>OX418217.1:21897085-22009232 GCA_948455865.1 Conomelus anceps
TGAAAAATGACTACTTTTTGTTTAAAATAATCATCAATATTCAATAATGAGTCTCGTTAGAGTTCACTTGAGTATTGATGTAAGACACAAACAAGCCAGAAACATCTTTTCATTTGAAATGCATGCGTTCAGAATAGTGGTGCATATTGGAGCCAGACGATGACCAACAGACGGCGAGCTGGCATTCTATTTAAGTAGAGGTAGAATAAGACTTCTACCTACCCAATGAGAGCAGGGGGGCGTGGCCACGCCCTTCCCCCCATCCCCCTCCCCCATGTTCACCATTCCCCCTACCACCCCCTTCCCAACGTCCGCCATTTTGTAAACGCCCACCCCTTCCCCCCCGGCCAGTCCAGCATTTTGTTTTTTATGGTCTCCACCCCCCTCTCCTAGGTTAAAAAGATGGGGGCCCCCTGCGAGGACCAATGAGAGAGCACCTTTCCCCCACCGGAACGTTCCCCCAGTATAGACCATACAGATCTATATCTATAAATATTTGCTTTCAATCAGTATATCTATGTTTTGGGTTTAACCCCTGCCCCCCTGCCCACCACCTCTCGCTTCTCGCTCTCGCTCTCGCTCGAAGCTAAACACCTACCCTCTCTTTCTTTCACATGTGCATTGTTAATATCTTTGCAATAGCCCCCTGCCCCCAGCCCCCAGCCACCAGCCACCACTTTAGCTAAGAAGACAGGTGCAGTAACTCTAATTACACTCATGCAGGTGTACTTTTTTCAGTACCCTATCTAGCTTCATCTCACTCCATGCAAGCAAGCTCCATCTCTCTTTATCACATGTAAGTGTTAGTTAGAAGAAGCCTCCAAAGGAACGTCAACCTCACCTTGGAGGTCGCTCTTTTTTTATTTGGGTAAAAAGAGGTTCGCACAGGGCTAGGTCACATAAACCTGTGGTATGGAGAAAAACCCATTGTAAAAATTTACACTTCTTTCAACTCTACTTGTCCGTTCTCATGTTCACATATTAATACGAATTTTCTCTTGTAAAAATCTGTTAAGTTCTCGTTATTTAATACACTTTTAAATTTTTCACATAGTAATAAATCGAAATAAGCGTCTCCCTCACTGTCAGGATCATAGAGACTTAGAACCACTCTGCCTGTGCCATAAAGTATAGCTCTTTCAACTGTTAGATATGAACCGAGAGGCACCTCACGTGCCAAAGCATTGAATGCATCCACATCGAACAGCTCCATCTTTCCTAATGATTCAAGTTTCGCAATTTCACTTCTTTTATGCATTCTCCCCACCACTGTTTGCACAAGCGCACTTTGTAGCTTCTTCCTCTATTTGTATTAATTTTTTTACGCAAAGTCAATGCGGTCTATAATACAATAAATAATGGTTAATATCACTCAAATTAACAGTGTTTAAAAAAATTTGTTTCAACTGCCTCGCAAGTTCAATGTTTTCACTAGTAGAATTTCTAATGGCATCCTCACACAAGCCAAACCACTCCAGATATTCTTGTGATCCATTTTCCAAATCTTTATCAGCACACATCCACTTCTGAGGATACATTGTGACTAACCAATTTGTTGTTGATCCACTATTTATATAGCGGAACTAGAACTGAAAAATTGATAGGTTTCCTACCAACACCCACACTACAAATTCTCACTTTATGTGATTCCAATTCATAACCACAATATATGCAAAGTATATTTTTTCCATCATAGTAAAATCCTTGTCTCACATAATTTCTTTTGGTTGTTCTACTATAAAAAGTGCAATTTCTCATACTTTTCATACAATTATTTTCACAAGTATAATCCACCTCTTCCATCTTTGGATGCGGGTTATTTGTCAATTGCAGCAAATAATGTTGCGCACTAATAAGCGGACACCTTCCATTTCATACTTTCTTGTGTATTTTACACGCGTCTGTTGAGTTACCAAAATCCAGTCTTGCCATATTTTCGGGAATGCAACATACATTATTATGATACTTTTTCAAAAACGTTGCTTTTTCTGTTCCCTTTGTAAAAATGCAATCATATGTGCTGAGATATTCACTTATCAATGAATCTGTAAACTCCATCTCCCCCTCATCCCATAATATTTTATGATAATGATGTTCTAACCATGTAGCCTTGTGAAACATTTTCCAGCTCAAAGCAGATTTCGGAAAAGGCGATTTGAAGTGTAGTACCACATAATTACCGGCCTGATCAACCAGTGCGAATTCTTTTAAAATTATTCGATTATTATCTCCCTTAAACCAATGTAGATCTGCAATGGCAAAATTCTTCTTTTCTTCCATGTCACACTGTATTCCCACTGTACGAGTTTTTCCGTCTTCACTAACCTCAAAATCTCCAATCGCCTCTTGAAACAGCGAAGAAGTTGACATGTTGCTCTCTCACACACGCCCACATGAATGATAAATAAATCTCTTACATTTTACCTTTTATATTTTAAACGAGCCCCTACCGGCAATTTATTGTACTTCTCTAACTAGTGATGTTAAAGGCGTGTATTCCATTATTGAATTGCTTATAAGAATATGCTGAAGTCGAGTTTGGCAGTTCTTTCTTGAATTCTATATCCAATCTTATGTCTGTGGACGTTTTCGAATGATCAGATTGGTGTGAACAGTTGATCACAATTATTGGAGATTTTTCGCAAAATGCTTTAAAATCAATAGCGTTCCCATGTTCCACATTTATAGACTGATTGTAGTAACTCAGTGCGAAATCTAAAAACATGCGGTACATTATCTGCTTATTCCCTAATAAATTATTGTAGGGGTAATATTGACTGTTTAGAAATAATTTAAGGTTATACAACTCGCACGAATCAAAATCAGACATTGATTTAGTAATAGTATTTTTCCGACCTGTTTGAAAGGCTAAAATTGCATATCGCGGAACATCTAAATGCGATGATGTTTTTATTGCCCACGAATGAATTCTTGATGTCGCCATGTTTGGAAATTCGTGAATCTCCCATCTTCTAAATGCAAGTTTTAAAGGACGATCAGAATCGAGTAATTTCAAAAATTTTAACCTTACATGATCTTCCAAATGGATGTACGGAATTTTCCACTGTAGTTTATCAATCGTTAAAGAAACATTTGTACCTGTTGCCGATTCAATGCAGTTAAGATCTGACGTGCTTCTCAATAATACAAGCTCTTGTTTCAAGTTTAAAATTATTTGCTGAAAATCTTCGAAAAAAGGTAACAAAAGTTTCAGTGGTACACAAAAAATGAATTTATTATCCGTCAACTTATATCCTTCTCTATCAAATCCTGCCAATTGGTACGTATTTGTATCGAAAACATTTTTCAAAAGCATTCCTTTAATTGTAGACGTATTTCCAACAAGTCTCGATTTTGCTACTTGCTGTCCCACCAATTCGTAACAAATCTCATCAAACAGATGCCCTACTGCATTGCTGACAAGTTTATATTCGGTGTGCACCGGTGGGTCCTCAGGTTTCGCACCTGCCTTTGTACATTTAACACTCCCCTCAATAAATAGAAACGATTTACAAGGTAATGTGTATATATCCTGTTGATCTACAGGAAGCCTTACTTTGTCCAAATTACCAAGATTCTGTCCAGAATATGTTGTATGCGTGTGAAATTCGTTCTTAGTAATATCCGAGTAAAATTGAATTTGACTATCAACATCTAGAATTTCACTTATTGCGGCTCTTGATATTTTTCCAATTAACTATAAATCCCAATTTTTCTAGTATTCTCGCGTTTTTAGCTGTTAATCTGTTTTTTGGCGTTAACGTAGGTGTTAATGCTACTGAGCTTAAACTCCTACTGATGCTTTCTCTGTTCTCATCTCAATGCTTAGGTAGGGCATTGAATACAATAAAACCCATCTTCTAACTTTTTTCACGAATATGTAACCTCACCGTTATACTATCCCCTCAAAAATCGATAAGTGATCCGTCTTGATCGGTCACCTTCACATTGATAAATTGAATTCTGCGCATATTGAGAGGTACATATATAATTTCTGCGGGCGTTTCATTAATCAAATAACCCGGCGGCACCCTTGGCAGAAATTTGTAAATAATATGCTTTTCATCTCCGTTAGCAAAGCTTCCACAAGCTAAATTACATGACACCACGATTGTATTAATATGGCTTATCGAGACTAAATGATTTGAATAATGCCACGTATTTGCTTCGAGTAGAAGTTTATCAAACCCAAGTGTCTTACCAATTGAATCGTCAAAAGTTAAATCTACTGGTTTATCGGGATAAATTCCAACTTTCATAGTGTTATTATTCGGTTGTATAATGAGACTCTCATTGCTCAAGTTCAATTTCGACTTTATCGCACTTATTATATTATCAATTTTGTACGATCCTGTATCAAGATTTACCAGTTTATCTCCATATTTAAAACTTGAATTTTTCCCCTTTATTATATTTGGTATGCTATTAAACGTCCACAAGTTAACCTATCCAATTTCCCATTTGCGATGTTTATCCAATTCTAGAGCATGGTTTAAGTTCTCACATAGATTACTCGTTTTCGAGATTAGCGTAATAACTGCCATGTTTTCTACACCACTGTAAAATTACAACTGGTTAGCAAGAAACAAAATCACTAGGTGCCCACAAACTTCTGTGTTTACCTGCTGCAATTGGTTGGTATTATAAAAAATTTTTACATTATTTTCTTTTTCCCAATATTTTGTCAATTTGCGTGGCGGTTGCAAGTCACCGACCGGATCAAAATAATACACATTTTTCCCTCGTTTAATATATGCAGTACAATGTGTTCCCATTCCAATCTGTTTGTCTAAATTAACTATTGCGAGCTCATTATTTCGAATTTTACTCGGAAGTGTATCAATCATATATATACCCCTTAGTGGAATATCTAATATTTTGCACCATTTTATCAAATCATGATTTGACAGCGGACCATTCATCTTTGTGTTTTTCTCTGTCTTTTCCTCTGCTTTTTTCCTCCTTGCTTCTTTTTATCCTTAGGAAACAGTGTTACACCATATTGGGTGGGAGGTACTAGTATTCTTCCACCTGTCAGATAAGGTTTCAGATAAAAACCACGACCAGCAATATGATTTTTCAACCTATTGATCACCTTTTGTCTAATACTATCACTATACGTTTTTCATGTGCATGTCGCTGGCCCGGCCATGTCTGAATTTGTAAAAACAAATTATGCCACTATTAAGTACCTATTTTGTACTATTTAGTACCTCCAATAAATATTTTCGTACCTCAACCCTGACCGAGCTATTAACATTCTTAAGATGCCGGGCCAGTGACATGGTAGCCCGGCCATGTCTGAATTTGAAAAGAAAAATTATGCCAATATTTGGTACCTATTTCATACTATTTAGTACCTCCAATAGAAATTTTCGTACCTCAAAGGTTGAGGAGATACAGCATAAAATGATATAGGTCAATGACCTCTCAGCCCGGCCATGTCTGAATTTGCATAAACAAAATATGTCATTATTTAGGATATATTTCGTACTATTTAGTACCTCCAAGAAAAAAAATGTTACCTCAATCCCAACTGAGCTATAATTTTTTTTTTAAATTTCACTGGCCTTGTGAAAAAAATCGTTTACTCAGTTAGGGATGAAGTACTAATTTTATTCTTAGAGGTACTAAATAGTACGAAATTGGTACTTAATATTGGCATAATTTTTTCATACAAATTCCAACATGGCCGGGCCAGCCACATGGTAGCCCGACCATGTCTAAATTTGAAAAACAAAATTATGCCAATATCTGGTACCTATTTCGTACTATTTGGTACTTCCAAAAAAAAAAATTAGTACTTCAACCCCAACTGCGTAATCGATTTTTTTAGATGTTCACTTTCATGCGTCATAGAACAGCTGATTCCCGTCTCTTATTCTTATACAACTGCTGTTTGACGTCACATGCTGCCAGTCATTGATAACAAAACAAAAATATTGTGATAATTATTTCCAGTCTGTTGTGAAGGTCTTTCTCATTCACTCTCTCACTCTCTCGCTCGCTCGCTCACCCACACTCCTTTCCATTCTTCATCTTTTCATATGTCTCCATCTTCATCACTATGGCCAATACTTTCTCACTTCCTCATCTTGTTCATCGGCTTCGGCACTCTTTTGACACCTTCTCTCACCAAACCTGCACAGAGCAATATTTAGTTGTTTTTTTACACACACCCCCATGCTCTCTTGTTCGCTTTTCTCTCTTTTCTCTCACACACAGACAACCTTTTTCACAAAAATGTATTGTCCAGGGGTCGGCTACCTTTTTGTACCTGTGGGTTTCATGTTCAACGTATTTTGTATTTTAAAAGTAAGGGCCGTAAATATAAAATACTATTATGGGTTCTCTCTCTAGAATAATACTGGCAACAATATAAATTAACACTTGCACTTTATTTACACAAATTATCCACAACACGCACTAATCAGTTATATCAAACAAAAGAAATCAATCAGAAACAGATAAAACGATAATGTTTAGCTAACAAAGAATTTAATTTGTTACTGTAGAAAAATTAATTACTAACTGTTGAAAGGCCCAGCCGATAAAATGTTAAATAATAACTGTTCAATAATTCAAGATGAAACGTCTAAAAATAACAATTGAACACTTATGTATAGAACAGGTCCGTATTACAATAATAGCTAAGAGTATGAGTCCACTTGAATAAAATGTGAAGAATGTCTCACTAATACAGTCACAATATACTGCGTTTAACGTTTGTTTAACACGGTCTGAATAAATTCTCACTGAATTCTGTCTTGAATTCTCACTGAACTTCAAACCATGAATGAACTAACAGTTTACAGAGCCCCTGCTTCATATATATTTTTGTGATGTTCCAGTAAACACACGATGGTTCTCTATTTTTTGAGATTATTCTATTCAAACAAATAATGTATTCTAGAGGTCTCTAGATGGACCGCAAGGTGTGAGGGGACCGGGGAGAGTAAACAAACATGCCAATTATAGCTTCGACTGGAAGACAATTACATGTCTTTTTTCTTCCTAGCATTTCATTACAATACCATGAATTCTACAAGCTATTTCCTAATTATAGATCGGTAATGTAAGTGATTCCAATAAAGAACAAAAGGTGACTAAAACTAATTGTATTTTCTGGATTTTTAAGTAACTTCCATAACATACTTGAAAAGCTTCCTTATAACAAATATTGTTCTATCTATCTCTGACAACTTTCCATAATTTTTTCAAGTTGTCAAGATTTGAGATACTGAAATATAACACATTTATAAAAAAATGTGTTACTACAATAAATCAAGAAAATAATTGTGGAACATAATTTGTATTTTAAGTGTATTCCTGTATGTCGAAATGAAATGCTAAAATCGTTTTCAATTGAACAAAATTAATGATCAGATTAGGGCAACTTTTCTATGTCAACCCTACTTACACAGGCTCTGAAAAGTTGGTGTGAATTGTATAAACTTTCTGTAATCTGTGAGACTAGACCAAGTTGTAGACTTGATGTGTGTTGCATGTTTGGAGAAGGTTTCTCATAAATATTGGTACTTCAAAAAATTGAGATTTTCTCTCAGTTCTGCGAATAACGCCGGAAGACTAGCATGAAATGCAATATAATTAATTATTCTTCTAAAACACGTCTTTTTAAGTATCATTAACTTGCAGCTCAATCACCTCCATCTGCAAATTTTATTTTACATTGCTAAAGTCGATTTTCAATATTAAGAAAGTCATTGGCTGCGAGCCTGACTGTTCAGTCAGATAAGATGAGACACGAACGCTCGGAATGTAAAACGATTTGGATGTCCAGTGAAAATACTCTGTGTGTGGTGTAAAATATCTTGCTGTAAAATTTTGCTGTGGATTGGAACTCACCAAAAACTTACGAGTGAACTGTTGCATTAACCAGAAAATTGTGGCCATGGTCTTCAAGTTTATTACAAGCTGAAAATGTGTAAAATCGCTAAGACTTATCAGGAAAAGATTTTTTTGTAAAGAGCAGAGCCATCAATCAACCCTGTTATAAAGTTGCAGCATACGTTGCAGCAGACATTGAAATACCTAATGTCACTCATTCAAAACCACTGCAAAATAAAATCTCTTGTTTCAGTACGGCAATTCAAGTGAATTCAAATTCTAATTTCCAACAAAAAATGATGAGTTTTCATCAGAGGAATGAGTTTTGACATTCTTGATTGATTATTATTGTATAGTAAGTAATTCGTGTAAACTGACGTTGCTGTATTCATATCATTGTTTACAGAAGCGTGTAATATATTGAATGATTATTACATATAGATTCATCTAACCACTATTATTTTATCTACATTTTACAACCCATTTTTTTTATTTTGATTGAATAAAAATAGGATTTCTCATGGAATTCCTTCCATGATGGATTGGAAATTTCAATCGTTGATGCATTATTGTACTATTGCTAAAGTAGAAGTAGCATGGAAGTCTCAAGATTGATACTTTATGATTAATTTTCCAAGTATAGAATGAGTGACATTGAGTACTTAAATGTAACAGGAATGGTATGCTGCAACTTAGACTTCAATAATGGCTCTGCTCTCTGCACTAAGGATCTTTTCCTTTACACATTTTTCAGCTTGTAATGAACTTAGAGGCTATGGCAACGATTTTCCAGTTGAAAAACGCATCAGTGCACTTGAAGTTTTTTGTGTGTTCCGATACACACCAAGATTCTATAGCAAGAGATTTATAAAAGATTTGCGAGATATCTGTGCTGGTCATACAAACCGGTTACAATTCCAAGCGTTCATGTCTCATCTTACTGAACAGTAAGATGATCGATGACAGTATGAGGCTCTTATCTAATGACTTTCATATTGACTAACAAAACAAATTGCAGATTGAGTAGCAAGCTGATGATACTTAAAAAGAAATGTTCTAGAACACTATATTTATTTTTTTATTGTGACAAATTTACAGCGAATGTGAAGGTGCAACAGACTCAAGTCCAAAACTGCTCCCTTCACAAATTTTGAATATTGAAGCGAGTCTGAATTGGAGAAAGGAATTAGAGAGAAAGGAGAGACAGAAGAGACTCGGCGTTATCTGCTAAGTAAATGTTTACTTTTAAGCCATTAATTACTGTGCTTTTGACACTTTTATGTGTTTACTTGGTAATTAGTAGAATGTTCTATTTGTTCGATTAGACATTAATGGAATGTTATCGAATATTGTAGAAGGTTCCAGTTTCCATGATTTATTTGTTCAGAAGATGAAAGAAAAATGTAGAGATTGCTCGATTGTTGACAAACCTATATTTAAAAGGCGAACGCATTTGTAAATCAGTTCAGTTGTCTTTATAATTTCATCGTGATAAACAAGTTGTGTCAGTTCTATATATACGTGATAATTCTTTCTCTGTGCCTTTGTTAGTGACAATTCTTTTTCATACCAGTGAGCTACTGAATAGTGTTTATTGTATTACGGACTTGTGCTACGTGAGTTAATGGTTCTTCCTTGATGATTCTATTCGAATATTATTGGACAGTTTATTGTACAGTTATTATTTAATATTAGATCGGCCTTTTGACATTTAGTGATTGATTTTTGTACAGTTTATTGAAAACTCATTATCAGTTGAACAATATCGTGTTATCTGTTTCCGATTGCTTATTTTTGTGTAAGAAATTACTGAACAGTGTGAGTTGTGAATTATTTGTGTTAATAAAGTGCGAGTGATAAATTCAAGTGTTGCCAGCGTTATTTTAGACATAGAACCCGTAACAATATGTTACATTGTCCAAAACATTGAGGTTAACACAGACTAAGAATTCAAAATTCGCTAAAAACCTTCTCTCGAAAAATAACAAATTGCATCTTCTCTCTTAAACACTATTAATTTAAAAGTTCACTTGAAACGAAACACCAAAAACAGTTAAAAATAGTTTATAATATAAAATTTTTATAAAAACTTTTGAGCCGAAAAATATTGCATTTCATGCTAGTCTTCTGTTGTTATTTGCAGAACTGAGAGAAAATCTCAATTTTGGTAGTACCGTACTTATGTACATGTTGTGAGAAAACTTCTCCAAACATGAAACACGCATAAAGTCTTCAACCCGGTCTAGACTCACAGATTACACAAAGTTTTAGACAATGAACACCAACGTTTCAGAACCTGTATAATTGAGGTTTACAGAAAAGTTGCCCTAATCTAATCATTAATTTTGTTTAATTGACATAGATTTTTTCATTCAATTCCGATTTAAAAAATATACAGTACTTACAATACAAATAATGCCCCACAATTATTTTCTTAATTCATTGTAGAAACACATTTTAATATAAATGAGTTCTATTTCAGTATCTTCAAAAATGGATGGAAAGTTGTCAGAGATAGGTAGAACAATATTTGTTATAAGGATGCTTTTCAAGAATGTTATGGAAGTAACTTGAAAAATCCACAAAATACAGTTAGTTATAGATATAGTCACCTTTTGTACTTTATTGGAATCAGTTACATTACTGATCTAAAAATTGGGAAATAGCCTGTACAATTCATGGTATTGTTATGAAATGCTAGGAAGAAGAAAGAAGTATAATAATTATCTGCCTGTGTCAATAAGTCTTACTGTCAAACAATGCAATACAAAATACAACGACATAATCTCAGCATTAAAGTATGAAACGAAAATGAAAAAAAATTCTGATATTTACAATGAACCTATCACTTCACATTGTTCACTGATAGGCTCTGTAAACTCATTCTTGGCAATGTGCAGAAACACAATTTGGTAGTGCCGACATGTGGCACAGAATAAGTATAATTTTAACAACTATTTTGGTTAGCTATACACATCATAAAATCCTAAGAAATACGTTAAACCAATAAATATATTAAATATTGAAATTTACTACTCAATAAATATAATAACGGTATAACTCAATAAGGCTAATCATATTCAAATTTGAAAATAAATTAGTCTACTTTTTAGTTAATTTACTATAATTATTGTGTATTTGTTCAAAAACATTTTAAATGTCGAGAGTTACAGAATAATAATGCTTTTGCTCAATGTGATATTTCTATTAAATTTGAAATAAATTAGAAAACCTTTTACTGAATCAGAAACTATTTTCAATAACGTTACGTGTATCTCTACTGTACATGTATGTTTGTTCAAAAAATTATTGATAGACTATCATACGTGATTCTTTGGAAATAAAGGTATAGTATCATTACAAAAATGACTAAAATTATTCTAACTCAAGAAGATTACATTGAACATTAGATCATAATGACTTGATAGTAGGGGCGCACCCAGACTTTTGGTTCGGGGGGGGGGGCTTACCAGTCCTACCAGGAAACATTTTGGTGGGGGGGGGGGATGGGGGGGAGGTGTAAAATTGGAAATTTTTCAGAGCTCTTTTTACAAGAGTGTTGCTTGATAAAGTTTATTGAGGGGGCGGGGATTCATTACTTGACTTTTTAAAGAGTACAGTATTAGTATTAGGGTAGCTATGGGGAAACAAAATGTGTCCATCATGAGTATTTTTTGTACAGAGTGTTTCAAGAGTTCAAAATGATTCTGCCAGTCTGCATAAGCAACTTCTCATGAGAGTAAAAAAAAAAGAATGAATGTAGGTTCGGAACGCTTTGTTACAGAAATAAAGAGGGCGAAAGATTACAGCTATTCCAGCATCCATTCAGAAATGGCTAATGTCTTCATATGGTGTGAATTAAATTGAATCAATGTAAAATTATCTGAAACAAGATCCACTATTTCAAATTTTTATGATGCCTACACCATTCTGAGACTTTTGCGTTGGAAATAAATTGAACGAAAAATGCCAGTCTGAACGCGAATCGAGATTACCAAATTTTTAAATTGGTGAGATATTTTACAAAAATTCACAAAATGATCATAAAAACACGTTTTTTTATTGTCGGCCTAGTGGCCAATTCAATTTCCAATGAACCAAACATTTTGTTCAATTTCTCCTTCAAAACTTGCCAAATCATTTTTTTAAATGCAATATGAATGTACTCAATAGTCAAGAACAGTCGCAAAGTTTATTAAGTCGAGTTTTATTGAATCAAAGCATACTGATTTTGCACAGATGCTTTCCACTTCCTATTCTTCTGTCTTTTTATCCAATTTAAATTATGGTTTTGTAAACTCTGGGTGCTTTATTCACAATCAATAGTAGGAATTAATGAGAGTTGAGATGCAACCAATGAGAAGCAGGGGGCGTGGCCACCCCCCTTCCCCCTCCCCCAGGTCATCCATTTTGTAAACGCCCGCCCCTTCCCCCCTGTCCCAGACATCCATTTTGTTTTTTAAGGTCACCCACCCCCCTTCCCTATGTGCCCCCACTTTATTCCCAATAGATTAAAGGGGGACCCCCCGCAAGCACCAATGAGAGAGGACCTTTCCCCCGCCGGAAGGTCGCCCAATAAATATAGAACATGGATTTTATATCTATATATACATGCTTGCAATTAGTATATCTATGTTTGGGCATATCTGTAACCTATATCTGTATATACAACATATGCATCTATATACCTATATATACTTGCTTGCAATTACTATATCTATATTTGCAATAGCATCAGCCCCCCGCCCCCCGCTTTAGCTATTAATTGCAGCTGCACACTTGCTACCTCCTGCTGTGATTCTCAAAGCCCTCTCTCTCTTTCGCACGTGCAGTGTTAATATAGCCCCCCGCCCCCAGCCACAGCCAGTGCTTCAGATATTAATGACAGCTGCACCCCCCACTGTGATGCACTCGATTTAGATTCAACACTGACAGCATTGAATTCCTTGGGCTAATTTTTATCACTATACTAACGGTTAAATCTCTAAGAATTACTTAGTTATTTGCGTCGTAAAGGGGAGAAGAGTTAGCACATGCATAAGTTTTGTGTGTGTGTGTGTGAGAGAGACAGCTTTCTCTCTCTCAGGTCATTAACCTTAGAATTTAACGGTCGCAATGCGTGCCTAGCGGGTGAGGGACTGTACACAGAAATAGAATACTTCTACACTCCTCGATTCCTAGATTGATAGCGTTGTAATAGACGTTCTTGTTGGGGAGGTAAAAACAAACTACTATCATATTTTATCGTTGGCTCATTCATATCAATTCGTCGAACAGTATGTTCTGGCAATAGACCTCGTCCCTCCAACTCTTTATAATCAAACGTTCTGGCAGCCATTACACATTTTTCTATCAAATAATAGGCATATCTATACATCAGATCATTTAAATGTCTCTTGAAATCTCGATTATTATGCACATAATCCATTAATAGGTCCTGTGATATTTTTACAGCTGTGTTAAGTTGTTCATATGAGATGAATCCTGCTTTTTCAATTATAAACTCTTTTTTAGTGAGTAAATTTTCCCTATTGAATTCATCTCGAGTGAGTAGTTTATCTCTTTCTGCCTTTGCCTCTTTGCTAATAATTTTCATCTCATTATTGAGGGTATGTCTACTCACCAGCACACTAGCCTTCTCCTGCTCAAATTCTCTCCTAGTTAAAACAACCTGTTCTAAATCATGCATGCGTTTTTCCAACACATTGTTAATTATACTTAATCCACTATTGAGATTTTCAAATGAGACAAGTTGGCTTCTTTCATTGTTAAATTCTGTTCTAGTTAAGACAGCTTTCTTCAACTCACTCAATTCAAATTTCAACTTGTCAAAATTCGCTACTAATTTTTTTAACTCCTCTAATTGCTTCGCATGCGGATGATGCATTCGTCCGAATCGATCAGTGTTCATTGTTCGAATGTCGAAATTAATTATCAACACCTCGGTACACCCGCTCCAGCGAACAGGTTCCATAGCGCCAAAATGGCTAATGTGCCACTTTTCTAGAAGGAACAGCATGCAGCGTTATCAGCATAGTTCCCCTCTTTAGTCGGCTATTCTCTCACTTTACACGATGTTTCACAGAGGGGTGAGGGGGCCTCTCCACATTCCTTCTAACATACTCTTTCGCAACAGCCGGTTTCACCCAGCCTCATCTCTCTCATATTTCTTTCTCTCCTCTTTCGCTCTACTGAACAGCTTCCTGGCAACGCCGGCTGACACAGCAATGTCCTCGCATTTCTTATTGTATGAAGTTACCTTCCCGCAGTTCTTGCAATATCGAATCGATTTCAATATCATGAGCCGAATTACCAGCATTCTTAGAAGCCATTAAAATAAATAACCGTTCAACTAGTTCTTTAACATCATCCCAGAATATGTAGTTTCTATCACGTGATTTATTTCTAACAAAATTCAATAATCCCTTCCCATACTTTGAACGTTTTTTGGGTGGAAAAAGTTTCTGTATAATTTGAGATTTTTTACCAGAATTGCAAATTACGTAACCCTGGTTATTAATATGTACAGATGTCAGTGATAATATTTTTTTATATTTCGCCAAATCTTTGTTATTGTAGAGATTTGAATTTGGCCTACTGTTAAACAATAGCTCCAACAAACCATGAGTCATTCTAAACCTTTGTTCGCCGACAGTTATAAAAACATCATCAAAACTTACGGGCTCATCGCCGATAAAATATAAATTTTGTTTGTGATCAAATCATATACCATAAGGAATAGAATTATCTAATTTCTCGTTATGAAACACACCTAAATAGTTGTCTAAAATTTCTTCTATTCGAGTGCGACGGTTAGTAATATTCAAAGTCGAATCAAAGAGAGCAGATTTATCATTAGCAGAAATATTTTTATCTTCCTCCCCCTCCTCCTCCTTCTCCTCCACCTCCTCCTCCTTCTCCTTCTCCGTTACCAACGGTTCAACCTTGTGTTCTTTTTCACGCTTTACTGTTTCATTGGCAGAGATTGTGCTCTTTTTGAGTTCAATTAATGGAGTAATTATTGAATCCAACCTTTTACGATTAAATTCTTCACTCTGTGTTTGAAAACCTAATAAATTCCTATGCTTATCAAAAATAGTTTTTCTCAACTTTTTAATTCTATCTGTTAAACTTTCCGCACCATGTGCGAGACGTTTCTTAGCTTTCTTCATTACTGCCGCGGCGTTGAATGACAAAAAAACGTGCAAACACCGAAGTTACCTCATTGCAAAGGAATCTTTAAGAATTTATCCAATTGCTCTCTGTATCTTCCATTTTCAGCCTTACATTCGGTAAAAATTGAGAGAAATTTATGTGGAGCATTTGACCACACTCTGTTACACATTTTTCTGAAATCTGCAAAAGTCATATCTTCCCCTACAAAATCCCTATAAATTAATTTCAAATTTAATTGATCAAGTTTAAAAATAATTAGCAAGTTTGCGTTATCTCGGATGTGATGTTTTGTTATCACACCGTAACTTTGTACCAAGTAGGCTGTGTCAATTTCGCGATGTCTACCCATCATGAAAAATTCACGAATTTGTGGTACACGACTTAGTTGAAGATCGTCAAAAATAACAAATGAAAACCGATCAACTTTGTTGGGATGAGGTATCGATTGAACATTGTCTGATAAATGAAAAGTAACACATTTTATTTTCAAAAACACCTTTTTCAAAAACTCATATTTATCCTGGTACAGAGACTTGCTAAATAAGTATAAATGTTTAAACTTTAATCCATTTTTATGGAAAATTAAATTCAAAACTGTGTTTGATTTTCCGCTACATGATCTTCCAATTAAAAGAATACGTGCATTATGTGGTAATAAACTACCGTTTTTACTCTCGGTGTGCGGTTTACCTGTAATAACCTCATCAAAATTGATGATGGGTATGGTGGTATCCTTTACCATTGTATCACTATGATAGCCAATGGATAACTGAATAAAACACATGGTTCAACATATTATATCAATTTATTGATAATATTTTTCAGTTCTTTTCCAATATACCACATTTCGCTTATTTACAATATAATACATATTTACAATATAATACATAGTATTTACAATATAATACATAGTATTTACAATACAGTTCTTAACCTAGTAAATTCTTTCTCTCGATCCATGTAGGTTCGCTGAAACCTAACCATTTAACCAATATTTTATCTTTATTTTTCCTTATAATTTTCTCTACTAAATAAAGTTTCTGCTCCTCCTCATCCAGCTTTGTTTTTTTCATTTCTTCTTCATAGAAACGGCCAGAAATTATTTCCCCTTTCAAATCACGCAAGATGTAAGTAGGAGGCTTAGTCGGATTATCTGAATGGATTATAAATAATTCCCCACTCCAATTAATATTATACAATTTGTCGAAAACCTGTCTGTACTTACTAATGCGTACAACATCGCCCAATTTAAATTTCGGTTTTATTCGTTTAGATTTCAAACGTAAGTTCTCATTGGCCGCCTTATTAAGTGATGCTATTATATGATTTCGATGTTTTTTTGCGAACATCAGATGGGCGCATTTGAATAGATCTATGGAAAGCATTATTATACTCTTTAACCATTGTTGGTAATGCGCTTACCCAGCGTTTTGTTCCATGCTGCGTTAAATATTTATAGATTTTCGATTTAATAGTTCTAATAAAACGTTCGACTATTGCAGCTTTTTTCTCACTAAAAACATGGTAATGTTTAATATTATACCTATCCAATAATGCTTTTACTTTTGTATTAAAAAATTCGAGACCCTGATCTGTTTGAAAAAATTTAACATTCTTATTTTTACGAATAATCGGTTCAAGCGCAGCATACACAGAGCCAGCACTCTTAGTTTTTATTGGTACACAATAAGCATATTTAGAAAAACAATCAATCAGAGTAAGAATAAAATTATAATTCGAATTATCTCTCGCCAGCGAGCTCATATCAATCAAATCTGCTTGCATAAGCTCTGATTCACTTTTTAATTCATATTTTCTCCTATTAAAATGAACTCTTGGAACAGAATGCAATTCTTGTGCTAATCTCTGCCTAAGATTATTCATTTTTGTTGACATCACACACGTGTGATATATCTCAACTGCCTCGGCACGCGTCGCGTGGGTAATCTATTTTTAGCCACCCTCTTTTTGTGAAGCAGCACGCCTCACTTCTCCTCTCCTCACTCACCGCCGCACACTTTGAGAGGAAGGTTCTTCTTCTACTACTTCTTCTTCTCCTTTTTCTTCTCCTTCTTCAACTTGGGGGATTCTATAATGAACCCATGCCAAGGTATGAATCCCATCCGGGGCAATATACCTTTTCATATCAAAACACGAGAGAGCAGTTTTAGCACATGCTATCTGATATACTTTATGACAATAGCTCCTTATCATATTAAATCGCTCATAATGCGAAGTTCTTTCAAATAAACATTTTTTGTACAAATCATATGTTAGACTGCGATCTTTAACAGATTTCTTTACACCCTTAGCTACGTTTTTATACAATTCATTCTCATCATTCACATATTTAAAACTATACATTTTGGGCCGTAAGCCAGCAAAATGTGTGATAATTTTCGAATTTGTCTCATCTTTAAATTTCCCAACCACTTTTTTATTTACAAGACTATAACATTTGTGAGTGGTTGGGTAATCAGATGTGTCAAACCACGTCAAATTATTCCTAATATCCTGGTACACATCCTCAGTTTTTATTTCATAGAAAAGACTATCCGTATCCGACATTAATAGATTCACATTTTCAGGACGATATATGTTCAAAATTTTGTTGTAGTGGAAATCAAACATGAGGTGTTTACTCAATTCCAAAATGGTGAAACCCGCATAAATTGGTTTGTTCAAGCATATTTCAGATTTTCTTGAAAACACCCCAATTACATTTTCATCAAAAATCACCCAGTGTTTACACAATGGCCTGGAAACATATTTATCCAATTTTCTCTCATCTGTTATAAGATTTACGGTGCAATGGTGTCGATTACCCTGGAGAGATTTTCCGTATATTATATTTGATAAATTTTTAAAGTTCTGAACTTCAAATTTATTCCTGGCATTTCGCCTACATTCCGTATTGAATTGAATGTAAGGTTGTAGCCAACGGGACTGTGTAAAACTAATTACCCTATGAATCTTTGTTAAACGCATACCCAACTGAGTGTAAAGCTGGAGATTGCGATAATGAATTACATATTTTGTTCTATCATAAAGTGTTGCAAGGAGTTTTGTTGATGATTTTTGTGAATCGTGTTTTTGATATTCAGACATCAGGTGAAGGGGGGCTGCTTCTTTTGTGGGGGCAAGGGGAAACTGATTGTGAGAATCGTGGAAGTATTGTGGATACTGCATATCAACCTCCAGAATGTAGCCAATTTCTGAATCGGCACTCAAGTTTAAAAAATCTACTTGTGCGATTTCATTCTCATTCAAAAATTTAAAATTTCCGCTCGGGAGAGGTTCATACATTGCGTATCCATATAAATTGTTAGCATCCATGTAAACAAGGTAATTAGTAGGTTTACTCTCATCATAATTCAACATATATGGGTTGTTCGCTTCAGTGAACCTATGCGGAATGACCGATAATCCTCCTCTCACTGCACCCTCAATCATAAGATGAATATCAATGTCCCGAATCAAACCAAGCTCCACCTGTGTGTATTTTAGCATGCAATTCCATGAGAAATGTGCCAATGAGAGAAAGTGGCTAGCATCCAATCCATATTTGTCGAATAATGATGAGCGCATATCCTCAAAAACATCGGCCAAAAGCAGAACATCCGTTAGAAGGTATAGATCGTGATATTCACCAAGAGAGGTAATATTACATGCTTTCCACACCTTCTGTGCATGTTCATATTCAGCAGGATCCAATGGTGAATCATTCAAATCGTTGTGGAATGCTTCTATGGGAGGAAGACACGTTTCATTGAACTTTTCAGCACAATCAAAATAAGTGTATGGATACACACCCTTTTTGATTAAAAGCTTGTGCTGTTCAGGTGTTCTGAATACAGTGTACATCCTTTTAAATTTCGTTTCCAATTCAGTACTTTCTGACAAATTTTTTACAAGTGAATCTAATGAAGCATTCATGAACTTAAAACTATCTAAAAATCTAATTTTACCAATACTAATAGTCATAAATTTTTCAGAGGAATTGGCGATGCAATGTATTTTTCTTTTGCATTTCCCCAAAGCTTGCACAATAAAATGGGAATCGTACCCTGCGAAATTATGTATATAACATGGAATAAAATCGGGTGATTTAGCATTTAAATTACAGGCTTGGTGAGCTGCACAAATAAATTCGCCTGATTCGTGCGAGTGGTGTTTGCATCTCACCTCACCAATCAAGAAATCCTTCCCACATAAACCACATTGTTTCGCATCATCAAATACTTGTTGTTCACACTCATTTAATGGAATCATCGGTATTTCGCGTTTCATATCATTATAAAGCATTTCACCAAAATCTGTTACATCATCAACGAATTTTTTAATAATTTTTTCACTTTCATTTCGCGCGCGATAAAGAATGGGCCCATGACAAATTTCACCATGTATATTTAACACTACGAAGCAATACCCGCACGCAACATGCTCACGTGTCTTTTTTGTGAAGCTACTAGTAACAGGGTCTGAAGCATCAGCTTCTTCTTCCCCCTCTTCTCCGCTCTTAATTGGTAAAATAAACGATTCAAAATCGGCGTAAATTACATATTTAGGTTTAAGCATATAAGTATAGTTTGTAAATTTGATTACATCACCCTCTTTGGGTAGCACAGTTCTTTGCGCCGCGAACTTTGAACAAAGCACAAGATTTAATATTGAATAAAGTGTGATTTCTCAGTGTAGTCGATGTTCCTAAGGAATTGAAAAACCACTCTGCCTGTTCCATATTTGTAACATTTTGCTCCAATTGTTTAGTTTGAACTACTTGTTTAGTTTGAGGATTACATAATCCAACATAGAAAAGTAATAGAGTATTAAAACAGCATATTATGAATATGAGTAATAAAATCGTTTTCCAAACGAATTTAGTTTGACATGTGCTGTTTTGCTGTAGAGAGCAATCCATATTCTTGTGCTTCCTTCAACTGTTTTAAACATACTGCTAAAAATAAGTCAAACCTGCTACCTTCTCCTTTTTGTGCTGTCTTTAGAGATGTAATCAAACTGATAAAAATTGTTCAAAGCTTCACCACTTGTTGAAGGATAACAACCTACTAGGCGCATGCGCCAACATTATTTTATAGCTAACCCGCATTCCAATTTGTAAGTGCATTCACCCGTCAACAAAAAGTGCAGCTTCAGAAAGTTTAATTATTAGTTTGAATGTGTTATACTTTATCAGCTTCAATCATCAGTTTGAAAGCGTACAACTACTACTACAAGGTAAGCATTTTCAATGAATAAAACATTTTCAAATATATATACATTTATTTAAATCATACACAATACAAAACAGTCAAAACACACACACACACACACACACACACACACACACACAAGTTTTAATCTGACTTGACATCGTCTAACCATTTGACCAACTTCATAAATTATTTCAACAAAGAAGTACGTTAATAATAAGCAGCTTGAGTTGCATCAAAGTTGTAACATACATGTGAGTATCAAATTGATTACTTGCATACACACAATGCAGGTAATCGAACAATGAGTGCATCTGTGGAATAACATCACAATGCACTTTACCAAACACCTGCTCGACAGGTGGGTCATTGGACGTAATGAGAAATACAAGTTCCAAATTGATTACTTACATACACACAATGCGGGTGATCGAACAATGAGTGCATGTGTGGAATAATAGTGCAATGAACTTGATTAAGAGTCAATCACCTGCTCAGCACTTGTGTCATTGAACGTAATGAGAGTGGGGGGAAATAGCTGTTGAATGCAGTCGTTTAGTTTCATTGGTGTTAAAGAAAAAAGTTTTGTTAGCGTTAGTTAATTGCTGTCCGTCGTGGAGCAAGTTCCAAGAAAACTGTGCTAACAATTCGTCTTACACACTTAAGAGGTTAATTTTGTTAGGCAATAATCTCTACATGTTTAGTATCAGCTAGATATGGAATAAACTAACCGCGTGACATATGTGTTTTAGGAAGCTGTAGGAGAGAGGAACGAATCACCAACTGCTACACACATCACTATTTACAATGTAAGTATTTTTACCTACTACTGTTTTCAAGATATAACTCTACAGTATATGCACTGTAGAAAACCGTACTTGTGTCGAAAAAAGCCTCTTTTAACCAACTCTGGTGCCATTTCCTGCAATACACTGTTTGGATCTGAGGAAAATGTATTTAAACGATCATTGTAAGAATTCATGGGATCTCTTTTATCATCAGCAATACTAGTATTATCTCATTTGTTATTTACGAACCTACAATTGGGACTATACCGTTTGTGTTGGACTGAGGGAATATCACTACACTTCCAATTCTCAATGTAGATGTGACAGAATGCACAGCATATGGTGTCATCCTCACCTGTGTAGTAGAACCCTTCTGCGGCTAGTAACTCAGGACTTAACAAATAATTTCTCCAATCACCATAAGATCTTAATCTTTGAAGTTCATAAGCCATTACATGTGATTGATCCATTGTTTTTTTTGTATGTTTCAGTTGCGGTAAAAGCAGATAGGTGTTATCAGCAGCTGTTGAAGGTGTGAATGCTGTCTCTGTACTGAGAGTTAAAATGTAAGTATTTGTACTACTCCTACTCCTCTTCCTCCTTCTTCTACTCCTCTTACTTCTCCTCCTCCTTCTCCTCCTTCTCCTTCTCCTCCTCCTTTTCTCTTTTGATGAACAGTGAGTGATACACACGTTAGTTCGGCTCCGTTTTCAAACAGCTTTTTTGTAGGGTTAATCAAAGAAGTTCATTTTAAACTATATATCAACGTGTTCAGTTTTGAAAGTAGAGTACAACTGTGTAATTGTTTTTTGATCAATTTAAAGAATTCGCGAGTAATCATCTAAATGAGTTAAAATTATCGACAAAGCAGTTCATATATATTCCAAGCCGTTTATACCCATTCAAGTCAACAATGGGGAGAAACCGAGGCTCACCGAGCCGGAACGCTGCACCCACTCAGGTACCTTCCGAGTCTATTTCGGGCATCCTGTCCGACGAGTTTCTTTGACAGCAGGTGGAGGAAGCAGTCAACGCAGCAGTGACAATGGCCCTGCAGTCGATGTTTGCCGAGTTTGAAGCCTTGAAAGAGGAAAACAAAAGGCTAAATCGAAGGATCACCGAGCTCGAGGAGAATTGCGAGCTTAAGGTCGATGACCTCGAGCAGTACGGAAGGCGGCACTGCCTTCGTATTTTCGGCATCCCCGAACGTGAGTGAGAGGACACAGATCAGCTGGCAATGCAGCTCTTTAGAGAAAAACTCAACGTGAACGTTAAAATAGAAGACATCAACCGGTCACATCGAGTTGGGAAAAGACAACCCCCTGTGTCTGGACAAACATGGCCGAAAGATCGCCCAATTATTATTCGGTTCTGTAGTTACAGAACCTGGCGAATGGTCTTTGATGCCAAGAAGAAGCTCAAGGGGACCAACGTCACGATCCGCGAAGACCTGATGACATACCGGCTGTGTATCCTGAATGCTGCAGCTGACCGCTTCGGCCACTGCCAAGTTTGGAGCCAGGATGGGCGCATCAAGATCGCCACTTCTGAAGGAGGATCCAAGAGGGTGCACACCATCGAGAGGCTGGCCGATCTATTCAAAATAAAGGTGAGCTCTTAAATATAAAATAATCATTATGTAGCCTATTGATGCAGATTATACTCTTAGCAATTTTTTTTTCTCGTCTCATACTGTTCTTGTCTACGTATTCTTTTAATTGAGGAATTTTAAAAGTATGCTAGTTTCGACAAGCTACTAACTGAATTTCAATCAGCCAATTAATCAATTTGAATATTCTTCAATAAATACCCACTAGTATAACTCTTATAAAATGATTTATTAATTTTCAAGATTTCAATTTAAATCGCGTGATTAAATGAAAGATCGAAGGCAATAATAAATAATACTGTAATTTATTCGCTCTATTCAATTTATTTACAATCATTTAGTAATGGTTCATTAGCTTATACTTAATAATAAAATCATTTGCTTTTGATTAACTATAAAATTGAGTTGAGTACATAATGATATAAAATATAGTACAACACAGCCACCAATTGAACAAGCTTGCAATTATACATGACTAGTACATAATGGTGCCTATCATTAGCTTATTTACAAAATAGGTTACTATACCATTCTATTCGTATCCACTAAGAAGAAAAATGTTCTAGTTATCTGACTTTCTCTACATTTATAATCTGGAATCGGAAATTTTTATTTTGTTTTCTATTCCCCTGTCACTAGCATAACTTGTATTCATAATTTTCCACTATTATTCCTTATAAAAGTCATCATTATGGAATCTAAGGTCAAATATTCGAATAATCCACGATTGATTTCCGTCTTTCTTGAACTACTATGTTCAATATCAGTCTTCATGGACAGAATTTTTTCCACTTTTATTTTTTCTTCTTATAAATATGGGATTAAATTGATTTTTTTTTCTGTCCCAGCCTTTGGTTCTTAGTCGTTTTCATCAATAATAATAATAATTGCGATGTTTGTCTTCTCCTTTCTTCCCTTCAGTAATAAGTTACTTATTTGATGCGTTATACTGATCCGTTTTTTTTTCAGCCCTTCATCAAATCGTTTTTTTTTGACTTATCTTTCCTACCCTCCTTTGCTATTCCACTATACTTCCCCCCCTATTTGCATGTCTTCTTATTAGGCTGAGCCTCACGCTCATTAACCTTTTTCCGGTCAGTCACACTTTCTCTTTGCACTCCCATTCTTCGCAACCTCAAATTCACCCCTGTTGGTTGTACACACCATTCTATCATCTCTCTCTACACCACCCACACACTTACTCGGTCTGTCACTCTTCCTCCCTCTCATCATCTTACCCCGTGCGATTATTCTTTCTGTTACTCGCTTGCTTTTGTTTCTTTCTTGTTTCGTATGAAATTTGATTCATAGCTGGAAGAAAAATCATTTCTACATTCTCTATTACATCTCATTGCGTTCCTTCCACCATCTTTCCCACTCCACAATCCGTTAATCACCCAGCCGTTTTTCTTATCACTTTGCTCATTTGCTTATTGCTATATTCCATCATTCTATTGCCATTTCTGTCTCCAATATCACGTCACCACCCTTTCCAACGCTCTTGTCCACTACCTCATCCTTTCATACTTCCTCCTGTCATTGTATTACACTCATTTAGTCTATTTCCTTAGTCAATATATATATATATATTTTTTCTTATAGATGACTTCAACAATAATTATCAAACATGTAGCTTGTCTCTGGCTGTTGTTTCTGCTCGCTTTTTTTTGTCATTTACAGTTGCGCTGGTTTCCGGCAGCTGTGACCGAAAACAACATATCTGCTTCCGACCACCACTCATCTGCATCATGGGCCTACTCGCTGGAGCCTGCAACCTTTCTGTACAGTTGAACTTTGAAAACATGCAAATAATAGTGACAGAGCCTGAACTGTCAACGCACTATGGACTTTGCCAATCAAGTGTCTTTTATTGTTTTATTTAGGTTAAGTCATGTTAGTTTTAGTCTTCATCTCATGTTCATGCTTTGCTCTGTGTTTGGATGGATGTCGGTCGGTGATTTCACTGATGCCCTCCACTGATGACTCTGCTCGCTCGGCCTTACCACATAATAACCGCGACAATGGTGCTATGCTTTCTAATAAGCTTCGACCCTATAAGAGATACTTTAAGGCTGCACACCTTAATGCGCAATCTCTTAATTGTCACATTGATGAGCTTAGAGAAATTTTTCGTCTTCAAGACTTCAATATTATTGGAATTTCTGAATCTTTTCTGAAACCAAGTATCTCATCCAATCAAGTTTCACTGCCCGGTTACACCCTATTCCGAAATGACAGATTAAATAGAGCGTGTGGGGGTGTTGCAGTATATGTTCAGGACGGAATAAAGACTAAAATATTAACCACATCAGAACAAGAATATTCAGCCAGACCCGAGTTTATGTTACTAGAAATAGCTCTATCCAGTTCAGATAAATTACTTGTTGGTATTTGTTATCGCCCTCCAAAAAGGGAACGGGGAATTGGCTATATCTGGAACTCACTATATCTGTGTTAAATGTCCTATGCTTATAAAACTGTTCTGAGGAGGAATTCGGTATATGTGTCGACTAGGGGAATTCCCTATATCTGGAATTCACTGTATGTCAGCCAGAGGAATTGCCTATATCAGGAACCGACTGTATCGTCGCTAGCGGGAACTCACTATATCTGACGTCACACCTACGTCACAGCGTACTGTGACGGTTGCAGGTGGGTCTCCTTCACAGCGTACTGTGACGGTTCCACAACTCCAGGTGGAGCCAACGATACGGCGATAGAATACCAACACTATTCATTCATCTACCCCAGTGATAGACAAACTCTGTCGGTGAGCTCGCGGCTTAGCGCGCCCTGCTATTTTAAATTAACATAATTAATATGTTTTTTTAATACGTTGTTTTACTTGGCCATTGTTAATATAAAAGCCAATTGCCACTGACTGACTGATTCATCACTATTTCTTGTAAACCATGCGGCTAGAAGTTGAAATTTTGTGCACATGTTCAGTTAAGATCCCTAGATGCATACTAAGAGCAGGTTTTACCTGAAATCCCACAGTTGACTTTTTTAATTACTAACCACCTTTTTTTAATCATTGTTATTAATTAGAATTTATACTTATAACCTATAAATAATTTTTTATATCATATTTTTATTCACCAAACATTACAAAAATTCAATTTGCATACGTTTCTGAATACAATATGGCACAGCCAGCAAAGAGAGACTTGCGAGCTAGCTACAAGTTCATTATAATACAAAAAAAAATACATGAAAAAAATACTGACTCTAACCTATCTGGTGAAGCCAGAAAAGCTAATTACCATTGGCCGACTGACTCATCACACTTTCTCGAAAACCATGTGAAATTTCCAGCATTTGGGACCAAAAACAACAATTTTTCAAAATATATTTTATCACCGTTTCTCAAGAACTATGTGGCCTTATAAGTTGAGTATCCAGGTTCATTTAAGACTCTAGTTAAGCAAAATTTTTACCAGGTGTGAATATGTATTACTTTTAAAATTTGATTGCGTATATATCTCCGCCTCCCATCAGTGGTTTTAGTTGGACAGCTAAAACGTGGGAAGCGATCCTGCTGGCTAGTCATATAATACTGTATATTATGGTAGCAGAGCCATTTCCTTTGCAAATTTTAATACAGCAGAACCTTTACATGCAAAGTGACATTGTTGAACTCAAACACTCGCTAGGGGGGTGTATACATTTATTGTTGTGCATGTCCGCACAGTTGATCTGTGTAATAAGGCGCTTACTAACGCCATTCCCTTTCGAAAAAAAAATTTGTCCAGACATTTGCTAACAATAGCTAATGGCTTATATGCTTCATGTTTATGAATTGATTGGAATGATTCATTTTCCTCAAAATTTCCATCATAATTACTTTTGTAATTTTCCAAGATATTTCTTTTGATAAGAATTGTAGAACACTAAATTCTAAATTCGACAAGCCTAAAAGCCAATTCTTGCAGCTGGTCAAAAATGAACAATTTTTTGTATTTTGGAAAGTTGCTATTACCAAGTACTTTATGTACAAATATCTTGAAAAATAGCACATTTTTAGAGCCTTATTATACAGAAACACTACAGTCGCGGGTCACAATTTTAGGCTAAATTAAACCAGCCCATGCTGGAGGGGGTGAACATTTATAACAAAATTAGAAAAATTATTAGAATTTATTAATTTCGAATTCCTCTAATTGCTATTACTGTTGTCAATATCCGCCATTGCGGAAGTCTTCAGTATAAAGTAATAGCAATTAAAGGAATTCGAAATTAATAAATTCTGTTTATGTATATTTGTCAGTTTATTCAATTGTCAGTCACTTCAAACTAAAATTATTAGATAGGCTTTCATTAATAGGATAGCTGAAAATTTTTATAAATAATAGAGATAGGAAAAAAATATTAACAAAAGGAATTTTAAAATATACATCTCATCATATAAACAATCGATATACTTTAAAATAAATTAGATACTGCCATAAAATAAGGATGAATATAGAATATGATGGTTGATCTATGGATACTACTACACTAGCGGCCTGGCAAGGGGGGCGGACCGCACCGCGTTCCAGCCCTAGGGAGATGACAAAAAGCTGATATAATATAATGATTATACATGATTGTATGCATATAATGATTATAATTTCAAAATTTGAATCAAATAATGTGATTTGTTAAACTTTGGTGCTAATATGGACTCTAAATAAGTGAACCTATAAATGTTATCAAATGGGTCGCGTGTTCTCCGAGGCTGGACCAAAACACTTATTAGAATTAATTTTGACCGATAATGCGGGATAAAATTATTGTATTAAGTGCCTAGAATCGCTTAGAGAGCGTGTACGAAGGGATTATTTTCGTAATTTTTCCCCCGGGATAGGATTTTAAGACCACTCTTATATAGAAAAGTTCAATAATTATTGTTTATTTTCAATGTATTTTTTTCTCTATGTTTTGTGTACTTTCATCACATATATGAAGACTTCAATAAGTACAAAATATCAACATTCAAATTAGTTATTAAAAATTGGATTAGGAATGTTGGCAGAAGAGAGTGTTGTGATAGACTGATAACCTCAGAGTACAGGTACTAGAATCTCTTTCAAGTATAAAGTGGTAGGCTTTCTCTTCTGCAATATATATATATGTGTGTGTGTGTGTGTGTGTGTGTGTGTTTGTACAAGGTGTCATACGGGGTAATCTGCACGCAAGCACAACACGAAACGGGGTGGCAAAACGAAACGGGGAAGTCCCGTTTCGTACCTAGGTTTGCGACTGCGCAGAAGACCTGCCAGGACTGTTCTGAAGCAGAATCACTAGTTTGCACACTTTTTTAAAAAAATACCTCATTTCGTATGTACAGTCCCATATACTTCAACTTAGAAAAATATCCACCAGATCTGCGCCACTACCGAATACACAGATTACGCACACTTTGCAGGTTGGGAAATGACTAAACGAGTCTCTGAACCGTGTATGCCTTATAGGTTCATAGCCTGCGAAATGAGGCATATAACTAGTCTTTATTCTTATTGTTACTGTTCTTCATTGAGCGAGAGTCATCAAATTCTTTGCAACGCTGTGCTAAGGCACAATCCGTCTTCAGTTCTTCAGTTGAATTACTCAAGTTCATTGATCTGTACTTGAGCGACTTCAAAAAGAAAACTAAAAATTTAATATAAAAAAATCAATGAATCATGTCAAACGTCATTTCATGCTAAAAATATGTTGTGAAAAGTGGAGTTTTCGTTTGAAATCTATTTTACAGCATATTAACATACATTTGCTTGATTTCTATAATCATTTTAAATCTTGCCGTTTATTTTACAGGTCTGTATTTTTCACATAATGCTAGTTGATATGATGGTTATCATAAGTTTTATTCTTAGTCTTATTTCACAGGTATGCTCTTTCAACTGATCACTGCAGTCAGTCATCCTGTCCTTTCAGTTGTGGCTTTTAGGTAGAACTAACAGTATTTTGAATGATTCTTGTTGTATTTTTTTTCAATTTCGTTTATTGGTTTGATGATTTTAATATAGACATAAGATATTTTTTACTTGAGTTTTTTAATTTTACATAAATTTCTGTCCAATTCGTCATTTTATTCATCATCTCTGCAATAATATTGATGGATAACTGTCAAGAATTTAATGTTCATTATTTTCCTAATGCAGGGGCGAACCCACATTTTTGGTTTAGGGGCTTACCCGTCCTACAAGGAAAATGGGAAGGAAGGGGAGGGGTAAAATTGGGATTTTTCAGAGCTCGTTTTACAAGAATGTTGCCCGATGAAGTTCATTGAGGGGGCGGGAATTCATTACTTTACTTTTTTAACGAGTATTAGTTATGGGGAAACAAAATGTGTCCATCATGAGTATTTTTTGTACTGAGTGTTTCAAGAGTTCAAAATGATTCTGCCAGGATGCATAAGCAACTTCTCATGAGAATAAAAAAATTAGAATGAAAGTAAGTCCGGAACGCTTTGTTACAGAAATAAAGAGGGCGAAAGATTACAGCTATTCTATCATCCATTCAGAAATGACTAAGGTCTTCATATAGATGGTGTGAATTAAATTGAATCAGTGTAAAATTATCTGAAAAGTGCTACAAGATTCGCTATTATACATTTTTATGATGCTCACATGAGACTTCTGCGTTGGTAATAAAGTGAACAAAAAATGCCAGTCTGAACGCGAATCGAGATTACCAAATCTTTAAATTTGTGCGATATTTTACAAAAATTCACAAAATTATCATGAAATTATGATTATCATGATATCATGATGTTTTTATTGTCGGCCTAGTGGTTAACCAATTCAATTACTAATGAACCAAACATTTTGTTCAATTTCTCCTTCAAAACTTGTCAAATCATTTTTGAAATTGAATATGAAAGTACTCAATAGTCAGGAACGGTCCCAAATTTGATAAAGTCGAGTTTTATTGAATCAAAGCACACTGATTTTGCACAGATGCTTTTCACTTGCTATTCTTCTGTTTTTTTATCCAATTTAAATTCTGATTTGTGAACTCTGGGTGCTTTATTCGCAATCAATAACAAAGTTCATACCCTTCAATCTCAAAAATGCCTTCTTTTGGCCTTTTCATTATAATAACTTAATAATCGCAGTAGTTAATGTTTTATGTGTTTTTACAGTTAATTTCACAACGAATGGCTTTCAATTGAACACCTAAATGAGGGCATTAGAAGCCTTAAGTTTTCTGAATGGGTACTAATTTATTGATCTCTTATTGAAAATGATAGCTTTACTCTTCTGCTATATTACTTTCTGAATTGAAGGGTTTTCGAAGGAATAAGATTTTGCTATCGTATTGAAATTTTTTCGTAAAAACCTGTAAACATTGTTTAGGAAATTGTTAGCCGCGAACCGTAACAGGTACCTGTTCAGTCAGATAAGATAAGCTGCAAATTCCTACGGTAAGGGAGACGAATGGACCGGCCACCCAAAAAGAGGGTTCTCAGCTATAAAATCACTTGCCGATGATTCGGAACTTACCTAAAACTGTAGGTCCAACTCATAAAACATTATCATTCAACACATTACCCACGCACAGGTCTCAGAACCAGCTGGGCTTCGTTTTCCGAAAAATTACATTATCACTGTAGCGTTAAATGTATTACAGGTTTAGGAGGTTCTAGAGGCTAGAGATCCTGTACTTATTTGTTAAATGATTTCCAGATTGACATGAGTAAAACGAATTATTTTTATTATTATCTTTACTTAGCCGCCTGGTCGAATCTAATTCTGCCAAGCTACAAACTCTATTTCCACTTATGATAGTCACTCATAATATTCCTCTCAATAGTTTAACGATATTTATAATAATTGTAATAAACACTATCCTATCTAAACGAGTTTGAAATGTACAGTCTAGAGTTCATATTATACAGTCAATTCGCTTGAAAATTATCAACATTTTGATAAGGATTTCAGGACCTGAGGGGAAGGCTTGAGCCCCAAAGCCCCCCATTATAAACATTATTCTACTTGAAAAGTAAAAGTGTGAATACACGACATGTACCAACACTAATCAGCCTTCAGCACATATTCTCTATGGTAAACTTTCTTGAAAATTATTGACAATTTTTCAAGGAGCTCGGGTTCTTGGGGGGGAGCTTAAGCCCCCTAAGCCCCCCCCCCCCTGGGTGCGCCACTGCCTAATGGTAAGTCCAATACTTACCCATTGTGTTGTTTACCATTTACCCGCTATGTTAGTTTATTAGTTTTCTTACTAACAATAATTACATGAAGAAATAATAGTAAGAGAAAGTGAACTTTATACTCAGTTTTATTCAATTTTGTTAACTGAAAAATCATTTTTAAACAAAATAATTTGTTTAATGCTAAAGTCATTTTGTTTAATGAGCCTGAAATTGAATGTTATTTCCCATTTTCTTTGTGTGTTCTAATATTTTCTGGAAAACTGTCAAGTAACACATGTACAATATCTAGTATTAAGAACAAGTCTTTTTATTGCATTGTTTAATATTTTCAACATTAATTATATTTGGCAATAATATTCACGAGAACGATGAACTTTTCACACTTTTCATAGTTCTGCTCTAATGATATGTTTGAAATTGCCATGTTTTATCTTCATGTTTCCATATTGTTTGCATTGTAAACATACTTTTAAATTGTAAACTATTAAGAACTAAATTTGCAATACTTTTCCGAATATTAAGAACAAGTATTTTGTTTGTATTATATTCCGTTCACCTCATAATATTTGTGTCAGCTTATTAATTTTCATTCATTAGAAGTCTGCATACTGAAAATATGCAGAAATAGAATAAATAGAGGTTTTTTGTGTTTATAGAAAGGAAATGTTCTCCTTAATTGAGAACTTAAAAATATTGTTGTTTTTTTCAGAACTCTAGAAAACTAACCATTTATGAGTTTACAAGCTCTTTTGAATTCCATATTTCACTAGCAATGACATAATAAGCCCTAGATGAAACTTCAGTTTTCACAAAATTATTACTCAATTTCAGCTCACAATATTATTTAAATAAACTGCGTGAGCTGCTGTTTCGGAGCGCCTATTTTTCAAAATTTTCCCGGGAAAGGACTCCACAACTCACTATGAGATAAAGACAGCTCTTTCAAGCTTTTATCTAGCAATGGCAATGCAAAAATTTCTCTAGAGGCGTCATTTTAGCCCTCGTAATTTTCAATGTAGGCTATTAACTACACAGATAAAATGTGGAGACCATTATTCGAAGGGATTATTATTTGTATTTACAATATTGTGGAATGATTAGAATTTGGGTATGATGTACTCACTTTTTTGAAATAGAAGCAGAGAACTGAACTAAGAGCCAAATGTTTTTTAAGCTGAAGGGAAAAGCTCAAATGTATGGATAACTAAAACAAAAATTGGAGGGGAAGCTCTATAATTTTTTCTCTTGAATTTTATCTTCTTATTATCATAAACAACACTTCAAGAAATCCGAAATACCTAATTTGACGACCCCCCCCCCCCTTTTTACTGCTCAGGTGACTGAACTATAATAATATGTGAAAACTGTGTTTTTAAAAAGAAGCCTAAACTTTCAAGGGCTATGTACACAATCAGATTTTTCATCCAGTAAAATAAAAGAGCTTCAAATCTTGTTCAATATTTGACAAGATTTTCAAAGACTTTGAAGGAACAATATTTGAAGGGATTGAAAGCAATTTGACAATACTGCAAAATACTTTTAAAGATTAACTTTTCATGTGAAATTTAACGACTTGCAGTCAAATATTTGTTAAGAATAAGTATAATAACTCACTTAATCTGGCCGAGCGCTTTCGAATCTATGAGATCCATCTTCAGAGGCCTGGAAATCCAGGAACTTTTAAAGACTCATTAAAATTTTTGTCAAAGATTGGACAAGATTTTAAAAGATTTTCTGCAATCCCATTGATCGATCTCATCCAATAAAACGCGTCCAATTTGCTTCGAATTCCATCAAATCTTGTCCAAGATTTGACAAGAATTTATTAAAATCTTGTCAAACATTGAACAAGATTTGAAGCAATTTGATGTACTTTGAAGTGATTTGAAGTAGTTTAAAGCTCTTTATTTTATTGGATGAAATCTTGGTCGTGTACAGTGCATACGCCTTTAGAGAAGAAACAGAAAGACGAAGAGGGAAAAGAAAAAGAAGAGTGAGCGTAAGTGTGGCAGTAGGAGTTATAATATTATTACAAAGGAATGCGAGAGAATGAAATCATTCACTGTTTGAATTCAATCCAGTAGCTTCAAAAGTGGAAGAAAATTGGCAACGTCGGTGTCAACGTTGCCGTTCCTTTTTTTCACCATAGTCGTGTGTATAATACCCCATATGGTTGATATTTGAAGTACCCCTTATCGTCACATCCATGCTTGTCCCAAAAAATTTAAATATTGATTTTGTTTTGTTATAGGTGTATTTATTTATAATTATTGACTATGCATGTGAAATTTGAGAATGATTGGTGAACTAGAACACTAAGACCCCACATAGTGCGGAAAGTGTGTGCTACCTCTTTTGACCACTTGTACAAGTATGTGTGTGTGTGTGTGTGTGTGTGTGTGTGTGTGTGTGTGTGTGTGTGCGTGTGCATGTGTGGTCTGTTTCTCCATTTGTTAGAGGGGTTTGCGTGGGGATTCACAGTTGGGAGGTTTGGTTCAGGGTTTTTATGGATTTTAATGGGGGGGAGTACGTGGGTCTCAGTGGGAGGGGAACTGAAATCTCAATGGGGGGAGTCCGTAGGTCAGAGTGGGAGGGGGGCTGGATGAGTTAATTGAAGCATTTTATTTATTATTTTTTATTGACATGCTTTCATAATACTTAGTAGTTGTATATTATTGATCAAGTGTGACCTTCCTGTGGACTCATTCCCGCGCACAGGCAGTAATGCCTATGTAGGAATTGACTATTTCGTATCTTTTTCATCTTTTAGTGGTAGTAGTTTGTATTTATTTTTTATGTGAGTGATCCTTTTATTACTTTTACACTGAAAGTTTGTTGTACACATTATTTTTTGTTTGAAATAAAAATGAATTTGAATTGAAATTGAATATATGATTGAATGAGCTAGTCCTATGTTTTGACTCGTGACTCGAGGCTCGCGATTTTGTCTGTATGTTTGTATGTTCGATGATAACTTTCGAATACTTTGACCAATCAAATCAAATCAGAAATGGTTTTATTTCTCCTTCAACATATACAATATGTATGTAGGTAAATTGATATAAAATACAAAATAAACAAAAAAAAAAACGTATACAAAATATAGTTAGAGAGCAAAAAATTCCTCACATGGGCCTTTCGCCTGTGTGTGAAGAAGAGTCCGCGTCATCATTACAAAAGAGTTTATCATAGAAGAATAAAAAAAAACTCTGTTGAAAAATAAATATTACTTCAAGCTGAAAAAAACCTGGGGGAACTTAAAAAAAGGCTTCCGGAAGGCGGAAGCAGGAAGGATCCCCCATCCATCAAACACGCGAATTATGGGCACAACTGAGAAAGAGTAGTAGTTTTTAGATTAGCTTCTGCCAAGAGCACCCTATTCGAATATTTCGGGATTTTCCAATTAGCCAATTTTCTAGAGAGCTACGACAAGCAATTGTATGGAGCCCAAACATTACTAGAATAACTTGCAATTGCATTCTGAAGGAATTAAATTAGAAATTTTTTCAGAGGCCTGGCCCGAGAGTACATTCTGGTTTATGAGCTTTTTTCTCACCTGACAATATAATTATTATCACAAAAGTATGAGGAAATTTAATTGAAAACACACTTAATATTTGAAATATCAAGGAAACTACATTTTTAAACAGTTTAATTTGTTTAATATAATTTTGTGATAGATATATTTTTATTAATCACCAGTTATTTGATTAACATTATTTGTTTTAAAACAAACTAAATATAATTACGAACCAAGCCTAGTGGAGTTCATTTCCAGTGAAAATATATATTTAGATTTATGTATTTTGCTTAAACGGCCTCATTGGACTCAATCAGTTTCTTGTCCTCCTTGATAAGTTCTCTTTCTGCATTGTCCAGTACTTCTACATTCCTTTTGATTTTCTCTATCAGTTTTTATCTATAAATACCCTTTGTACAATATGTCAGTTGTTTATTTTTTATATGAATATTGTTTTTATTTCTTTAAGTTTCTTTAGATTTTCGGCGTAGATTTCCTGGGTTATTATCAGTTATAACATATTATGGTTTTATACCAAGTCATTATAGACTTGGATCCCAGGGGGTCCACATGGAATACTATGTGGACCACCTTCTTTCCAAGAGCTTTTACACAGACAGACAGTCGGACAACGGCACAATTCCAATAAGGCCCTGTTGGGTCCTTAATAAGAAGAACCAGTTATATTCTTGTTTGAAGAAAACTATGAAGATATGTAGTGACTTATGAATGTGGCAAACATAAATACTTCAATATTTGATATTTCATTAATATCTTAATTTGTTAGTATAGTATTGATTAACAATATTTTCTCTTTTATTTGCGCGTTATTTGTTAGACATGCGGGCAATGCTAAGCACGCTCGGAGAATTCGCCATTGGTTAGTTGTGAGTAAAGAGTGGATAATAATGGTAAGCTTTTATTATTAAGGAGTAGTGGTGAATAAATTCGAGTGAAGAACTGTAATATATACGAGTATATTATCACCCCACTACGACACTTGAGAGAGAGTGAGAGTGAGAGTGAAAGATAGAGTGAGGGTGAGTGAGAGAGAATCATACTATAGAACGCCTACTTTTGTTGTACAATAACGCCATGCTTCATCACAAGAAACATAAAAATATAAATATGCGTGAAATAAGGAAATTAAAATGTTATGGAAGATAAATTTAGACAAGAAAGAGAGCAAAAACTCTTTAAAATCACATTCAGCCAGAAAATCACGCATCAATTAAACATGCAATCTTCTCTTGAAAAGGGAGAGGGATGGTGTGGATAGCCTACTAAATGAACTCTGATCAGAAACTCTTGACTAACAAAAGAAGCCAAATCTGTGACTTTTATGGAGGTGAAGACATTTTTTCCAGGTGAGGTATCTCCCAAACATTTTCTTTGTTTACAAATGCTCCAAATTTCTGAAATTGACTTTACGTAATATTATTGCAAATTTTACGGAAATGAACCGCGGCTTTATTTTTAATAATAATGAAGACATGAACCTAAGAGATTTGACAGGGGAAGTCAAAGATATGACACAATAAACCCTCATCACCACTTGACCTTGAAATTCCAAATTAAATAGATCTCCATTTCTTCTTTCACAAGATACAAGAGACATAATAAATTTAGCAAAGTAAAAAGCATCCTGTGTCCGTGAGTGTCGGTATGAATCGAAACAGCATGTACCATGATAGGTATGGAAACTATAGAAACTGTGTATAAATGATGATTTTTGTAATCAGATGGAGAAAAACTAAATACAAATAATAATCTACAAGCTACTCACAGGTAATTGACATGACAGAAACAGAAACAGTGATTAAGCCTGATCATGTTCTACTACACTCAAAACGCAGAACAAAATACATGAAGTATTCAATTAAATACTGTACTTAATGAGAAATTGATATAGCCTAATATTTTTTGAAGAAGCACTCATGATCATCACCACAGTACACACTGTTTTCTCATGTTTGCTTTTTGAATTCTTATTCTTGAATTTTTGATACACAAAAACGTTGTCTTATTTTCAAGAAAAAAAAAATCATTTTAAATGAAAATAAATGAATTTTTGAATTACATCCTATTCATGAGAACAAGTTGATAAGCAACTGACATTTTATAAAATAACTATAATTTCCATAACTGTCATTAATAATAACTAGTGGCTTGTAGGGGCAAAAATCCCTGAATAAAAACACTAATACATAAAACAAGTCATTATACTACAGTATTATAAATCAAACGAACTAACAATCAAATTACCTATGAGTCAGAATTTCCCTGTTTACTAGATTTTTTGTGTGAGAATAGTCTTTTTGGTTGCTTTGGTTGTTGTTATTTACAATAAACAAGTTCATTCCTTCCAGAGATTTAACTCTGCTAAATGCAACATATAATTGCCCATGAGTAAATACTGGTTTACTTAGGTATATCCCAGCTTTGGCCTTGGGACTTATTGATAGTAATACAAAAAGCTATAGTCTGATTGGAAATTGTTTTCTTGACATATGGAAAGGCATATTAGGGTCTGTTGATATAAGCCTAATTCCTGGTAAAAATATTGCATTACCTTTCCAGATCCAGTTATTATTTCTAACTTTATGCACCTTCCGTAAAGGCCCAACACAATTCATCATACGCCATTGACCAGGCTTAAGCCTGACCCGAGATTCATATTCCTTATCAATATCACGATAGCGCTAATTTTTAGTGTAATATGGTGTTTATGTGGTGGCATTCCTGATGGTGTGATATTCTATTGGAATATTTAAAAGTTCAATGGGTTCATCAGTAATAATTTTGTCCACAATAAAGTAGTTCTTTTTGCTTCTCCCTCCACGTTTCCACGTTTCCAAGTATTAAATTGTTAATATTATGACATTGTTCATTCAATGGACACATTATTATGTTGTCTGAAAACATATTAACATTGTTGATAGTTATTTTTGTATGAAAAATAAAACTAATCATAGATTCATTTCTTAGCACAAACTTTTCTGGAATATCTTTTATATCAACTCCTCTGTGACTAGTTAGGTCCGTTATGAGGTTTGTTTTCTGTAATAAAAAATAAGACGAAATTGTCACAACCACATTTATTAAAACTTTGAGAAACTAGTTTCGGTTGTTACACCATTATCAATCTCAATCAAACTCAGAGTTTGATTGTGATTGATAATGGTGTAATAACCGAAACTAGTTTCTCAAAGTTTTAATAAATGTGGTTGTGACAATTTCGTCTCATTTTTTATTATGGATACCTTCCACAATATCACCTTCGCCATTACTAAGAAAGTTTGTTCTCTGTTGTTGAAATTATTAGCTTGTCTTCTTCAATGTAGACAAAACAAAAAATTTTTAGAACATATGTCTGTCTAAATTTAGATTATACTATCCCAAGTAACCCACATGTTAATATTGAACACTGACTTGAAGATGAAGCACGATCACAATCATAATGTATTGATGTAAACAAATCAGACGTTTTTGAATTCCAATTCTATTCTTATGGAGAACATTTTACGTTATATCTAATTTTATGTTAACATTCTGGAAATTCCAATAGTTTTCCCACCATCACGGAATAGAGTCCTTTAATTTGATCCCTCTCCCATCTTTCTACAACTTGCCAAACGCCCCCAGTTTTGACGCAAAGAATAGCCTTACGAAATTAAATATATTACGGTGATGATGGCAACCGATCTAGGTTGTTGTTGTTGTTGTTGTGGTGCTTGGTCCACTTAGTTATCCGCCCACTTTGGCGCTGTCCACGTTCCAAGCGGTGGTAGAGTGGGGGTTCCACATATAGCGACTTCCCGATACAGCCAATTCCTGGGGAAGACACATATAGGCAGTTCCCCTTGCATGCAGATATAGTGAGTTCCCGATACAACCAGTTCCCGAAGAGTACACATATAGGCAGTTCCACTTGCAAGCAGATATAGTGAATTCCAGATATAGCCAATTCCCCCAACCCTCCAAAAAGAGGTCATTTCACGGATTTTGAGAACGCTTTGCTTTCTTTTATGCCTAATTATAGCCGCATTCTAGTAATGGGAGACATGAATACCGATCTTAACATGACAAACCGTAATTTTGACTATCACCAACTAACTACAATATTTGAATGCCTTAACCTGACTATTGTGCCACTCGAACCAACTCACCATACAAACGAATCTGACATGTTAATAGACCTTCTAATAGTTAGCGATCCCGATGAGGTAGTATACTCAGGCCAGACCTCAGTCCCAGCTATTTCGGCACATGACTTGATTTACTGTGTACTTTCTTACAAACCACCAAAACCAGCACAAAAATTTATTACATTCAGGGACTTTAAACAATTTGATGAAGCTGCTTTTATCACCGATGTAGCTCGGACTCCATGGCATGAGATTGAGGATTTATCCTCAGTTGATGAAATGGTAGAGACTCTTGAAGACTGGATTTTAAAGATCTATGATAAGCATGCACCCACTGTGACAAGAAGAATTAGTAGTAAACGACGTGTACCTTGGATGACTAATGATATATTACAGTTGATGGGAAAAAGGGATTCAGCTCACAGAAAAGCTAAGAGAACAGGTGACCTAGATACTTTAAATGAATACCGACGTCTAAGAAATAAGGTTAAACAAGAGTTATGTAACTCAAAAATCAGGTACTTGAACTCATTCATGACAGACAATCAACAAAACTCTGCATCACTATGGCGTGGAATTAAAGAATTTGGTTTTGGTAAACAGAAATCAAACACCCCTATCGACCTACCACTAGATGACATAAATGAGCACTTCGTTTCACATTCAGCTCAACGTGATGAGACAGCCATCCAAAATCACATCCATGACCTGAACAATCAGTTTATTAACTCAAGTATTCCATTAGCTTCTCAATTTCATTTTCATCTTATCTCTGAACATGATGCTCTTAAAGCATTCCAACATATAAAAAGTAATGCAACTGGGGCGGACAAAATTCCTATCAAATTGATCAAGAAAATATTATTTGCAGTTTTACCTACCATCATTTCCATTTTTAATACATCTCTCCAAAGTGGAAGTTTCCCCAAAAATTGGAAGTGTGCTTTGGTTCGTCCATTAAACAAAGTTGCCTCTCCAAATAAAGTTGAAGACTTTAGGCCTATTAGCATTCTACCAGCACTATCTAAAGTTCTTGAAAGACTCGTCCATTCTCAGATAGTTGAGTTCCTTGAGAAGAACAGTAAGCTACATAACTTTCAGTCAGGGTTTAGAAAATCCCACTCAACTGAGACAGCACTATTGCGTGTCACTGAAGATATCAGGTTGGCTATGGATCAACGAAAATGTACTGTTCTGAGTCTATTTGATTTCTCTAAAGCATTTGACACTGTTGATCATAAGGTTTTACTCAATAAATTAGCTCTGCTTGGCTTCAGTCATGAAGCCCTAATATGGTTCCAATCTTATCTCATAGGTAGAAAACAATGTGTCACTAATGTTAATAACAAATCCCAATGGAAAAATGTAATACATGGTGTCCCACAAGGTTCTATTCTCGGACCTCTTCTTTTCACCCTGTATGCTAATGATCTTTCCTCCATTATCAATTTTTCCAGTTTCCATACTTATGCAGATGACCTACAAATTTACTCCAGCTGTCCAAAATCAAAAATCAATGCAACTGTTGATAAGATGAATGAAGATATTAATAATATTATGAAATGGACCAGGAAAAATGGTCTTAAACTCAATCCTGTAAAAACGCAATCTATTATCATTGGTTATTCACGCTTGATAAATAGTATTGACTTGAACCAAATTCACAAAATCACAGTTGATGGCAATGTAATACCATACTGTAGCTCAGTTAAAAACTTGGGTATAACCATGAACTCAACTCTTGACTGGTCAGAGCAAGTTATTAGAACATGTAAGAAGGTTTTTTCAGCAATGCATCCCTTAAAGAAAATGCAAGATATTCTCCCTAGAAGTGTCCGATTGTTACTGGTTAAATCTCTCATCTTTCCACATTTCCTGTACTGTGATTCTGTAATGAATGACATGACAGTCATTCTGAATGATAGACTGCAGCGCAGTCAGAACTACTGTCTTCGGTACGTTTACTCTCTTCAATGGCATGATAGAATTACTCAATCCCACATTACAAGCTCAACTCTCAAACTCCCAGATCAGAGACTATTCAGAATAAACAAACTTGTCAGAGAAATCCTCAAATATGGCAAACCTAATTACTTTAAAAACGATTTCAAATTTGTTTCTGAAGGCAGACAGAATAATGTCTCTCATACAAGAACCGGGGATAATACGCTTAGGATACCGAACCACCGTACTACAATCTATACTAAATCATTTGTTGTAAGAGCTTGTCGGGCTTGGAACGCACTTCCTAATTCCATAAGGTGCATTGAGAGTCGAGCGGGCTTCACCTCATCATTGAAGAGGTATCTTTTGGAGGGAATGACTGCATCTTTTCAACCATAGAGCACATGCATGACAACCATTATCTTTCATTTTGTAAATAATATCCCATCTGTATTGTTCAGAAAATATTAAAAAAAAACACAATATCAATTATTTTTAATCACTTTTAACTTTTTCAATTTGTACTCAAATTTTATTCTATTATCACCAATTATATAGTCTCGCAGTTCAAAGTTATCAAGGTCAAGTTTGAATGGACGAATTTTTGTCCAGACTTCGCCCTTATTACGTAAATGCTTCACAAAAATGTTATTGTTAATATCCAAACTTTTTCTCATTTTCTTATTTATTGTGTTGTTAATAATATTCTTTTTAATCAGTCACAGTTATATTTTGTAAATTTACGTAAATAAAGTAATTTTATCTTTATCTTTATCTTTATCTTATCCTTCTCCTCCTTCTCCTTCTCATCCTCCTTCTCCTCCTACTCCTTCTTCTCCTTCTCCTCCACTTTGATCTCCTTCTCCTTTAAGACTGTTATTATTATATATACAAAACAATGCATGACACAGTTTTTTCATATTTAGATCTACAATAATTATTTTACAATATACACATTGCAAATAGCCCATTTTATGTAGAAAAAATCCGTTACTCGCAAAATATTCCGCATTTCTTTTAAAAACTAATATCCTCTTATTAAATGAGTTTGACCAGTGAGGCTGGTAAGATCTTTGATAAAATGTCTTTAATTGATGATCGTATCTGCAAAGAATATTATTATTAAAATGTTCATTTTTGATAGAAACATTATGTTTTCTCCTCCACCCACAATTCGGACTATACTTTTCATGTTCTTTTTCGGGATCATATGTTATTTGACATTTTTCCAAACCAACTAAACAAAACACGCACTGCACTAAGTCTGGTGGCGTCTTGAATACAAATCCCAGTTTAGCTAAATGTTTAGGTGTTAAGAGGGGGGAATCGAATTGTTTACATCTCTCATCGAAACTTAACAACCTTAAATGTTCGTACATTAAAACATGTGATTGATCTGTCATTTTACCTTCTAACACAGTGCATGCTGATCAACTTCTAATCTGCTACTAACTTGTTTTGTTTTAGATCAGTTATACCAGTGCTGTGTAAGAGAGATTGTAGTTGCACCGTAACTTTGTACCAAGTAGGCTGTGTCAATTTCGCGATGTCTACCCATCATGAAAAATTCACGAATTTGTGGTACACGACTTAGTTGAAGATCGTCAAAAATAACAAATGAAAACCGATCAACTTTGTTGGGATGAGGTATTGATTCAACATCGTCTGATAAATGAAAAGTGGCACATTTTATTTTCGAAAATACCTTTTTCGAAAACTCATATTTATCCTGGTACAGAGACTTGCTAAATAAGTATAAATGTTTAAACTTTAATCCATTTTTATGGAAAATTAAATTCAAAACTGTGTTTGATTTTCTGCTACATGATCTTCCAATTAAAAGAATACGTGCATTATGTGGTAATAAACTACCATTTTTACTCTTGGTGTGCGGTTTACCTGTAATAACCTCATCAAAATTGATGATGGGTATGGTGGTATCCTTTACCATTGTATCACTATGATAGCCAATGGATAACTGAATAAAACACACGGTTCAACATATTATATCAATTTATTGATAATATTTTTCAGTATGTTAGTTCTTTTCCAATATTTACAATATAATACATTTCACTTATTTACAATAATTTACAATACAGTTCTTAACCTAGTAAACTCTTTCTGGCGATCCATGTCGGTTCGCTGAAACCTAACCATTTAACCAATATTTTATCTTTATTTTTCCTTATAATTTTCTCTACTAAATAAACTTTCTGCTCCTCCTTATCCAGCCTTGTTTTTTTCCATTTCTTCTTAATAGAAACAGCCAGAAATTATTTCCCCTTTCAAATCACACAAGATGTAAGTCGGTGGTTTAGTGGAGTAAACACAATGGATTATAAATAATTCCACACTCCAATTAATATTATACGATTTGTCAAAAACCTGTTTGTACTTACTAATGCGTACAACATCGCCCAATTTAAATTTTGGTTTTATTCGTTTAGATTTCAAACGTAAGTTTTCATTGGCCGCCTTATTATATGATTTCGATGTTTTTTGCGAACATCAGATGGGCACATTTGAATAGATCTGTGAAAAGCGTTATTATATTCTTTTACAATTGTGGGTAAGGCACTTACCCAACATTTTGTTCCATGCTGCATTAAATATTTATAGATTTTCGATTTATTAGTTCTAATAAAACGCTCGACTATTGCAGCTTTTTTCTCGCTAAAAACATGGTAATGTTTAATATTATACCTATCCAATAATGCCTTTACTTTTGTATTAAAAAATTCCCGACCCTGATCTGTTTGAAAAAATTTAACATTCTTATTTTTATGAATAATTGGTTTAAGTGCTTCATACACAGAGGCAGCAGTCTTTGTACGTATCGGCACACAATAACCATATTTCAAAAAACAGTTAATCACGGCCAAGATAAAAGTAAAATTCGAATTATCTCTCGCCAGTGTGCTCATATCAATCAAATCTGCCTGAAGCAGATCCACCTCACTTTTAATCTCATATTTTCCCCTTGAAAAATTCACACGTGGTACAGAATGAAGTTCATCTGCCAATCTCCCGTGCAGTTCCATTTTTTCCACCTGCCTGCTTTCAACTATAGTGCACGCGTTCTGCAGCTCATCTAATCAGAGCATATGCTTTTTGCCCACACCATTGCTAGTCTTGAACCTATTTTTAATCCATCAACCACTTTAGTCGGCAGCTGTGCATTGAACAGGTTGCATCTACATAGCAATGTTCCTGCTCCTTCCTGAACTCCTTCTAATCTTCTCCGCTACCTCCTCCTGCTCATCCTTCTACTTGTCATTCTCTCCTTCTTCTTCTGCTTCTTCCTCCTCCTCGGGAATACTGTAATGCCCCCAACCCAAAGTTGAAACAGAATCCGGGAGAATAAATCTCTTATCATCATAGCATGATAAGGCTGTTTCCGCACAGTTTACTTGGTAAATCTTGTGCGAATAACTTCTTATCATGTTGAACCACTCGTAATGTGTGGTTCTTTCAAATAAACACTTCTTGTACAAATCAAATGATAAGCACCTATCCTTAACATTCCTTTTCACTCCTTTCGCTGTGTTCTTTGTAATAACAGCTGCATCATCCATATATTTGAAGGAATACAGCTTGGGACGCAAACCGGCAAAATGTGTTATGATCTTTGAATTTGACTCATCTTTGAATTTCCCGACCACTTTCTTATTTTTTAAAGAGTAACACATGTGTGACGGAGGATAATCACTTGTATCAAACCAATCTAGGTTATTCTTAATGTCGAAAAAGACGTCCTCTGTTCTTATATGGTACAAAACAGAATCTGTATCACTCATAAGCAACTTCACACATTCAACAGGGTACATTTTTAAAATCTTGTTGTAATGAAAGTCAAACATGGGGTGTTTGCTCAAATCTAAAATAGGGAGATTTCAGGTTTTCTCAGAAAAACTCCAACGATGTGCTTGTTATAAATATGCCAGCGCTTGCACATAGGTTTCGAAATTAGGTTGTCTAATCTCCTTTCATCTGTGACAAGCTCTACCTGACAGTGGGTCCGGTCGGATTGTAAAGATTTTCCAAAAATAAGGTTACTCATTGCCTTAAAATTTTGAATTTCAAATGCATTTCTAGCATTTCTCCTACATTCTGTGTTGAAATCGATGTAGGGCTTAAGCCAGCGAGATTGCGTGAACCTTATGACACGATGAATGCGTTTAAGACACATTCCTAGTTGCACATTCCAGTTTCAAGTTCCTATAATGTAAAACGTATTTTTCCCTATCGTACAGTGTAGCCAATAGTTTTGTCAACGATTTCTGTCCCTCATGTTTCTGGTAGTCAGACAACAGGTGAATCGGCGGTTGCTCTTTCGTTGGAGCAAGTGGGAAATGATTGTGTCTGTCGTGTGACATTTTGGGATATTGGAGAACACACTCGAGAATGTACCCATACTCTGAATTGTCAGCCAAGTTGAAAAAGTCAACTTGTCTGATTTCATCCTCAGATAGAAATTGGAAATTTCCATCAGGCAGAGGTTCACACATTGCATAGCCATATAAATTATTCACATCGAGATAGAGTATATAGCTCGTCAGTTTGCTTGCATAAAAATCTGCTCCCATATAAGGGTTGTTAGCCTCAGCATACCCATGGGGTATTACAGCTAAACCACCTCTCACATTTCGCTCGACCATCAAGTAGATATCAATATCTGTTATCAAGCTAAGTTCAACTTTCGTGAAATGCAGCATGCAATTCCACGAATAATGCGCAAGACTTAAAAAATGAGTCACATCCAAACCGTATTTCTCAAACATTGATGACCTCATATCCTCAAAAACGTCAAACAAAAGGAGTGTATCACAAAGTAGATACAAATTATGATAATCTCCCAAATTCTTTATCTTGAATGTTTGCCAAACATTCTGTGCATGCGCGTACTCCCTTTCTTCTAAAGGCGAATCCGACAAATCATTGTAAAAACTTTCGATTGGGGGAAGGGAGGTTTCTTCAAATTTCTGTGGAGAGTCAATATATGTGTAGGGGTATACTCCTTTTTTAATGAGCAGTTGTCATTGTACAGCGGTTTTAAACACTGCAAACATAGATTTGAATTTTGACTCTGCCTGTTGTCCTTCTGACAAATTTTTCACCAAACTGTCCAATGAAGCATTCATGGATTTTAGGCTATCCAAAAACTTGATTTTTCCCACCATGATTGAGAAAAACTTTTCTGCCAAAGGAGCAATACAGCGTATTGTTTTTTTACACTTGCCTAATGCCTGCACAATATGTTGGCAATCATACCCCCCAAAGTTGTGCATAAAACAGGGTATGAAATCAGGTGATTTCCCATTCAAATTGCACGATTTGTGTGCAGCGCAAATATATGCTCCTGTTTCATGTGCATGATGCCTACACTTGACGTCATTTTGTTTGAAACCTTTTCTACATAGACCGCATCTTTCTGCACTATCGAATTCTCTCTTCTGCTCTTCACTCAATTCAAACATTGGGATTTCACTCTTCATATCCCGATAGAGCACATCTCCCACACTCATTATTTCGTCTAGAAATTTCTCAATGATCTTTTCACCAATATGTCGAGAATGATAGATGATCGGTCCATAGCAAATTTCCCCCTCTACATTCACCACTACAAAACAATATCCACAGGGAATGTGATGGGTTGTCTTTTTTGTAAAGCTACTTGTGATGGGTACATCATCAACTTCTTCTTCTTCTCCTACTTCCCCACTCTTTATTGGTACAATAAACGATTCAAAATCGGCATAAATCGTGTATTTCATTTTCAATGTTGCAGTATAATTTGTGAATTTGAGAGTTTCCCCTTCTTTGGGAAGCACTGTTCTCTGTGGGCTGAATTTTGAACAGTGCTCTTTGTGCTTCTCCAAGTTCACCTTTCCATCTCTATTTACCTTTTTGTCAGTTGTGAAATGATGGAAACAGAATTCACAAACATGTACCTGTCCATGGAATTTTGTAAGATGACTCAAGAGCCAAGACAACCCGTTTTTCCTATTTGCGGTGTTGATGAGGCAAAAATGAGATTTTCGGGGATAAGTTTCGCTTGTTAGCAACAAGAGATTAATTTTGTGTTTACGGTTTCTGTAAGTGCTACACTTGTACGGGAAAAATACGTTTTTATCATATGCAATTACATTTATGGATATATCAGGATTTAAAGCTTCAAATTTCTTAATGTCCTGCAAAGTAGCAGGAAAGTTGACTCCCTTTGTGTTAACTGTATGAGCAAACTTGCTCAGATAATCTACAGTCATATTTCTCCTACAATAATGAAAAAAAGATGAAATTGCCCACAGTAGACATTTCTCATCTTCGGGGTTTTTCACGTTTATAATACATTTCTTTTTCTTAAAAAAATCGGGGGTTTCTACATATGTGGATGAGGAACCACGAATCGCGGTATGCCTAATTATGTTGAGATCCAACGATTGGATCTTTTTTATAACCCACCCACTCCCAAACCTCACAAACCAGTCAAAAGAAGATAAAATTTTTACAATAGCATTTCCAAAAAAATTGTTCAAATTGTCAGAATTTGAAGCACACTGCTCAATTTGTGCAGAATAGCTATGGAAGTTCACGATAGCTGATACTTGTTCGTTCTCTTCAGGCAACAACACTATTTTATGCATTAGAACATTTAAAACAATAAAGCACTTCACATTCCCATTGAACCAGTGCGACTCATCGACGATAAGCTGCAGCTCCTCCTCCCTGCTTGATTCCAGCATAGATTTGATGTTGCGTTCCTCCTCCAGATACGTGAATCTGTATCTAGCTGCGCTGCCGTTCAAACCTTGAATCTTCTCCGTCGTATGAGCCATTGTGAAATCGTTCTCCAACTGAAAGGTTAAAAAAGATTATGAGCGTGAAACAGATTATATCGATGGATATGGACGTAGCGGTAGACGAGGAAGATGAAAAGTTTATTAAAAATAAATCATCGTTTGAAAAACATTTAATACATAAATTGTGTTACCATAAATATCAGTGCTATGGAAGACAGTATGGGCACTATTGCATGTGTATAAATCCTACAGTCAATGAACCAATACACCAATTTATTGGAGAATGTAATTCAAATACATGTTTTTATCAAATAATGCAATTACATATAGCAGATAAGGCCGTGGTCAGACTGCATGCATACTCAGACGAGTAAATGGACGTGCATGCTCGCATCTGGATGTCAGAGTAAAACAAACGTTGATAAACCGGGTTGATTGGTCACAGTAGAGAAGAGTTGGTCGTACGAGGTCTTGCGCACACGTACGAGTCAATTCTGGAAGCAAGTTTGTTTGATTTTCTTTGCGTGGTCGTCAGTGTGAAAATGAAAGTTGAGGAGTTGATTACACTTGTGTTTAGCCAAAATCCATTGTGGGACCAATCCACAAAGGATTATCAAATAGAGATCTCAATGTGACCGCCAATTTTTTCCACAGGCTTGATACAAGTCTAAAAATTCCTTTGTTTTTCAATTTTTGTGCTGATTCTGTTTAAAATATAATAAAACGTTTCTAGTGACATCCGAAAATTATTTTTTTCGTAGATCAGAAAAAATTAGCTTGAATTCTCCTTGCGTCTCTCTTGTTAAATTAATATCATTCACCCAGCTTTCTTTTTCTTCATTAACAAACAAAATGCGCAATAACAGATTGTCTAACAACTGGTCAATGCCATTGAAGTATAAACTCGCAGGAGTAGGAAGTTTGCAATGTGACCACTCTCACTCTGACGACCTACTCGTACGATCTGCTCGTAAAACGATCTACTCGTCAGTCGCATGCAGTCTGACCACGGCCTAACCATCACGAATCGTGTAATAGCGTCTATCACACATTTAATATGTGTAACAACAAAATTGATAAATTTTTGTGTAATTCATCAAGAAGATTTAGGTGCAGGAAAAATTGTAAATTATTTCAAACATTCAACAACAAGTGTGTGTTTTACGCATAGGTGGGTAAAACTATCGATAAGTAGGAGGAGGAGTCAATATCAATTTTGGAGGAGTAGACTTACGTTCAGTACTCCTCCAATGTGTCAATACAACAATCAGCAACAGAATTAGTTAAATGGGGATTTTTTCAGCATATGCATGCAATGTGTTTTCTGCAGAATAATAGTTTCTACCGAGAAAATGAACCTTATGAAACAATGTGCACTCAATAATCGCTACTTACATTGTAAAAAGGCTGACAGCAAATGTTGAACTCTCTCTCTCAGATGTAACAAAATTCAATAATCCCTTTCCATACTTTGAACGTTTTTTGGGGGGAAACAATTTTTGTATAATTTGAGATTTTTTACCAGAATTGCGAATCACATAACCCTGGTTATTAATATGAACAGATGTCAGTGATAATATTTTCTTATATTTCGCCAAATCTTTGTTATTGTAAAGATTTGAATTTGGCCTACCATTAAACAATAATTCCAACAGGCCATGACTCATTCTAAACCTTTCTTCGCCAACAGTGATAAAACCATCACCGTCAAAACTTACGGGCTCATCACCAATAAAATATCAATTTCGTTTATGATTAAATTGTATATTATAAGGAATAGAATTATCTAATTTCTCGTTATGAAACACACTTAAGTAGTTATCTAAAATGTCTTCTATTTGCGTGCGATGGGTAGTGATATTCAAAGTTGAATCAAAGAAAGCAGATTTATCATTACCGGAGTGAGCAGAAGTATTTTTATCTTCCTCCCACTCCCCCTCCTCCTCCTTCTCCTTCACCGTCGGTTCAACCATGTGTTCTTTTTCGCACTTTACTGTTTCATTTGCAGAGATTGTGCTCTTTTTGAGTTCAATTAATGGAGTAATTATTGGTTCCAACCTTTTACGATTAAATTCTTCAGTCTGCGTTTGAAAACCCAATAAATTCCTATGCTTATCCAAAATAGTTTTTCTCAACTTTTTAATTCTATCTGTTAAACTTTCCGCATCGTGTGCGATGCGTTTCTTAACTTTCTTCATTACTGTCACGGTGTTGAATGACAAAAATCATGCAAACACCGAAGTTACCTCATTGCAAATGCATCTTTATGAATTTATCCAATTGTTCTCGATACTTTCCATCATCTGCTTTGCATTCGTTAAAAATTGAAAGAAATTTATGATTGCCTTTCGACCACACATGCCAACATAATTTTCTAAACATTGTAAAACTCATGTCATCTCCTACAAAATCCCTATAAATTAATTTCAAATTCAGTTGATCAATTTTAAAAATAATTATCAAATTTGCATTGTCCCTGATATAAATCGCATGATAGAAACTACATATTTTGGGATGACGTTAACGGACTGGTCGATCGCCTATCACTCTTGTATGCCTCAAAAAACACAGGAAATTCGGGTCATGATATCGAAATTCATTTGATATTGGATGAATTAAGGGAGGGTGGCTTCATACAGTAAGAAAAATGCGAGAGAGGACATAGCGTGAAGCCAGCTGGCACTGGCAGGAACCTGTTTGCTGGAATGAAAGACAGCATGAAAGGAATGCTAGAGAGTCTGGCTCACCCGTCTGCGAAACAACGTGCAAAGTTGGAATAGCCGATGAAAGACAGGAGCTGGGCTGATAACGTCAGAGCAGGCAGTGTGTGCCAACATATTTCCTTCTCTAGGAAATACTGTAGGAATGCGGCTCGCTACCCAATTTGAGCCTATGGAACCTGTCCGCTGGAGCGGGTGTACCAGCGTGTTGCTAATTAATTTCAACAGTTGAACGATGAGTACAGACAGATTTGGGCATCTGCATACTCCGCATGGGAAACAATTGGAGGAGTTAAGAAAATCAGTAGCGAATTTTGACAAGTTGAAATTTGAGTTGAGTGAGTAGAAGAAAGCTGTTTTAACTAGAACAGAATTTAACAATGAAAGAAGCCAACTTGTGTCGTTTGAAAATCTCAATAGTGGATTAAGTATAATTAACAATGTGTTGGAAAAACGCATGCATGATTTAGAACAGATTCTTTTAACTAGGAGAGAATTTGAGCGGGAGAAGGCGAGTGTGTTGGTGACTAGACACACCCTCAATAATGAGATGAAAATTATTAGCAAAGAGGCAAAGGCAGAAAGAGATAAACTAGTCAGTCGTGACAAATTTGATAGGGAAAATTTACTCACTAAAAAAGAGTTTATAATTGAAAAAGCAGGATTCATCTCATATGAACAACTTAACACAGCTGTAAAAATATCACAAGACCTATTAATGGATTATGTGCATAATAATCGAGATTTCAAGAGACATTAAAATGAGCTGATGTATAGATATGCCTATTATTTGATAGAAAAATGTGTAATGGCTGCCAGAACGTTTGATTATAAAGAGTTGGAGAGAAGACTATTGCCAGAACATACTGTTGACGAATTTTTTCGACAAATTGATATGAGCGAACTTGCGATTAAATATGATAGTAGCATGTTTTTACCACCCCAACAAGAACGGCTATTACAACGCTATCAATCAAGGAATCGAGGGGTCTAGAAGCATCTATTTCTGTGGGAGGTTTGCCTCCTGCTAGGCGTGCATTGTAACACACAAGAGATTGTGTGAGTAAGACTCACATGCAAAGGTTAATGAGCTGAAAAAGTACACCTGCATGAGTGTAATTAGAGTTAGTGCACCTGTCTATAATAACGGTTTGTGAGAGGGAACAGTAGTCTAGAGATGTAATTTGGTACACCTGTTACCGGGGGGGGGGGGTCTATAACTAACATGTGATAAAGAGAGAGAGATGATGGAGCTTGCTTGCATGGAGTGAGATGAAGCTAGATAGGGGTACTGAAAAAAGTACACCTGCATGAGTGTAATTAGAGTTACTGCACCTGTCTTCTTAGCTAAAGCGGTGGCTGGGGGCTGGGGGCTGGGGGCAGGGGGCTATTGCAAATATATTAACAATGCACGTGTGAAAGAAAGAGAGGGTAGGTGTTTAGCTTTGAGCGAGAGCAAGAAGCAAGAGGTGGTGGGCAGGGGTTAAACCCAAAACATAGATATACTAATCGAAAGCAAATATATATATAGATCTGTATGGTCTATACTGGGGGAACGTTCCGGTGGGGGAAAGGTGCTCTCTCATTGGTCCTCATGGGGGGCCCCCATCTTTTTAACCTAGGAGAGGGGGGTAGAGACCTTAAAAAACAAAATGGCGGACTGGACGGGGGAAGGGGTGTGCGTTTACAAAATGGCGGACGTGGGGAAGGGGAGTGGTGGGGGAAATGGTGGACATGGGGGAGGGGGGTGGGGGGAAGGGCGTGGCCACGCCCCCCTGCTCTCATTGGGTAGGCAGAAGTCTTATTTTACCTCTACTTATTTAAAAGTGTGTTTTAAAAAAATCAGTAGTTACGTTTTTTGCAATGTTATTAAATTATACTAAAATAGGCATAATATAGGAATGTAGATTGTGGTAAATTGTAGACATATGGTACGAACAAATGGAACATAAGAATAGAAAATCACTAATGATTATTATAAATAAATAAAGCTATCCTAAATGAACCACTAACAGTAAAACTGTATAGTTCGATACATATAAAGAAGCAGAGTTTGATTCAACTGAAGATGTGTTGCTGGTAAAACACGAAACCATGGTCCTATGACTCAAATGATTGAAGGTTTAATATTTGAAGTATGTATATATAGTACCATAGCCATAGATTTCCATTACCATAACATATAGTACCAAAGCCGATTTCAACTTCAGGTGACTATTCATGTTTTGGTCCAAAGAGCGTACTATGCAAACGAGGAGTGAGGTAGGTTGCGATTACTTTCCTGAGTTAACAGAGTTGCATCTATGCTAACCCTGTCGAAACAAATTCTGAAGTTCTATGCTTAACAGTCCACCTCCAGCAAGAGGAAGAGGAGGAGGAGGAGGAGGAAGAGGAGGAGGAGGAGGAGGAGGAGGAGGAGGAGGAAGAGGAGGAGGAGGAGGAGGAGGAGGAGGAGGTGGAGGAGGAGGAGGAGGAGGAGGAGGAGGAGAAGGAGGAAGAGAAGGAGAAGAAGGTGGAGGAGAAGGAGGTGGAGGAGGAGGAGGAGGAGGAGGATGAGGAAGAGGAGGAGGAGGAGGAGGAAGAGGAAGAGGAGGGGGAGGAGGGGGAGGGAGAGGAAGAGGAGGAGGAGGTGGAGGAGAAGGAGGTGGAGGATGAAGTGGAGGAGGAGGAGGAGGAGGAAGAGGAGGAGGAGGAGGAGGTATAGGAGAAGGAGGTGGAGGAGGAGGAGGAGGAGGAAGAGGAGGAAAATAAGGAGAAGAAAGAAGATGAAAATAAGAGGAAGAAGGAAACGGATATGGAGAAGAGACTAGGTATTAAATCACATTTGTAAATAGGTTATCTCAAGTTCCAAATTCAATTGAATCGGACAACCTGATAGTATTGTGAAAAATTATTGCAATTATTCAACATTCAGTCTGGGCTTGTATGCTAATGAATATTTAAAATAATAAATGAGGGAAATAGTTTAAAAATCAGTTTAAAACATTCGTGTTTCATTATACATCTGTGTTCTACAAACGTAGGATCAGTATCAAGGATCTTTCAAGGATATTCAGAGTAAGGACACTTGATCCTTGGGGGCGCAAAATAGAATACTGCAGTTCTATATCCTGAGCAAACATTTGCCCCATCTTAACCCTAGATTGCATAGAAAAGTAATTGTCAGTCATGTTTGATCAAGTGTTCTGACAGCAGGAAGGACTAAAGGACCTTCCAAGGACCAAAGTACCTCTTAACAATCGACAGCGGCTTAGAAGTGAGTCTGCAAACTTTAAAGTTCTTTGCATTGTTGCCAGATTTCGCGACACAAAGACGTTTTCTAATCCTGGGTCGTATGTTTGTTTGTATAGGCCAGAGATCAAGCTTCTTCAAAAATCTTCAGATGTAATTGGAGTCTTACCAAGGATGTCAGGCTCATTTTTAAGAACAGAGATTGCTCAAATTGGTTTCAACTTTCAAAAACTTTTGCAGAAGGTTTTTTTCAAATGCCACAATCGACAAGTTTCTAGAACACCTGGCTAATTATAATTTTTTTAAATTAATATAATACAGTAAATTTGAGAAAATTTGAGAAGGGTCGAAAATAGAAGATTCTTAAAACCTAAAGCTAGAAAGAGAACTTTAGTGTCCGAGGAGAGGAGAAGGCAACATCGGAGAGAATAAGAGTAGTGGCGAAAGAACATCCACAAAATAAGAAGAATATTGATTGATCGTTCCCCGAAGTGGGTGATATGGAATTGCTATAATTACTAATCTTTCTTGTATATATTTTAAATATTTACTGTTAAAAGACTGTATCAATAAGGTTCAAATTATCTCCAAACTTTTAAAAACTTCCACGATACAGTTTTTTCTCCAAACTCCAAAATCATCAAGTTCTAAGAACTTGAGTAATCATAATTATTTTCCTCTATTATAATAATTACTATAGTTACCAATCTTTGAGGTGAACTTTTAAATCATATTTTCGAGTCTGAGACCTGTGCATAATGAGGTGAATGATAACACTTAGATGCCAGATGGAGGAGCGGGACTCAAACCCACGGAACGCTGAAACGACAGAAAGCTGAAGTTGTGACGCCTCAACCAACTGCGTTAAGCGGAGTTTATTCAAATTCAATTTATTCAATCTAGTTTATTAATTCAATTTATTCAATCGATTCAAATTGAGTTGAAAATCCAAGCTTTGGAAACAGTAATCCAAGAGACATATCCTGAAAGCTCCTCATACAGTCAGAAAATATACCATTAATGTATCAAAAAACCACCAAATCATTAATAATTCCTCATATTAAATATGTAATAAAATATATAAACAATGCCTCATCAAAGAGAAACTCAATAATTATTAATTTTAAATTGCTGTATCTTTGCTTGTCTGTGTTTTGTAATTTATGAATAAATAAATACAGTAATATGCTATCTTTGTAGGTTTTCTTGTTAGTAGAGTTTCAGGATTTTTTCTTTTTTTCTGAAGGATGAAGCCCACATAGGTCTGAGACCTGTGCGTGGGTATTAGTTGGACGATGGTGAGTTGGACCTACGTTTTAAGGTTGGTTCCGAACCACCGGGAAGTGATTTTACAGCAGCGAGCAGAGTTGTTTGTACTGGTCACCCTTACAAAGAGGGCCTAGGAGAGGGTAGCTTATTGATTGATGATATTATGCATCATTTTTCTTTTTTGTTGTATTCATCTTTCTTCTAAAGTGAATTGAAGAAGAACGTCTTTTATTATTAAGAAGACATTCAGTTCTCTGCCAACTAAATTAAAAAATCCACAATTGCTCAATCTGTTTAATAATAGATTGAAGGCTGCTTTAGATAGAAAAACCTTTTCAATGTTAAAACCTGTGAATACATTAAAATTATATATTTAAATTAAATTTATGACATGTATTCAAATATATTGTTTGAATATCATTGTTGTTCTATTTATATTTATGAATAGGCCTATATTTATATTTATATTTATATATATTTGTTCTATTTATATTTCTTATAATGTTCTGAATGTATGACAATATTATTAAATATGTAATCAATATTCATTATACTCATTACTATCCGTGGAAGGTATGAGATAAAAAATCGAATGCCTGGCTCAATCATTAATCAATAGACATAGTAAATTGTATTTTGTTGATGAACGAATTTTGAGTTTTTTGTATTTATTCTCAATAAGGCTGTGTGCTAGGTCATTCTTTATTCATTTCTTAGATTTCTTGATTTGTGATAGCGATTCAATTAAACTATTAAAGTTAAAACTTGATATTTGTTATTCCTTGACGAACTGCGAGTAGAATAGGCAATATTGTTACATAGATGACTTGCAGAACTATTAAAAATAAACACGATTTTGGAATTTTCCTTCACTTGAGCAGAATATATTTCCGGGCAGAATTCTCAGTGCCTCACAGTACCTAAGAAAGAAAAAATCCTTTTTTTTATTTATTTTACATAGTTATGCACGTCTTCAATGTCAAAATAATCTACTATTGGATTCAGTTAGAGAAAAGTTATATTCTACAAATCTTTCCTACAGGTATTTTGCAGAAATTTCATACTTTATTTTTAAACCAGTATAGCACTAACTACAGGGATTTTCTATCAATAATTATTATTATTTCCACATAATACGGAGGTTTGTATGTGGTTGAAAAGGTGATCACATAAAAATACCATATCTGTCCTTGAATCGAACACGAGACCAACGAGATACAAGAGTCTGGTGAAGACAAAAATCAATTATCCACGAACATAAGCAATCTTCTTGTTACAGTCCAACTTCAACATTCTAAACAGTTATTTAGAAAGACTTCCACTAGGAGGGGTGGTTGTTACTCTTTTATACAGAGGGCGGCCGACCACCCCAAGAATCATCAGAAATCGCTCGAGGCTTCTTTTGAAAATAAGAAAAGGGAGCGTTTGAGAAAATTACACAGGAAATTTAAAAGAAAAAAAATCGAAAGGAAAAATACCTTCAGGTCTTTGAAGAATAGCATATTCTTTAAATAATACAAAGGCAACATTTTGTAATTCGCGTTGTTGTTGTTGTGGCAAGACTGGGAAGAACTTTATCTGCTCACACACTCTCAAAAATTATCTCTCTCTCTCACACACACACACCCTCCCACACACTGACACACTCACTCTCTTCTTTAGAATTCTCTCTCACATTCTCTTCTTCATCCCTTTAAAAAAAAAAACTGGAGGATCTCTACCGCAAAATGATTTTCTGCCAGGGGGCCAGCAATATTCTTGCCCCAAAAATTACAGCTATGTATATTGAATAATCATTGAACTAATTAAAAGGCTTCTAGCTACTGTAATTTAGGAGTGAGCCTGTCTATGCTAATTTATATTTTGACCAAATATCAGTAAGTATCAAATAAATACTTGTGATACATACAATCAAATAAATACTTTAATACATACAATGCTTACATGTTGTATGTACTGCATTAGAAACAACAACAATAAAGAGAGTAATAAGAATACTTGGAAGAGGTTACAAGATCTCCAATTAGATCGATTGAAGCCTTACTTTTAGTAGAAGGCTAATATAAGTTTAATCTAATTAGGGAAGTAATAGCCGAGTGCCGTAGCAGGTATCTGTTATCAGGTGCAAAACCGTTACCTGGATTTTGACGTGATAATCCCGGTGTCGCTCCGGGCCAACCAGCTCTAGTCGGCGGGTGGTCGGGGTTAGGCGACGAGGTCGACGTTTCCTTCTGAGGCTTCCGCCGCGCTTGGGGTTGCCTCACCGGTTGGAAATACCGTCGTTGGGCGCCGTTTAACTCTCCCGCTCTCCGCGTCGCGTATTCGGGGTCCCGCGGCCGCGCGAACCGGCCGCGACCTAGCGAGGAGCAGTGTCCGCTCCTTCGCGGAGGCGTAAAGGGAAAAGGAGTGGTTTTTGGGGGATGGGAAGGGAAGGGCCGAAATACAGCTACTCCTGCCCCTTACCAGCGGAGGCGGTAGCCTCTGCTGCTGCGGGTGGGGAAAGATGAATTTCGGTAAGGGGGATAGGAGGATATCCAGCCGGGAGAGTACACCTCTGCCACTTTCCAAAGGGGGCGGAAGTTGTTACCCCCTGCTAGGATATGGCCGGGGTTCCAGACCCTGCTACTATTAGCCGTTCCTGGTTCCCCTGCCCTTTTAAGAGGCAAGGTAAGGGAAGGAATGGTGGGTGACGAGGAAGCGGCGGAGTACAAATCACCTGCCTGGTTAGAGCGCGGGTCTTTGTTCCTCTGCCTCAGGATTATAGGGTCGACTGGTTGGGATCGGTACACTCCTGCCTGACAAGTGATACTCGGGGACAGGCCGGGGACAGTGGTGGTGCTGCGAGTGGCTGGGCGATGGGGTGATGGAGTCCTGTCACTCGCAGCACCACATTAAAGGCTAACCAGCTGCTGAGAGTTACTGCGGCTGAGCCTCAAGAAACAGCTCGTACGCGCGGGAGAGTTGTAAGACTGCAGGAGAAGCCAATGGGCTTATATACTGCAGGGGTGGAAGGTGGATGCTGAGATCGCGCTCAGTATCCGGGAATTTCGGGCTTCGGCCCCCTCACTCCTGCCTGACACAGAGTCGGCCGGAATAGTTTGAGCTTTCCCAGTCGGGGAGAGAGGAGGAAAACGACTAACTCCGGCAAATACACCTCTGCCACTGAGGCGGCGGAGATAGTTTAGCCTTCTATCGGTCGGGGAATAAAGGAAATGTCGTTAAGACCGTGTGGAACAAGTTTCCCTCGGCGCGACGTAGCCGCGGGCCGAGTCAAGTTGATTCCTCACGACCGAGGTAATAGGGAGGATCTAGGAGGATGGCGGAGGTTGGCGGAGGTTATTCTACCCTCTGCGGATAACGGCGGTGGTATAGCGACCTCTGCTAACCGGTGTGAAATAGGATGGGGGATTTTAGGAACACAGGGAATCAAGGAAGGGAACGGGATCGCGTCCGAAACTACGAACCGTTTGGGAATTAAGAATTCCCAAACCCACGTTCACGGATTGTGATAATCCGTGACCCGCGCCGCGATCACCACGTTAGGGGTCAGCACCCGCTCGTGCTTCTTCCTGACTGAACTGGTACACTTCACTTCGCGCACTAGTTCACACAACCGGCACCGTGTGTTCAATTTTCACGAAGTGAAAATTGACTGCAGTTAAACTCCTGCTACACTGTGACCGATCAATTCGAGGGCTTGAAGAAGACTCCTCGAGGACTTGAAGACGACTCTTCGAGGACTTGACGAAGACTCCTCTCTGACAGCTCCGTCAGAGAGCCGTTCCCCCAAAACGGGTGAGGAACTGGTGGGGGAGGCCTCGACGCAGTAGTGAGCACTCCACCGGTCCAGATCGTTATCAACGTTCTGTGCCCTGACCGGTGGCTGCTCCTCTCCACTTTGTCGGGCGCCCCGAAAATAATTAATTAAAATAGATTAATTAATTATTTTTCCCCCGTCACGGCTTTGCCACGTGACACTGTTCAATCAGAGATAAGCTACAAAACTCCTGGGCCTCCTTTGTAACGGTGACCGATTGTATTGGCCAGCAAAAAAACTCTGTTCTCTGCTGTAAAATCACTTCCCGGTGGTTTAGAACCAACCTAAAACTGTAGGTCCTATTCATCAATCACTATCATCCAATTCATTACCCACGCACAGGTCTCAGACCTTTGTGGGCTTCATCCACCGAAAAATAAGTTAATCTGCCTATGGCTTGGTCAAAGATCAATAAAGCTCTTGTTAACGAGGAAATTAATTTCAAAATTCAATTATCTTGTTAACATTTATCAGTTTAATAAAATTTTAACATCTTCCTGGATAACACAAGATTGAAAATTATTGTATTGGATATATAAAAAATATAAAATATAAGCAAATAGTTACATAGTGTAACTCAAGATTGGGAATGCTTTGTATTAGATACAGCAAACATAAAATATAAGCTGTAAGACCGAATACTTGAAAATAAATGAAAGGTCTCTATGGAGCTTTGAAATTATGTAAATTATTTGGTTAAATTTCACGAGTGCATACAGTAAAAGTAACACTGTGTTTCGCATAGTTAGTAATATTTTGTGTGCTCGTTGTACTCAATAAAGTAATGAAGAAAGCTTCAATTTTTCTTCATTCATTTATTGACAAGTTTAAGTTTTTCATTCATTATAGCCTATGGCAACAACTATCTATTTATTTGAATAATTTATATTAATGTCTAAAGGTATCTGTTCAATCAGATAGAGATAAGCTGCGTTCTCGTAGGTCCTGTTTGTAACGGTGACCGATTAGATTGGCCAGCAAAAAATACCTTGTTCTCTGCTGTAAAATCACTTCCCGGTGGTTCGGAACCCACCCAAAACTGTATGTCCAACTCATCAATCATTTGTGAAATTAGCCCCTGAAGTATGATACAATCTGCATAAGCAAGAAGTGAAAGTGAATAGTTTTTAATTCATGTGATGAATTTAAAATGAGGAAATAATCAGGCAATACGTTATTGAAGCTGGGAATGTATCCTTCATATTTATGACGCACTCCTGTCATGAAATGTCTCTATTATCTATTAGCCAAGTAGTTTTTTCACTAAAAGTTGGAGAAAAGTAAAAAAGGAATAATTTATTCACAGATGAACATCAAAAAATTCGTGAGAAGAGTTTAATTTGAATGGTCGAGGAATAAATGATAGAAGTTTTTTTATCTACTAGGATTATCAAAGATCCGAAATTATTACAACAATGACGTATTTCAGTTTTCAGAAAGACACACATATCATTCTATAACACATGGAATCCTGAAATTATACGTAAGATACCATCAAAAACGAACAATGTACAGTAATTTCTTAGTTTTAAGCTGTTATTACGGTAGAATAATTATGAATAACGAGGATTTCGAAATTGACGAATAGACTCGTAAATGATTAATAATTGTTCAGATGTAAATACGTGAATACGAATGCAGGGTCATGCTTATTCTGGAAAGTTCAAATCGTCCAAGGAATTTCTTATTACTCATATTCCATATTTTCTTCTTTTTTTTAATCTTCGTCATTCATTCTTTTCTTCTTTTTAATATTCTTTCTCTTTTCCTCTTCTATCTTCTTTCTCCTTCTTCTTCTTCTTCTTCTTCCCCTCCTGCTTCCTCTATTCCTGCTTCTTCTTTTCCTTCTTCTTTTTCTCCTTCAGCTTCTTTTTTTTTCATTTTCTTCTTCTTCTTCTTTATTTTTTCTGTCCCATTTTCGTTCATCTTCTTCGTCTTTCTTTCTCATTTTCAACTTCTTCTCCTTCTTCTTACCGTTTTTTGTCTTCGATCTCCTTCTTCTTCTTCTTTCCATCATTATCTCCTTCTCCCTCCTCTCTTGTTTCCTCTTTTCCTACTTCTATTCCTTCTCATTCTGTTTTTTCTTCTTCGTTTCCTCCGCTTCATTTCTCTTTATTTTTTCATATTTTCCTCCTTCGGTTTCGTCATCTGCATCTTCGTCTTCGTCTTCTTCTTCGTCTCCTTCTTCTTCTTCTTTTTCTTCTTTTCCTTCTTTCTTTTTACCTCTTCTATTTTCGTTCTTCTCCTTCGACCTTCTTTCTCATCTTCTACTTCTTCATCTACTCCTCCTTCTTTTTATCTTTTTCTGTCTTCGTTCTCCTTCTTCTTCTCCACCAGTTTCCTTTCTTCCTGCTCACACTCCCTCTGCTTCTGCTCCTTTTTTTCTTTTTCTCCTTTTTCTCTTTTTCTCCTTTTTTTATTTTTCTCCTTTTTTATCTTCTTCTTTTCTCCTCCTTCCACTTCTTCTTCCACTTCTACTTCTTCTTATTCTTCTTCTTCTTCTTCACCTGCTGCTTCCTATTTCCCCGCTCCTTTTTCCGGTTTCTTCATTCCCACTGTTTCTTCTAATCCTTCTTCTTTTTTCCTTCTGCTTCTTATTTTTGCCAGTTTTCCTGCTTCTTCTTCCTCTTTTTCTCCTCCTTCTTCATTTCCAGTTTTTAATTTTTCTCTTCTTCTTCTTGCTCTTCTCCTTCTGCTTCATCTCTATCTGCTTCTTAATTTTCTTATTTCCCTGCTTCCACATCTTCCTCATGTAATCCTGCTTCTCTTTTTCTTCTTCTTCTTCTTCTTCCCCTTCCTCTTCCTCTTCCTCATCCCATCTCTTCTTCCATTTCTGCTAGTCCGTACCTACACTATTCAACATGTTCTCTTTTTGCTCATTTTCTTCTCCAACTCTAACTCTCTGCTCCGCTTCCTCATCACCATCGCCTTTTTCTCTCCTTCTTCCCCTTCCTTTTTTGACACTTTTCCTTTTCTTTCGCATCTGTTACTTTTTCTCAGACCGCTTTTTTAAGTTTTAATACCGCAATAATGATGCAAGTGCTCATATTATATTGCTGGTGTTTTATCTCTTTATATTAGCATGAGAAAATGCTTCCTTGATCGACATCATCAGGTGTTATTTTTATAGGTTTTTTATGTCTTTTTTAATTCAAAATTGTGGAAACTCGACAATGGCAAAATGGATAGTAAAAAAGTATTCTCCAGCTACTTTGATCCTATCACCTCTATAAAACTTGCATGAATACAATTATTATTCAATAGATTATGGTTGAAAATGTTTCTTTTTTCATGTGCTTGGTTTATGCTAAGTGCGATAACAATCTGACAACTTCCACCAGAATTTTTCCTAAATATGAAGAATCATACAAATATAACATCGTGATGATAAATTAGAAATTAATGAAATTATCATTTTTAGTGGACATTAGGTTATTAGCCATTCGGCTAACGTTATTTTCTAGTGTCACGCTTGAAATAGTACTTTATGCAACGATAGTATTCTGACTCTTAAGCTAGAACACAAGCAAAGCGAGTGCTCTAAGCATTTCACAAGTTGCTTCAAGGCAAAATACAATCGTTACATAGGGGTTCTAAGGCTGGCAACACTAAAGTTCACACTTGCACTTTATTTACACAAATTAGTCTATTTACACACACTAATTACAAGTTCAATTAATAAAGAAAAACATATCAACAAATGACAAGCTAATACTTATTTTCAGTAATTAAGAATTAATGAATAATTAATTACAAGCCGATCAATAATAAAAGAAACAAGAGTCCAATAAACTGTACAATAATGATGTTGAAGATCCATCTTGTTTCCACTAATATGTATTATAATCTTAAAAAATACTTTTAAATGGGAATTGACTCACGTTATGGCGTGACGGCCGTTTCGCTCTGTTGTCTAGAGCATCATCAGACGACCCACAGTACACTGAAATCAGTGTACTGTGGGTCGTCTGATGATGCTCTACACAACAGAGCGAAACGGCCGTCACGCCATAACGTGAGTCAATTTCCATTTAAAAGTGTTTTTTTTATGTACAATAATGTAGAAAGAAATGATAAAAGAACAACTAAGCACTTACAAAACACAGTCCCATACGTTATTTGACAGTCTCAAATAATATCACTTGACACAACGTCTATAAACTGTTATAGTTAGTAAGCTGCACAAACAGTAAACACTTGTCTCTACACTTTACACTGGAATCGAGGCGCTGTTTACTCCAACGGCACGAGATCGTCTCTCACACAGATCTGTCACGCCAGTTTGTAAGACTAAACTAGCTTGTTCTCGTGTTATTTTCCAAGTACTGGAAGCTACTAGAAGCTTTGAGAAGGCCATGGAATGTATTCGAATATAGCAGAACAATCAGGAAGTGTGTATAACTGAGGAGAAACTTCTGACAGTTTCAACTGAGTGAGAGAGATTCATATTTGAAGAATAAGAGTGACGAAGACATGTGAAAAGCAAGAAAATTAAGATTCAGACTACAAGTCATGTTTGTCTTTGAATGGAACGATGTCGTAGAAAAAGTGCATAAATAACTGCTTTGTTTGCTTTTGTAACAATACAATATGTTTTATCTTCGACTACAATCCGATTAGATTGGCCAGCAAAAAAGACACTGTTCTCTGCTGTAAAATCACTTCCCGGTGGTTCAGAACCCACTTAAAACTGTAGGTCCAACTCATCAATCACCATCATCCAACTCATTACCCACGCACAGGTCTCAGACCTATGTGGGCTTCATCCTCAAAAAAAAAAAAAATACATTCCGTTTGATTTTACTCATCATTGAATTCAATAATTTGGCCAAAATATAATATGTTCTTCAATGCGAGACGGTTTTTGACGGTTCTGATTTAAAATCCAGTTTGAATTTGGAACTTTAAAATCATATTATTCATTTCGTTACTGAATTGGAAAATTCCTAAGTTCTAATTGGTCTAGATCGAAATGTGACAGAACCATAATAGGTTCTTTATTTAGCAGGTTTGATCAGGTTTGAATAAAGTCAGCTATCATGAAATTACTTTATAACCTTTATTAATTACGTAGTCATACAAGATGATTTTTAAGTATGGAAACGGCTTTATATTGCGTAATTGGGCCGTTCTTGGCAAAATGCGAACCTGCATAGCTTTAAAAATCCAACTTTTTGCTTTGTTTTGAGATTTTTGTCCGCCATCTTGGATCGGTCATATTGGATTCAACTTTATTATTCTAAATGGGATAGTGGTCATATGACCCATCATTTCAGTGTGAAATTTCAAGAAAAAAACAATGGCGTAAACCGTTTTCCAATAGATACCTTTGTTTTCTATTTATAAGCATTTAAATTTTCAATTTTGGGAAAATTGTGTTAGCAATGAAAAAAAGTAGAAAGCACTGCATAAAACATTTTTTTTTCCTATAATTGTTTTTTTGATAATGATACCTACTGGCTGATATTAACACCGGTAGCTGAATTGTGGTTAGTGAATAATAAACATAGCCATTTCTTTTGTTGTATTGTTTACTTATCAATTGTCAAGTCATCGTTCAAGCTTAGTTATTAGATAATTTATGATTGAAAAATTCAATAAAATATTTTATGCAGTACGTTCTACCTTTTTTATTGCTAACACAAATTTCCCAAAATTGCAAATTTAAATGCTTATAAATCGAAACCACAGGCATCTATTGGAAAACGGTTTACGCCATTGTTTTTTTCTTGAAATTTCATACTGAAATGATGTGTCATATGACCACCATCCTACGTAAAAAATAAAGTTGCATCCAATAAGGCGGATCCAAGATGGCAGACAAAAATTTCAAAACCAGCAAAAAATTGGATTTTTAAAACTATGCAGATCCGCATAGGCTTCTTTCGCCAAGAACGGCTCAGTTCCGCAATATAAAGCTGTTTCATTACTTAAAAATCACTCTGTAGATAAATTATTTTACAGATAGGCCTACTATCTGATAAAATACGATTCAAGGAACTTTGAATTTAGTATTTTAGTATTCACGATAATAAGAAACCTGGCGCAATAATAGTGTTAGGAAACGCGAAAAAGAAAATAACATATTTCTGCGCTGCACATTGTGTCGACAGTACTGCCGCTTACATTGATAACAGGCATTTTTTGTTTATTCTCCTCATCACTCCATCTTCCTCACGCTCAAAAGGTCATCTATTATGTTCGAGACAACATTATCTGTGTAAAAAGAACATCGAGAAGCATATTGAGATTTCGAAAATTCACTAGAATGTTCCTGATTATGTTATAAGTTTTCAGAACTTCCTGGAAGGTTACAAAAACTTATAAAGCTGATGTCCTGGTGAGCTGGAGTTAAGTTGTGAATCAAACATGAGATAAGGTGGACATAATGGCAGTATATTATTCATTCTTCCTCTACAGTGTCGTAGCAGTTATTTGTTCAATCAGTGATAGAGATAAGCTGCGTTCTCGTAGGTCCTGTTTGTAACGGTGACCGATTAGATTGGCCAGCAAAAAGACACTGTTCTCTGCTGTAAAATCACTTCCCAGTGGTTCGAAACCCACCTAAAACTGTAGGTCCAACTCATCAATCACCATCATCCAACTCATCACCCACGCACAGGTCTCAGACCTAAGTGGGCTTCATCTTCAGAAAAATGTGTATACTTGAGCTTTGAATGGCGAACGCAGATAAGTTTCAACCCGAGTGAAAGAGTGTACACATACGTTGTGCTATTTCTTTATGTGGTGATTACGTATGTCAAATACAGTGACAGACTGTACTTCGTAAGTGTTTCATTAATTTATTGAGTGTTTAACTGCTTTTTAGACATTTAATAATCACCTCATTGAAGAGTTTATCGGATAGTTAAAGGCCAACGCACACAGCAACAGACGGACGGATTCAGACAGACGGATGAAAAATCGCTCCCCAGCTTATTAAATGTTGCAACGCACACAGACATCCGTCTGTCTGCGTCTGTTGGCAGACGTCTGCTTGCAGACGTTTTAGATTCGCTCCGGGGGCGATTTTCAAAACGTCTGATGCCAGACGTTTCATACCGCGCATGCGCTAACTAAACTTATCGACAGTCCCGCAAGAGGCGCTATAGTTTTGTTAACCAATTTGCCTGCTTTCAGTTACACGTGCGTCATTGTGTTTTCTTAATTAATTAATAGAATAGGTAATTTTGTTTTAACTGACATCATGGAACAACTAATAGAAGCAGTGAGAATTCACCGCGTCCTATGGGACACACGATTACCTGAGTACCGTGACTCAAATGCCAGAGAAAAGGCTTGGAGTGAGATCGCAACCGGCGAAAGTAAGTAAGTACCTGTTACATATGATAGTTCTTTATTTCAATCCTATATTTGCATAAATAACATAAGAAGTAGATGATAAGTAATATAAAACAGAGCAAGTCTTTGACGAGGGTCCCCGTTCCTTTTCTTCCTAGCCTGCACACATAATTTTAATATTGTAATAAGGTGAAAATCATTCTTACAACAGTACAAATTTATCACAATGAAGGCAATGTCTCATAAAGTCTTATGCATAAATATAAATGTAATAGCCAATAAGTTAATTCCCAGATCTGTTAGGCCTATTTATATGAAGAAATCTAGTTTGTAAATAGAATCACTCATTAATCTTGATTGACACACTTGCTAATCGAAATAAGATATAAAATGACTTTATAATCATGAGTTGTTTGATTGATGTTAAATAAAGTAATATATTTGATAACACTAGTGCCGATGATTGAAAATACTGGTGCTTCATCGCTAAAAATAACAAAGGTAGTATAATATGTCATCAGCCACGACTTATAAACACTCTCCCGTTGCCAAGGTACGCTCCCTTGTTCTGAGAAAAAGTGTCTACGAATTCTGCTATAATGTTTAAATTTTTCATCGTCTTCTGTCAAATCTTGCATAAGGTGATGGTATTCACCATAAATTTTACGTTTTTTATTAATGGGATGAACCCAATGTGACCTGTTAGATAATGAGTATAACAGTAACAAATCGTCATCACTTGAAGAATCATCGTCCTCTAGCCAAGGAATATTTTTTGAAAAGTTTGTGCCACACCACACAACATCATTTGACGCCATCTCACTGAAGATTAGCAGCTGACGATCCCCCATCCGTCTGTGGCTGTGTGCGTTGTATTGACCAAAACGTCTGTCTGCATGCAGACGTCTGTCTGAATCCGTCCGTCTGTTGCTGTGTGCGTTGGCCTTTAGGCCTATTTATTGAATTACTGATCGGCCTATTAATAGTATGTAACTAGTTTTTGTACATTGATAAAGTAAATTCATTATTAGCTGAACGTTATTGATCTATTTGTTTCATATTGGTTTTTCTAGTGTGATATAACTGATCAGTGCGTGTTGGAAGTAATCTGTGTAAATAATAAATAAAGTGCGAGTGTTAGTTTCAAGTGTTGCGAGAATTATTTTAGTGATAGAACCCGTATCGATAGTAACGCAGGCTTCGTGACATGGTGACGTCCAATTTATTTATTTGTATCACAAAAGGTCACTCTGCGTCACTTTACCAAACCTGTGTTTTATTACATCAACTGGACTGTTGATGCAATCAATAAGTACAAAATATTCAGGTGAGTATAAAAATAATGAAAAATCGTTACTTTTTTCTAGACAAGCCTGAGACTTTTATAGTCTATTTCACGTCTGAAAGGTTTCTAATGCCATTGAAACACAGTATAACACAATGCTTTTGTTACAGAAACTAAGTCCAACTTATCTGGGTTCGCTAGAATTAAGTTGAAAGCTCATGTCGACTCTTAGCTTACTTTTTAGGCCTTGTACGGATTCTATTAGCCAGTGGCTTTTCGCTTACCAACAGAGAGGGCATGAAAAAAGTAACTTTCAGGCTATTCAAAAAACATCTAATACTGTAACTCACTCTATCTCTACTGGGTTCAATTGCTATAGATAGCTCAAATCTGAAAATTTCATTTTTTATTCTTTCCTTTTTATTGTTTCTATTTCTTCTTCTTCTTCTTTTTATAATTTACATCCGACTAGATGTACCAATCTGATCATAGGCTGAACAAAATTAAATATTTTAAAAGAAAATAGAACAAGCAGAGGAAAAAGAAGAAGAAAAATCCCTGTTTATGTTTATTTCTTGGATAAAGCTTCAGGGCCTTATTGAAATCGTACCGTTGTCCAATATCTCAAAAGATAGATTCTATAGAATCTTGAACTCGGTCTATAGCTTCCTCTTAGCCCAAGTGAGATCGCTATTGATTTTGGAGTTTTGAGGTCGGATATAGAAATTATTACAATGTAAAACAGATCTCCACTATGGGCTCCAGATTAGTTTTAGCTAGTGAAAATCAAAAGATTGTACAGCTGGTTCATTTCGAATACAAAAGAATTTGAAGAATATTACGAAGGCTGATGCTTAGCACAATTATCCAGTTAATTTTTAGAGTGCAAGCGTTGAAGTTTTCAATTTTTATTGTGTTGAAATCTTTTCTTAAATCGTCATATTAAAAAAAAACAGGTAATATTGAGACATGATGTTGAGTCTGTTATGTTGAATAAAGAGTAAAATGAAGTTTTTATAAGTTACATCCGATTAGATGTACCAAAGTGATCATAAGCTGGACCAAATCCAAAATTTTAACAGAAAAAGATGAAGAAGAGGAAGAGAAATAAACCCCTGTTTAAGTGTATTTCTTAGGTACAGCTTGAGTTTATTTTAAATCTGAATAACGTGTCCATCTATGTAAATAAAATTAGAGTTTTGTCTGTAAATTTATCAGAATTATATATTTTTTGGTTACTTTTACGTTTCATACATTAAAGAAGCCGAAACATCTCAATTTCTGTCTGTCTGTCTGTCTGTCACGGCCTCGAAGGCATTTTACGCGGCCTTCTCCTGAAAAACGAGAGCATCGATCGGAATTTAAGTTATTTATCAGTATTGAAAACCTTTTTGACAATGTCTTTAGCTATAAAAACTAAATTAACTTTTTTTTAACAGAATAATAAACGTTTAAAAAGCAAGTAATGTGCGATTTTGGATACATTTCTTCTAAGTTTTATTACCGCATAAGAACAAATCATGTAATTTATCATGATATATCAATCAGCTGTTCTCAAATATTCTCTCTGATAACTGTCACTGAATTGTTTACGTTCTAAGTTGTTTACTAAGCTGCTAACGACTTAATGATCGTTGCTATCAAAAAAGCCGAAACATAATTTAGTCTTATTTCTAAACATAATCCGTACGAAGGACGGGCACAATAGCTAGTATAGACTATAGGCGATAAGCCTCCATCAAATAATGACAATAAAACACTTATCTATCCATCCTTTATTAAATTTATCTCTATCTCACAAATCATGGTCCATCATTTAGCATCAGCATTCAGATGATGTGTGAGAATGGGAAGCTTGTCTCTTGTCAGGCGAATAGAAGCAATAGAGAGATTTGGGAGGCTGTACCGACCATCGCTCTGGACCAAATTGATTTATGGTTTCCATATAACATAATCCGGCGGCTTCCTAGGGATCCGTCACCCACTCAATCCCTCTCTCTCTCACTCCCATCCATTCAGCATCTTCCCTCTTACTCGCTCTCATCTATACAGCATCCGCATCTTATCATCTCTGCTCTCAGCAGACAATTCAATCTGTGAAGAACACGTCCATTCATCTTGATTTTGACCGGTGCTGTCTTCACTTATTCATTTCTATTTGGAAGTGCCAACTTGAATATTATTCAATATATAAACGTCTTAATGCTGACCTCTGTTGATGAGACTCTTGTGAGAATCTCTGTCGATGAAGAATAAGAACAAGATTTATTCATACAATTCATAAAGCATAATACAGATTACAGTTTTGTATATATTATATGAAAATATTCCTCACATGAGCCGAAGGCCTGTGAGTGAGAAGTAGTTAACATTAGATCAGCCTATATCTAAGTAATAAAAATATATTATTTATTACACAATGATGATAATTAAATGATAATGATCAAAAAGGAATTACAACAAATTACTAACATTTTTTACAGCAAAAAAATTATGCAGATTATAATCATAATTAATTGGCTAATATATTAAGTTAAAACCTGTTAATATGTACATAGTTTATTAAAATAATGTTACAGTACTTAACAATAGTCTAAACAGCAAAACTCTAACAATTGAGTAGGAATCGGGACAGAGACCTGGTATGGAAGAAAAACACTAAAACACAATCACACGCAACACGTACGCACAAGAACACCATTATGGACAAAGAAAAGTTAATTGTGTAATTATATAATTTATAATTACGGTATACAATAATTATAAATATAATTTATATATGATTTATAATGTTTTGTTTAATAATATGCTTTTGATACTGTATCACATGATATCCTACTATCCAGACTCAACAACTATGGCATAAGAGGAGTTGCATGGAACCTGTTCAACAGCTACCTGACAAACCGAACACAATGTGTCAGAGTCAATGGATGTGTGAGCAGCAAGCTGATAGTGGAATATGGAGTGCCGCAAGGAACAGTACTAGGACCAATTCTCTTTTTGCTTCACATAAATCCATTATGCGATATGGAGATTGATGGATCCATCACCACATTTGCAGATGACACGGTACTACTGTTTTCTGAGCCATCCTGGGGGATGACCTGGAGAAAGGCTGAGATTGGGCTGCAGAGGGTGTCTCACAGGCTGAATGGGAATCTCCTAACCTTGAACTATGAGAAGACATATTTCCTGTCCTTCTCAGCAACTCAGCATGGACAGCCAACAGAGGATAATCTAATAGTCACTAATCATATGAATAACACATCGTACACAGTTCACAGAAAACAGTTTCACAAATATCTTGGAGTTACAATGGATTCGTTTCTGCGCTGGGACCATCAAATCAACGACTTATGCGGGAGGTTAAGAAAAACCATCTACAAGTTCAGAATCCTGAGGACACTAGTCGATGAGAGGTGTCTGAAAACAATCTACTATTCTCTGACCCAGTCCTTGCTAATGTATGGGATTGTAGGATGGGGAGGAACCAGCTTCCTGCATATTGAGCCGGTCCTCAAGGTTCAGAAGCTGATTATGAGGGTCATCAGCCGGAAACCACCACGCTATCCATCGGACCAGCTATTCAGCGAATTCGTTGTGATGGACCCAAGACAGCTGTACTCCAAGTAAATACTATGCAGAATACACAGAAATCCAGCCAGCTTCCAAACCAGAAACCATAGCCACAACACCAGATACAGGAACCTTCTTATCACTAATGTTGCTAAGAAGGAACTATACCAAAGACATTTCAATCATCTAGCACCAAAATTATATAATCTACTTCCTGAAAACATTAAACACATAACTCACTTCAAAAAGTTCAAAGCAACAGTACAAAATTGGTTAACAAGCAAAGGAAGACAAAGAATAGAAACAGTAATTTCAAACAATTCATAGTATCATCTAACATAGAACACATACCCACAAGACATTTACTGATTTACTTAACACTTACTAATCTTACTTATTCGCTCACAAAAATTCAAACCTACTCTAGAACATGGCTTGCCATAGTGGAGTAGGTCAATTTTCCACACAAAAACCTTTGTATTATAACATAAATTTTGATCTTTTACTAACACATTTTTGTATTAATAACTGTAGATGTTTGTAAATTTATAGTAGTATTAGTTTTTTTTGGAAAATAAATCATTTATTTATTTATTATTTAATATAAAGACTGGAGAAAAGCAATTTGTGGAGGAGGGAAGGAAGAATGGGTGTGAAAAATGAAGAATAAGGGAATGAAGAAGATGATGACGAGGTAGAATAGAATGAAGAAGGAGAGGAATAAGAAAAACTATTCAATGAAAATGAATTTGAATTGAATTTTCAAGCATAACTTATTGGCAATCTCACTATTGTGGCCCACTTTACACACAGTTGAGACTGCATGGAGGCATATACTGAACGAGCCCCGATGACTAATCAACCTGATTTTCCATTTTCGATTGCAAATTAATAATGAAAACACGGCTTTTCCACTGCAACGGTGGTTTCAATATTATCGACATACTTCCTCATGACCGCATACCACATACAGATTAGCGGCCATATTGGATTTATGCAGCAAAGTGCACCATCAAGTGCATTGTGCATCAATTAGGCATTCTTGCCCTTGCATTTTGGTGCATAAATATTGAATGTTTGCGCTTTGAATAGTATAAAGCTGTTAGCTGGGAGGTTGGCAGAGCCCTCGCATGGGGAGTGTTGTGGGGGGTGGGTTTGTTTAGATTGAAAAATTATGAATCTATGAAAGCGTGTGTGTGCGTATGTGTTTTTTTTTGTCTTACGCATTTCACAAAAACGGGAACGATTTGGAATACTAAATTTGGCACGTAATATCCACTAAACACGATTCAGTGCACCTCGAAGCTCGATTTTTGATTCCCTGTCAGAATTTTTCAAAACTGATGTTCAAATGTTTTTTTTTGTGGATGAAGCCCACATAGGTCTGAGACCTGTGCGTGGGTGATGAGTTGGATGATGGTGATTGATGAGTTGAACCTACAGTTTTAGGTGGGTTCCGAACCACCGGGAAGTGATTTTACAGCAGAGAACGTGTTTCCTTTTTGCTGGCCAATCTAATCGGTCACCGTTACAAACAGGACCAACGAGAACGCATCTTATCTTTATCTGATTGAACAGATACCTGCTACGGCTCGCGGCTATCACTTCCCTTCACTTATGGACATTTATGTTTAAAACTGTGTTTAGATGCAGGAATCAGATCATGAAACAGCTGATAACTTGATACGTTACTTTTTTAACTTTTTATATGAATTCAACGACTTGCAGTCAAATATTCATTAAGAATAAATAAAATTTACTTACTCTGTAGGCCTACAGAGAAAGTAAATTTTATTTATTCTTAATGAATATTTGACTGCAAGTCGTTGAATTCATATAAAAAGTTAATATTAACAACGCAGTTCGTCATGGAACAAGAAATCCAGGAAGTTACTTTTTTGATAATATAGATGATACGCCGATATGCGTTGGGCCAAAGCAATAGATTAGCTCTGTATCAATATTACAGCTGCTAATTACCCAGCGTAATGCGAGCTTACTTATTGTGTTATTGTGTGTATTGAGTTTTTTTGTGTAATATAACTTTTCCTGCAAAGTTGCTAAAAAGGTATTTTTCTTATAAAAAAATACTAAAAATTCACGTCATTAGTGCCAAAAACAGTTCGTCTAATCCGTCACTATATCGGGATTGGTGTTGTCGGATTACCAAAATTGCCGGATTAGTTGATGTATGGGTAAAAAACGTTCAAAACACATACAAATGTAAGTTGAAATTTGATAAAAACACGTTAAAGTAAATATAGTAGAACAGTACAGTACTGTACAATAATTATGAAATTATAAAAGTAGCAATAAAATGGATACAGTAAGATTGCTGTTAATCGAAATCAATATGTTCCCCACTCAGGTTTGGGCGGCTTTTATGCTTCTAAAAATACATAATATAAGAATGGAAACGGTTAATATGTATATTTTAGTTACTAAAATTTTGTATACATTTTCCCTTGTTTGCTCATTGTACTTGTTTTCATTTATGCAGCAATAATGAAGTTTCAAATTCCATCCATATTTATTAGTAAACCTATTCTGTTATATTACTTGAATTTCAGAACATGCCATTCACAGACAATTGAGTATGAACCTTTTCTCATTTTTTCAAAAATATTTTCATAAAGGTTTTTATTAAATAAAACCCTAGGAAAATGAGTTCCTTTTGGTGCAATGCAAGGGTTTTACAATCATGACGTTTGACTAGTAAGTGCATTACACCACAATTAAGTTTTGAGATGAAATGAAAACTATTTCAATTTTTCAAAAAGGTTTTCACTTGAATAAAACCTCTGAAAAATAATCTCCATATGATGCAATGCAAAGTGTGATATTTGTGGTTTCACAAGTAAGTGCATCATAGTCCATTACACCACCATAAATGCTTTCAATGCTCTGCTAATGGTCAGTTAAGGGAGTGATAGGGGATGGCAGTAGTGATGATAGGAGTGGGAAGGAGAGTATTATGATTGGTAAATATTGGGTGAAAGGGGGTATATTTGCGAACAAATAGATACTGATGGTGTTTTTACCATATATTGCAACCATTTTCCCCTCTTTCTCCTCCTTTTACCCCTTCCCCTCTCCATTTACCGCTCATCACCCATCATAAGTTATTTTTATGTGGTAGTGCGGTTTGCATCCATGGCCTCTCATGCCTAAGTTATTGCTTTGCATAGTAGGTAGTCGTTCTATGGTATAGGCAGGCTATCTATCGTTATTATTTGATATATTTATATAAATTTTGTTTTATTCATGTTCATATTTGTTCTGTTTTAATAAGAAATCTATCGGAATGATTAGTTATTTTATTAGTCATTTTTTAGTTATTGTTATCATTCAGTTTCAGTGATTTTTTATTATTTTATTATAAAAAATGAATTTCAGGGCCCTACTTCAAATAAAATCATTTATTAATCCTTTACTACACCCAAAACCTTAGAAAATTTAATGATAACAAAATAGAACTGAAAACATAATAGTAGTGTCAACTCATTCTTGGCATGGTGCAGAAACCCATTTTTTTTTGTCTACACAGCGTTCCAAGCGGCTGTACTAGGAACTAGTAATTCTACACATGACGAATTTTGTGAGAACATCTCACAGCAAGAGTAGTTGTTAGAATGCTGAAATGCGCGAGGCGAATCCATGCCGACTGCCAAGAATGCGTTGACAAGCTATACTCGAAGAGGTCAACGCCTGTGTGCAGGAGACGAGTGTTATGAGAAAATATGATGAAAACGTTTTTAAAACTATGAGAATGAAAGGATTTGCATAAATCTCAAATAATTATCCAAATATATTTGAAATGAACACTTAATGACAGAAAACAGGAAAAAGGAAGAATGAGAAAATAAGTGGCAAAGGAGAAATTTGAAGTACATGTGCAGCCAAAATTAATTTGTGAATCAAGGGAAACAGGGAATCGATGAAAGAAAAGAAAAAGGGGAAAATACATATTAAAAGTAGAATGAGATAGTAACGCTAATTAAAAAGAAAATAAAAATATCATATTTTTGGAACTAAGTAATTTGAAAAAATAATTGATAGATATTACTTGTTTGTTACATATTTTACACAGCCTTTTCGCTGTCATTTCTTTTCCCTTTTTTCTTCTTCATCCTTGCCTTTTTGTTGTTGTTGTTCTATTAGTAGTAGTAGTAGTTGTTGTTGTTGTTGTTCTTCTTCTTCTTCTTCTTCTTCTTTTTCTTCTTCTTCTTCTTCTTCTTCTTCTTCTTCTTCTTCTTCTTCTTCTTCTTCCTCTTCTCCTCTTCCTCTTCTCTTCTTCCTCATCTCTTTCTCAAACCATCCTCTGCTCCATATTCCCATTTTATTCCCAATCGTATCGTCCTTATCCTTCCAACTAGACCTCTTCATTTTCACATCGTTTCTGTCTTGCAGTTCCTCTTTTCCTCTCTTTTACCCCCTCCATTTCAGTTTCTTCTTCTTCTCACCTTCATCTTATTCGTCATCTCTTCTCATTGATTGCTCTTTATTATTCCTATACTATTTTTTATTTTAACTTCCTTTTGCTTCTTCTGTCTTCCATTTTCTCTCTTCTACTTCTTCTTTTCCACAACTCTTTCTTATTTTCTTATTATTCTTGTCTTTATCATTCTGTTTCTTCATCAGTTTACTTTCAATATTTCACTTCCTATTCTTCTCCTCTTCCTCTTTCTTCTTATTCTTCACCTCCTCCTTCTTCTTCTTCTTCTTCCTTTTCCTTTTTCTTCTTCTTCTTCCTTTTCCTTTTTCTCTTCCTCTTCCTCTTCTTCCTCTTCCTCTCCCTCTTCAACTCCCTCTTCCTCTCCCTCTCCTCCCTCTTCTGCTTTTTCTTCTTTTCCTCCTTCTTTGTCCCCTTTCTTTTTCTTTCCACTCTCCTTCTACCCTCATCTTCACCACTCCTTGTTCTTGTTCTTTATCTCCTATAGGAGGGAAGCAGAAGAAGAAGAAGGAATAAAGGAGGGAGATAGCAGAACGGCAGGGTGAGATATGTGACAAGCGAGTAATTACAATCATTAATAAGAAGGCACGCAGGGATAAGACTTTAGGTTATGCTAGTGGGTTGTGATGGTTGGGGGGGGGGGGGGGGGAGTTTAATGGGGGTTAGTGCAGTTGTTTGCTCATCAAAGGGCGCGCGTAATAACAACGAGTCCCTATACACTACGTTACTGCTACTCCTACATACCTTCGATCTTCCTACCTAACTTTTAAAAGCAAGCATACATGCGTTCCATGTCGGTACCTATTTTATGCATAACAATTATTATTTTATTTATCACTTGGTTTTGAGGATGAATCCCTAGATGAATTCTAGATTCCAGTTCAAATTGTTCGGTTATTTATTTGAGAAATTTAAACTGTCAGTAGAATTGTCGAAATTTTCTATTGAATCCATAATACAAAACCTTTTTTGGGGAGATGAAGCCGGCATAGGTCTGATACACCTGTGCGTGGGTAGAGTTTGATGATGTGACTGATGTGTTAGATCTACAGGACTCGAACCACCGGGAAGTGATTTTACAGCAGAGAACAGTCTTTTTAGCTGGCTAATTCAATCGGTCACTCTTACAAAGAGGGCCCAGGAGTTCGTAGCTTATATTTATTTGACTGAACCGATACCTGCCGCTGCTCGCTGCTATCATTTTTTTCAGACATATACTTTTAGTAATTCAAACGGGCTCAGCGCTTCATTTATTTATTTCACATACAATAAAAGATGCAACAGGAGTTAACTCGCAAAACTGCATCTACAGCAAACAAAAATATGACTTATTTATTAAAATAAAAATAGCATTAATTTTATAAAGATTAAAAAATAATAATAGTAAAAAATACATTACAAAAAAATTATAATAATAGGAAATCGGTGATACAATACAATAAGATAGTATTAATCAGAAATCAAAACTGAACCAAAGATATTTAGACATTTTTACGGTACTTGCAATAACTATCATTAAATACATCAAGTTGATCGGCGAAAAGGTTGAAAGTGCGCGGTATTCTATTAATGGGTGCAAAGTATTGAATAAGATAGTATTCTGGATCTATTAACACTAAATTTGAATGTAGAACGGCGAGAGATGGTGGATATATAAATATTGAAATTTTTCAGTAGAAAACTAGAGTTGAGTTAGTTTTCTCTGCTGTAGAATATTTTATCGATGGTTCAGAACCCACCAAGAAGTTTAGATGCACTACTCAACCCTCAAATTAATGTTAGGTATCAAAAGACACGAGTCATGAATTTTAGAACTACAGTAACGTGTGTGAATTATTAGAAATTCATGGAATATTTTTTATGAAGAATGGATGAATTTATGATTGATTGTAAATGAAAGAGAAGTACATGTCTTTGAAGAAACACTTGTGTTCAAAATTTATTAGTGGACTGTATAACACAATATGAATAAGTGATAATAAGAATGATTAATTGACTGTTTTACACAATATGAAAATGATATGATTGAAAGTTCACACGATCGGTCTGAGCTCACACACTCGACTGCTCGACTGACTTCAATTCAATAGTCTTCAAAAGTCCATAGTAATGTCACTGCCATCCACAGCGCCATCAATCAAGCGCTGATCATTCACAAGGCTTCAACAAAGAAGAAGAACGATTATAACACTTCAACTAGAAAGTTATCTACAAATTTATACAAAAACATCCTCTTCAAGTATATAAGGCCGCTTCACTCACTATCTTAATCTTTCAAAGTACAATTTAAAAACTAAAAAACAGTGGCAGTGATGTATTGAAACAGGAACTACTTGTATTGAAGAACACACGCTAGCTTATTTTTTGACATGACAATATAAGTTTCTATTTTCAGTAGAAAGTATATTTATATTTGTTTACAACACAGAGTGGACATAATGAACAGTGAGTGACCGTCTCAACACTGTCAAGAATAACCTGAATCGTTTGATTGATCTGTGTTTCATGTTACTAAGTAGTGGAGAGAAAAAAGAAAGTGTTATATATACGAAAAAGATGGCAGAGGAGAAAGTGGAGGATAAAGATGAGGAGGAGGAGGAGGAGGAGGAGGAGGAGGAGAACGAGGACGAGGAGGGGGAGGAGGAGGGGGGAGGAAAAGTAAGAGGAGGAGGAAGAGGAGGAGGAAATAGAGAAGGAGGAGGAAAAGGAGGAGGAGGAGGAAAAAAGAAGGAGGAGGAAGAAGATTGGAGGAGGAGGAAGAAGATTGGAGGAGGAAAAGGAGGAGGAGGAGGAGGTGGAGGAGAAGGAGAAGAATTATAAGGAAAAAAAGAAAGTGAAATCCGAACTATAGTAGTGACTTACTAAATTATACTTACTTGTAGTAGTGACTTACTAAATTGGATATGATAGCCACGAGCCGTAGCTGGTATCTGTTCAATCAGAGAGATAAGCTGCGTTCTCGTAGGTCCCGTTCGTAACGGTGACCGATTAGATTGGCCAGCAAAAAAGACACTGTTCTCTGCTGTAAAATCACTTCCCGGTGGTTCGGAACCCACCTAAAACTGTAGGTCCAACTCATCAATCACCATCATCCAACTCATTACCCACGCACAGGTCTCAGACCTATGTGGGCTTCATCCTAAAAAAAAAAAAAAAAAAAAAAAAAATATTACTGAAATGACCGTGCTATCTGCGAACATCGGTAATGTAAGTCCACTAGAGTCCTGAATTCGACGCTCTTTTTATTGGACGGCAACAACATGTTCCATAGTTGGTGGCTACAACATGTAAAGCCGATGTCTATGGAGTCAATTTCTCTTCATTCAACCAGCACTGTCAAAGTGACTCGAACTTTGACTCAGTCATTGTTAGGTTCTTGAGATTAAACTCCACTTTTATCCCAGATATCAATTTACTACACCCGAACAAGTTCTTTAAAAAAGGTTTCGTTTGGAAAGCTACTCAAATCTGTTATTTTTTCTTTTCCTAATTTATATTTCAAACAAAACCTATTTTAAAGAGTTTGTTCGGGTGTAGCAAAGATAAAATTTATATTTGAAATAAAAGAGGAGTTTAAAAATTGAATTGTGGTGATTGTAATGCCTGTTATGTGAGTTAGACCGGTAGAAGTTTTAAACTTAAAGTCATCTCATTACTAATGAACACAATTTCAAGGCTCAAAGAAATGCATTTTAAAGAAAGAAATGCTTTTAAAGAGTTTGTTCGGGTGTAGAAAAGATAAAATTTAAGTTTGGAATAAAAGTGGAGTTTACAAATTTGAAATGAATGCTGAATGAAATGTTGAATATTTGAATTGGATTGGCAAAGGCAGACAATTTAACATTTCAGAAGCTTTGGAGATAACTAGGTTGGAAAAAATGATTCCAATACTAGTTTAAGTGATCAAATTTATTTCAATCTATTCAATACAACTAACTTGGTTCCATTATAATATTCTGGCCTACATTCTAATAACGGTACTTTCGTGTTTTTCTCGGTTGACCTTGACTGTATTTCAGTGAGCTTTAATTGTAAAATTTAAATTTTGTAACTTTAGCCTACTTGTGTTTAATTCTTGTTTTTTATTTCTATGTGTTCCCGGTTTTGGTTCTTGATTTTGACACTTATTTTTTGCTTGTTGCTCCTCCCACAACTGGGCGTGTCTTGTTTTTGCCTTCAATCAATCAAACCAATCACAGACTATCAATGAAGGTCAGCCTATTACAGGCACTTTCTCCCTTAGCCAATAGTATCATTCCATGATTAGTATATTATTTTATTTATTTATTGTGACAAATTTACAACGAATGTGAAGGTGCAACAAACTCAAGTCCAAAACTGCTCCCATCACAAATTTTGAATATTTTACATTGTCCAAAACAAAATATAACTATTAAGGTACTCTGTACTTCAGTTTTTGTTTCATTGAGATTGAAAATAGTGTAATAACCGAAATTAGTATCTCACTGTTTTTCAATAAATGTGTCTGTGACAACTTATTTATTATGGATATCTCCCACTATATCACCTTCGCCACTACAAAGAAAAAAACCAACAACAATCCATAGAACAATTCTGGGGTGTAGAAGTTGAAGTATTCTGATTGCTGAAAGTTCTACATAAAACGACAGGCAGAACCTCCAAACAAAAATTCTAGGAGCACATATTTGTCCTCACTGAATTAACTATATGGGCATCCTTCAAGAACACACAGTGAATGCCCAAATCTTACAAGGGAACAATTTAAAATTCAAGTTTACCATAGAACAAAAACACAATATCCTAAATGAACTTATTTCAAATCTCACACACTTTTCAACTGTTTACTCATGCTAATTACTGTACTAAACTAAATCATCCATTTGAACTTTCCGCCAACCACTGCTTGTATGATAGATTTTACAGGAGACCTGCAAGATCAACCAGGCATTGATGGACATCCTGCCCGAAAATATTTTCTGCCTCAGGTAATAAATAAATGTTCAAATTTCTTATTCATTTTAAACAGTTCTCATTTTTTTAAGTTCTGCATCTGTGTATGAATTTCAAATCAATTTATTCTCATTTTCAAATTTTCTATTTTTTATTATTCTCAAATGAATTTCAAATCAATTTATTCTCATTCTCAAATGTTCTATTATTTTTATTCTTATTGAAATTTTCTTTATTTCTATTCCGACTACAATAATGGATACAATAGCTATAAACTTTAGTGTAAACACAAACTATTGGTAAGCCTATCTTGCATGAGATGAAAACCAGCATAAGCATAATCCTTGTGTGCTAGCATTGAGTTGACAAAGGTATCTTTATATTTTTTTTTTATTTATACTGTGTAAAAGAACGAAAAGCTCTTGATGAACTGAATTGTAAGGGAATTAACGTTTAACAGAATTTGGGAAGACAGAAATATATCTGTGATGTTTTCCATATGACACTGATGAAGCTTCTCTTTAGAAGTGAAATGCATCCCTCCAGTATCTCCAGTATAAGTGGAGAAAATCATTATTTAAATAGAAATACAGTGTCAGTTTGTATATTAATAGTTATTTGTGTAACTAGTGACGGTTTTCTGCATCGAGAGTAACAGTTTTTTTCATGAGCCGGAGGCGAGTGAAAAAAGTTTCTCGAGTGCAGAAACAATACTTTGCGCTCGTATATTACACATTAAATTTTTCCTCCAGTAATGTATAAAGTAATTCAAACAGAACAAAACAGGACATACATAATCTGGAATTCCTCACATAACCTATCTTTGAATCAAATCGATTTCAACAGCAACTACAGCGACTATTTCTCAGCTGAAGCAGAGTTGCCAACCTATTTTTGAATGCAGAATAGGGAACCTGCGTATTACATGCTCACTATTTTGTGTAGTTAGTTTCCTACATTACTGTAGGAAAAATTTAATGTGTAATTCGAGCGCAAAGTATTGTTTCTGCACTCGAGAAACTTTTTTCACTCGCCTCCGGCTCATGAAAAAAACTGTTTCTCTCGATGCAGAAAACCGTCACTAGTTACACAAATAACTATTAATATACAAACTGACACTGTATTTCTATTTAAATAATGAATGAGAGAACTGTTTCTCTCGATGCAGAAAAACGGTGCTTTGCACTCTAGTTACACAAATAGCTATTTCCTAAAGTGACCCGAAAAAGTGCCTATTTTTGCACTAACTGTAGCACGCAAAATAGTCTATTCCTGCAACAGTGCGGGAAAGTAAATTACAGTGCGGGAAAGTACTTTTCCGCACTCCAAATTTGCAACCTAACAACACAAAATAGTGAGCATGTAATACGCAGGTTCCCTATTCTGCATTCAAAAATAGGTTGGCTACTCTGCTTCAGCTGTGAATAGTTGTTGTAGTTGTTGTTGATGAAATCGATTTGATTCGAAGATAGGTTATGTGAGGAATTTGCAGGTTATGTATGCCCTGTTTTGTTCTGTTTGAATTACTTTATACATTACTGTAGGAAACATTTAATGTTTAATTCGAGCGCAAAGTATTGTTTCTGCACTCAAGAAACTTTTTTACTCGCCTTCGGCTCGTCAGGAAAAAGGTGCTTTGCACTCTAGTTACACAAATAGCTATTTCCTGCAACTGCTCGTAAAGTAGTTCTTTACGTACTGAAAACTAATTGTAAAATACCTCTTTACTGCTCAGCAAGCGGTAAAGTACTTTACGCTCGCCAGCTGTTTTCTTTACGCTTCTGTTTTGATTTTGATGTCTTCTCATTGGTGAATCACGGAATCCGTGAAATTCACATAACATCAAAAAAGGCGAACGCTAACCAAATCCGCGCATGGTCTGTGATGTTACAAATTACAAGCTTTTTTGTGTTGGAATCCAGAACTGCAGTTTTAGGAAAAATATTGTATGCAATTCGCGCGTGAAGTTTCTTTATCGCTCTCGCAAAATTACTAATAGTAAATGCTTTAATAGTAAATGCTTTGGCTCGAGCGATAAAGTCGCGCTTCACGCTCTTAATACATAAATAACTATTGTCGCACTGGAATTTACTTTCCCGCACTGTTGCAGGAATAGACTATTTTACGTGCTAAATAGTGCAAAAATTGGCACTTTTTCGGGTCTCTGTAGGAAAAAGAAATATACTATATGAGACCACAGAATAAGAAAATTCAGGTGAATCTGGGATGCAAAATAAGAAGGGAAAGGAGGACAATATCTGTGTTCTATGTGGCAATTACTACAATAAATAACGAATTGTTTAACACAGTTTTAATTTAGAAGAAGAAGAAAAGGAAGAGAAAAAGAAGATGAAAGTGAAAGTGAAAGAAGAAGAAAAGAGAGAAAAAAATAAGAAAAGGGAGAAGAGAGGAATTTTTTTTCTTTTTTCTCTTTTTTTTCTCCATCTCTATACAATATTTTCTGACATGCGACAGTAACAATATCCCAAAGAAATTATTTCATGAAAATAAAAAATCCATTTCATTATGATTTATTATCTTGTCTTATTCAAGAGCTTGCTTGAGTAACACCGACAATGCACATTGCACTACTTATCAACACCATGAAGTACATTTCATGCACCGACACGACTCCAAGTGCATGGTGCAACGGTGATTGCATTATTACTGCAGTTATTTAAATGCAATTGCACAATTTCGATTCTCATTTAGAGAGCTGACCGCTTTCTATGTGCGCTAACTACTTGTTCTTCTTCTTCGTCTTCGACTCCTTCTCTGACTCCTACTCCTGCTTCTCCTTCTTATTCTCTTTCTCCTTCTTCTACTCCCCCTTCTCATCATTTTCTTTCTTCTTATTGTTTCTTCAACATTTTCTCGATTCCTTTTCTTCTACTTTTTCTTTTCTTCTTCTCCTCCCACTCCTCCTTCACCTTCTCTTTCTATTCCTCCTTCTCTTTCTTCTTTCCCACTTCCACCTCATATTTTTTTCTTCTTCTTCTTCTTCTTAATCTTATCCTTATTCTTCTTATTCTTTTTCTTCTTCTTCTTCTTCTTTTATTATTCTTATACTTATTCTTCTTCTCTATACATTCTTCCTACTTCTCCTTCTCCTTCTCCTCCTTCTCCTTCTCTCTTTTTTGTTTTTGTTGTCTTCCTCCTTCTCCTTCTTCTTTTCCTGCCCCTCGTCTTTTTTTCTTTTTTCCTTCAACATCTCGATTCTTCTTCTCTACATTCCTCCTACTTCTCCTTCTTCTTCTTCTCTGTTTTTGTTCTTGTTGTCCTTTTCTTCCTACTCCTCATTCACCTTCTTGTTCTATTCCTCCTTCTCCTCATCTTTTTTCTTCTTCTTTTCCCTTCCCTTCTCGTTTCTTTTTCTTCTTCTGCTTCTTCTTTTTTAGCTTCCTCTTCTTTTATTTTCTCTACTTCCTTTCCTCCTATTTCTTCTTCTTCTTCTTCTCTCTTGTTTCCTTTTTTTTCTCCTCCTCCTTCTTCTTTTTCTTCTTTTTCCCCTCTCTTGACTTCCACTGCTTTTCCTATTCCTTTGCCTCCTTCTTCACCTTCTTTTTTTTATCCTCCCATTCCAATTCATCCTCTTTCCCGTTCTACTCCTCAAACTCCTTCCTCTTCTACTCCCATCTCATAATAACATCCCATCATAACCAATCCTCTTTCTTATTCTTTCTTTTTTCTTCTACTTCTTCTTCTCCTTCTATTTCTCACATTATTTTTATTTTTGTACTATTTTCACCACACCTCGTTTCTCTTCTCCCTTTTCTTTTTTTTCTCTCTTTTCTTCTTCTTCTAACTTGATCTTCCTTTTCTCTTCCTTTCATCATCTTCTTCATCTTGTCCTTTTCTACCGTTTTCTTCTTCTTCATTATCTTCTTCCTTTCCTCCACCAATACCTCTTTTTCTTCTTCTTCTTCTTCTTCTACTACTTCTTCTTCTTCTACTTCTTCTCATCCACCTTTTTCTACGTCTACTTGCCTACTTGTCTCCTGTCTTGTTCTTGTTCTTGCTCTATTTCTTCTCCTCCTCCCACTACTTCTTCTTCTTCTTCACCTTCCTTTTTTCTTCTTGTACTTTTTTTGCGTCAACTTGTTGTTGCTAAATAGCGCCGCTGCAGCTGAGAAAGATATGCTGCTGCATTTAATAAAAGTGCATAATGCACCGGACAGATTGCATAATGCATCTACTGCTGTTCAGCTAAGCGTAGAGCCTTCAGGCTGCAGTCAGGTTTGGTACGTACCTTTGATAACCATAGTTATTTTTATGGTTGCCGATATAATGACTCTGTGAATTGTTACAAGCTCAATTATTATTGTTCTATTTCAGAGTACTGCATCTTCAACATAGTTGGAGTTTAGGAGTTTTCAACGTGCAATTGCCAGATGAAATGGATGTTAGGAGAGAAATCGTCATTCCATTTCTTATTCATAGACTGCCCGATTTGATTCTGCAATCCTAGAATATGATGTAATAACCTATCAACAAATTTAATTGTCTCCATTCTCTCATCCATTCAAGGATAAAAGAAGATTTCGAAGATAGGTTTTTTTTTAAATATATCACGTGTTGACGATTTTACGTTTTACTTCATTTCACTCTGGTTAAGAAATAGAAGACAAGTCAGATCAATAATTATATACGATTTTAAATTTTACAAATCTCATACACTACCGTAGCTACCATAATTACAATATTCAGTTACTCAGGGTGAGACTTAATTTTCATTTGAAGAGGACTCTTGTAGACTTTAAAAAGCTTTATAAACTAAATATTTTCTCAATTTCTTTCTGAAAGACTTCAGAAACTGCGGTAGCTCATTCTAAAATGTCCTCATCAAATTTAATTTGTTGTTTGATGCTTGCGTGACAGACCATCTGACAGAATATTATCCAGTACAGTGGATCGACAGTGTTTATTATCCAGTGCAATTGATAGACATTTTTATTATTGGGATCACCAAATACTGTAAAAGACTTTGGTTTTGTAAGTGTTTATCTAATTTTTTCGATATTTCGTCCTACTTTATTACACAGTTTGAATCATTGTTCATTTAATTATCGATCAATAGCTATTTATGTATTAAGAGCGTGAAGCGGGACTTTATCGCTCGAGCCAAAACATTTACTGCGCGACGCGTAGCGGAGCGCAGTAATTTTGCGAGAGCGATAAAGAAGCTTCACACACGAATTGCATACAATATTTTTCCTAATACTGCAGTTCTGGATCCCAACACAATAAAAGCTTGTAGTTTGTAACATCACAGGCCATGCGCAGATTTTGTTAGCGTTCGCCATTGTTGAGGTTATGTGAATTTCACGGATTCCGTGATCCACCAATGAGAAGGCATCAAAATCAAAACAGAAGCGTAAAGAAAACAGCTGGCGAGCGTAAAGTACTTTACCGCATGCGGAGCAGTAAAGCGGTATTTTACAATTATTAGTTTTCAATACGTAAAGAACTACTTTGCGAGCAGTTGTAGGAAAAATTCATTATTCATAATTAGCAATCAATTTTTTTGTAGATACCGAAATTCAATATTAGCTGAAAGTAAATGATTTGTTTTTCTTTTCTTAAGATAAGTGTGTATTTATAGAGTAATTTGTGTAGATAAAGTGTGAGTGTTAATTTCAAGTGTTGCCAGCCTTATTTTAGTAATAGAACTCGTGACAGTATGTTAAGATTTTGGTTTATATCACTCTTCTTCAAGTATTATGTAACTTCATACACATAAAAGCAAGGTACAGTTAGGAAACACATATGAGATACAGTTTGTTTATTATTCTACATATTACATAAAATCCTAAAAATTTATTCTCAATAGAATTGAGCAGCCTGCTAGTTAATCTTTTTTTTCTCTTCTGAGGATGAAGCCCACATAGGTCTGAGACCTGTGCGTGGGTAATGAGTTGGATGATGGTGATTGATGAGTTGGACCTACAGTTTTAGGTGGGTTCCGAACCACCGAGAAGTGATTTTACAGCAGAGAACGTGTCTTTTTTGCTGGCCAATCCAATCGATCACCGTTACAAACAGGACCAACGAGAACGCAGCTTATCTCTATCTGATGTACAGTCTAATATTCAAGTTCATCAATTTTATCATAATATATATTGAATTATGGATTACACATATAATAAATTGTGTATCAAGTTTTAGAAACTTGACTCACTTTGTCTCTTTGTTGGTGTCTGAGAGCCAATTTTTTAAGCTGCCAATAGGAATTTAAGGCCTCTGGCAATTTTCTTCATCTGAATAGCAAAATAATAACTAATGATCAACAAAAGTAGTCGAGCTTGAAGCTATCCTCGCTCCAGTGTGAATGCCTCCATTGTTTTCTGTAGCTTTTCAAAGCGGTCGCTGACTTACTTTGCATGCATCGCTTGGTGCTATAATGCCTGCAGGCAAGGTCTTACTATATTGAATGTGTAGTGAGGCTTCTCTTCAGCTACCTCCAGGTACTTATTCACCTCACAACACACACATGCACACACACACATGCCAGAAAGTATTTTACTTGCACAGTTATGTTAAGAAATAAAAATCTATTCACAGCTGACTTTGAAAGGCTACCGTTGATGGGTGACTTAACCATTGTTGTCCAAAGTTATTTGAAATCTGTTTACAATTTTAGCTGAACAACAAAGATGACTAGAAGTTAAATTGTGTCAATTATTAATTGTGTAGTTGGTCTATAATATAAAGAAATACACCACTATATTAATACAGTAGAGCCCCGATTATCTGCGAGCAGATGATCCGGGTGCGGGTTATCCGCAAGTGCCACAAAAAAAGTTTAATTAAATTTTAATTTTTCAAAGCATGAAGCAAAAACCAGTGATTGATTTTTTTAGAAAGGCGTAACTGAACACTTTTTGTTAATAGTGCAGTATATTGTTTTGTTTACTGTTTTTTATTTTAGTGATTAAGATGTAGAGCAAATGTTTTTGCTGTACTGCACATATTTTTAACGTTTTACATATGTTTTTTTTTAGAACAAAACATATTTTTTAAATACTGAAATATTTTTTTCACCTCATTTTTTCCCTTTTTCGGGTTATCCGCGTTTTTTGCTATCCGCGGTGCTCTTGCCACCCAATTCTGCGGACAATTGGTGCTTTTCTGTATTCTATTTCTCCATATTTCTATGTACGATGTAATTGTGTCAATCATTAGAGAGGTTGTGAATTATAGATATTTTTTTATTTGATATTTCATCAAATGAATAACTAGTTCCACTAAATGTTATTTATAAGCAGCATGTATCAAATTAAAATTCTACTTTTAAAATCATTAATGCTCGACTGACTCTTCAGGATGACTCGGCACAAAAAAATCCTTTTGAGTCATGACTGGAGTCGGACCCTTGAGGCCACACGGATGCAGAGATGTTTGACAACCTAAGAAACGGCAACAGATCTTCCCCACCCCTCCACAACCACTAAACCATCACCCTCCTGGAGATATCATCCGGAATAAGTAGTGTTGGTCTTGCTCCCTCCCTGCTCTGGAATGATTCTTATCTGATTGATCTTGTCATTTTCAGGGTTTGCTGTCTGTATGCACACTGTCAGTGCAGCTCTAGGTCTCAGATTGCTCTCCAGCTTTCAGTTCCCTCTCTGCGGAGTCTAACAGACCGGCGGGGTCTGAAAGACCGTCTTAAAGTGGGAGAGACCATCCCCCAGCTCCCCTCACCCACACTTCCTGATTATCCTGTACAAATACAGGCCTCTCCTTTGAGTTTCTTTGAAGGAGAGGAAGAAGAAAAAGAAGTGGAAGGGGGGAAAAGAATGAGAAAGTGGAGAAAAAGAAAAAAGGAAGAGAGGAATCTCTTTTAAGCACAACTTTAAGCTTCTTTGCAGGAGGAAGGAAGAAGAAAAATGGAAAAAGAGAAAGGCAAAGAGAAGAAGAAGGAGAACGAGGAGAAAATTGAAAAAATAAAAGAGAAGAAGAATCTTCTTTAAACACAAGTATAAGCTTCTTTGCAGGTTTAGAGGAATAAGAAAAATGAGGAGAAAAACTGAGAAGGAAGAGAAAAATGAAAAAGAAGGAGAAAGAGAAAAAGAAGGAGAAGAAAAACGAAGAATAGTGATCCCCTAGCTAGTAGCCCGATTCAATTGAATCTGGATTTCTAAAATGTGTAATAAACGATCTACAAGTTTAACTTTAATTTCATCTTCTTTCTTATTTTTCTCTCCCATTTTCTTTCTGCTTTTTCATCTCTTCCTTCCCCTCCACCTCCTCCTAGCTCTGCTACTCCTCTGAAGGCTCCTCTTCTTGCGCCTCCCCCTCCTTCTACTCTACCTCCTCCTCCGCCTCCTCCTCCGCCTCCTCCTCCGCCTCCTCCTCCTCCTTCTTTTCCTCCTCTTCCTCCTCCTCCTCCTCCTCCTACTATTCATACTTTTTTCTCCCTTCTTCATCATTGAATTTTTAAATTAATTATTTCAAACAACATATCTCATTGTGTGAATACCCTGAAGAATCCAGACTGAATTTGAGAAAGTTCTCAGGGTTCTGGTTTTTCTACAAGCCTTTTTTGACATTCTAAGCAGTTTGTAAGTAAAAGACATTTCTAGATCAGAAAAATAACGGATGGTGGTGGTGAAGGAGCGGCAACGAGAAGAAGGTGAGAATGAGATAGTGGAAGAAGATGAGTGGTAAAAGGAGAAGAAGGAGAAAAGAAGAAGAGGAATAATATTGAAAAAGGTGAATAATAGAAACTTGAATGAAAATAAATAAAAAAGGGAGACAGACAATGGTGGATAAGAGGCCTATCCATTTACATTCACAAACAATCCGAGAAGAAACTGGGAAGTGCAACCTGATATTGCCAAAACCATCTTATAACTGCCAATCCCACCAGACTTCTCTTTTTCTTCTTCTCTTTCTTCTCCTTTAGTTACCTGTCATCGCAATTCTCTTTCCATCTCCCTTCTTCACTGCCTACTATTCTTGTCCCTGGTGTTTATTGCCTGAAAACGGGAGCTAGACCTCCCGTAGTGGTAGACAAAAAACAAATTTCCTGACGATTGTTTCGTTTATCCTTTTCCCCAAGAGGCTAATCATGACCATTGAATCAGGAAGTGTATCCTGTCCCTGTATGAGTTTCTGTTTTGAATATTTCTGATTGTTTTATTTGTGCCTGTTGTACTCACTTGTTCATCGTTACTTGTTTAATCCATGATGTTGTTGATTTCACTCTTTTTATCCTGTCTTGTTGACTTGTTGCTGGAAGCTCACTGATATGCCAATGAATACATTTCAAATGAAGGTAATGAATTCTATCCTTCCTCCCTCTTTGCGGATATGTTGTTTTTCTAATAAAAGTTGAAATGCTGTATTATATTACAAACTTCATGAACTGTATAAATTGTATTTGTTTTGGAATAAAATTAATTGATTGATTGATATAGTTATAGAATCCAAACCTTCTTTTTCTCATGTCTGCTGGTTGGTTGGACATCGTTTCTATTTTATTTAGTGTAATCTATACCATATCCCTCTTCAGTGGATTTTTCTAATCATTCTGCGTTCTTCTTTCAGTTCAGTTTCTATGTCGATTTTTGTATCAGTGTGTTTCACTGGCATGTAGAACATCTGGTTTTATCAATGTGTAATAATGTTCAATTTTTGTGTGTGTGGACATGTATTATGATAATTGTAAATATTGTTTCCTCTGCCAAAATGCGCTCTTCATTTTCTGTAGACATGTCCTCTGTGGGTTCTCCCTCCCCCCCTGTGGGTTCAACAAATTTCTCCTAAATATCCGAAATGTATGACTCGGTTACCTTCACCCTATTTTTGTTCAATTTCCTTATGTCTAGTTTTGAGCAGAAAAATTCATTGTATTGGGAAGATAATAATTTTGTTCATTATATTATATTAATTTATCAGCATCTGCAATATCCAAGAATTATTACCACCATTAGATAAAAAAATTGCAGTATAGATTAGGAAAGAATAATTCAGCAATGGAGTGGCCGTAGCCGAGTGGGTTAAGTGCTGGCTTGCTAGCCCAAAGGTTCGATCCCAGTTCTGACCGAAAGATTTTACCTCGGGCCACTCCCGTCGTCCCGTGTTTCGGAGGACACGTTAAGCTGACGGTCCCGGCTGCCTAAAAACAGTCGTTAAGTCACGTCAGAGGCCCTGAACTTATTCAGGTGCGACCTGATAACTCTGACACCAGACCTGAGCCAGCCAGGTCACACGATATTATTATTATTATTATTATTATTATTATTATTATTATTATTATTAATTCAGCAATTATTAGGAAAGAATAATTCAACAAAATGGCTGCGCCTGACGGACTGAACTACGCTGTGATTAGCTGTTGAGCTGAAACTTGTCACGCCTTTTTGTAACAGAAGGAGGAGCTAGCAATGAAAGTCAACAGTACAAAGTCAATAGCACACAAACTAAAATAGTGAATCAATAACCGACTGACAAAATAGAAATTATAAAATAGTGGAAATTGGCCAACTGACAAGGATCAAATAATAAGAAAAAGGCAATAATAAATTAATAAATAAGTAAGGTCAACAAGCAGGGCCTTATAGCCCAGGCAATGAATGTTTTGTGTCGTAACAAATTAGGGGAAAGCTGAATTTTTGCAGGATGTTAGTATACATAGTACTTACTCAAAAAAACCAAAGTCCCGACCCCCACCCCGCTTGCTTCCCCCACCACCCCCCTATCAACATTGCAAGAGCAGTACTTCAGTTAAAGGCTTATAACTCGAAAACTAATCAAGGTATCGCTGTGATTCTGATCTCATTTAATACTCAAAACTATTTTCTAAAAAATATGACATATACATTTTCTATGTAGATAGCCTAGTTTTTCAGTAAAAATATAGTTTATAGAAAAAAATGTCACCACGAACCACAAAAATCAACTTCAACTGATCATATCTTTTTTAATATCGCGTTATTGGTTGTGCCGTTCCTTACAAAACTTATAGATAATTTAATAAGCTTTAAAATGATGTGTCTATTGATTACTCTAGTTCAAGTTATGGCGTCATAGTGAGTGATGAAATAGTAGCGGACACCGCGTCGCCGAACCCTACAGCACTGTGTATTGCATGGCGCTTGGCTATCCAGCCCAATCCAATAAAGAATTATTGTCAGACAAGCAAGACTATATATGCCAATCAATAGTACACGTTTAAAAGTACATTTTCCGAAAAGTTCCCAAAAATCCCCCTCAACTTTTCCCCCAAGCCCCCTCAAAGTTGAAAATGTCTTTAAATATTGGAAATTCGATATCTCTGTAACTAACTATCGAACAGAGTTGATTCTTCTTCCATAATATCAGTCATATAATGTTCTGCAATAAATGTGCTGTTCACTTTGCCGGTAAACCTGATAGTTTCTTTTATAAAAATTGAAATATCTTCAAAAGAGAATTCTATCAACTAGATTTTTCATTATTTAGGGGGGACATTTTTGTATGTCAATTTACAGAAAATAGCGTTAAATAGAAGTTGTAGAACTTATTTTTATGAATCCAAAGATGTGTATAACAGCATACTGACGATTAGAGATGTTGATTTGTTCGATGAGAGATGTAGCGAGGAGGGGGGTACATCTCTCATCGAACAAATCAACATCTCTAATCGTCAGTATGCTGTTATACACATCTTTGGATTCATAAAAATAAGTTCTACAACTTCTATTTAACGCTATTTTCTGTAAATTGACATACAAAAATGTCCCCCCTAAATAATGAAAAATCTAGTTGATAGAATTCTCTTTTGAAGATATTTCAATTTTTATAAAAGAAACTATCAGGTTTACCGGCAAAGTGAACAGCACATTTATTGCAGAACATTATATGACTGATATTATGGAAGAAGAATCAACTCTGTTCGATAGTTAGTTACAGAGATATCGAATTTCCAATATTTAAAGACATTTTCAACTTTGAGGGGGCTTGGGGGAAAAGTTGAGGGGGATTTTTGGGAACTTTTCGGAAAATGTACTTTTAAACGTGTACTATTGATTGGCATATATAGTCTTGCTTGTCTGACAATAATTCTTTATTGGATTGGGCTGGATAGCCAAGCGCCATGCAATACACAGTGCTGTAGGGTTCGGCGACGCGGTGTCCGCTACTATTTCATCACTCACTATGACGCCATAACTTGAACTAGAGTAATCAATAGACACATCATTTTAAAGCTTATTAAATTATCTATAAGTTTTGTAAGGAACGGCACAACCAATAACGCGATATTAAAAAAGATATGATCAGTTGAAGTTGATTTTTGTGGTTCGTGGTGACATTTTTTTCTATAAACTATATTTTTACTGAAAAACTAGGCTATCTACATAGAAAATGTATATGACATATTTTTTAGAAAATAGTTTTGAGTATTAAATGAGATCAGAGAATCACAGCGATACCTTAATTAGTTTTCGAGTTATAAGCCTTTAACTGAAGTACTGCTCTTGCAATGTTGGTCGGGATTTTGGTTTTTTTGAGTAAGTACTATGTATACTAACATCCTGCAAAAATTCAGCTTTCCCCTAATTTGTTACGACAATGGCCATTTCTTTGCATTCATTGCCTGGGCTATTAATAGGACAGAATAGTATAGCCACAAATACATGCTTAAGATTAATAATATTATAATATCCTAGAAATAAAGTTACCCAAAATACAAAAAAGGTTACAACTTATAATAAGAAACATTCTTGTAATTTTTATAATTTGCTCAAGTTATATTTCTGTAATTTGTATTTTCTTTATATTTATTTCGTTGTTTAATTCCAATGATGTGACCATTGATTCATTTGGAGTGAATTCATTTACATTAATGAGATTAGGCTTTGTATTTTGTAAGCGAGTAAAATACAATAATTCCATTTTATTCTAAATATTCAATTTAGTCACTCATTCTTTCAAGAAATCTTGAAATAGATTGCAAGTTTGCATTAAAGCTGAACTTGGCAATAAATCGTAATGAATAACCATTATAAACATAGTTTATGTTTTACTTCATGCGGAGGCGAAGTTAGGTCTGAAAGTCTGAACAGTCATCCTATTAGGAGATTAGGCAGACGATTAAACAGAGAAAAAGGATGGAGAAAAGAGATAGGTGTAATTAAGAACAACGAGCTTGGTTATTCTTCTTGTGTAGGATAATATATGTGGCCTGGGCCTAAACCCTGAAAAAGGGGGGGGGGTGTCTTGGGGTACATCCGCTCCCACAAATCCTAAACCAACATTGCATTAAGTAACCCTCTCATCCTCCAATTCTTCTTCTTCATCCCCTTTCCAGCTTCCTGTCTCCAAGCATCTTGACTCATTTCATGGTTCTCCCCCTTTTCTAAACTAGCCCAGAAATTAACAAAGACAACTATAAATTTGACCCTACCCCTACCCATGCACTCCTTTTTTATTATAGCTCGATTTCAGATAATGGTTGGGCTTTGTTTAACCTAATTCAGATTAGGGTGGGGGTAAAAGAACTAGAGTATTCTGGCTTCGAAATTATTGTTGTAGATATCCATTTTTCGTGAACTGCAGTAGAACTTTTTGTTAGGATGTAGCCCACATAGGTCTTAGACCTGTGCGTGGTTAATGAGTTGGATGATGGTGATTGATGAGTTGGACCTACAGTTTTAGTTGGGTTCCGAAACACCGGGAAGTGATTTTACAGCAGAGAACAGTGTCTTTTTTGCTGGCCAATCTAATCGGTCACCGTTACAAACAGGTCCTACGAGAACGCAGCTTATCTCTATCTGATTGAACAGATACCTGCTACGGCTCGCGGCTATCACTTCCCTTAATTATTCATATGTATTAACTTGCGGTGCAGAACTGACCTGTTTTGAGTCGTGGCGGACTCGTTTCGAACTATGTCGTTCTTCTTCGGCGCTAAGTTGCAGACTTAGAGTTGGTCTGCAACCATGCGCCGAAGAAGAACGACATAGTTTGAAACGCGTCCGCCATGACACAAAACAGGTCAGTTTTGCACAGCAAGTTAAAACATATGATTAGAGTATTCTTGTCTGACTGCAGACCTGTGAATACATAGAATGTTATTGTATTGAATAACCATTTTCGTATAAATATTCAGGCACAGTATGCAGTATAAATATTCATATGTGGAAACTTGCTGTGCAGAACTGACCTTTTTGAGTCGCGGCGGACGCGTTTCGAACTTGATTTTTTGGAAAATGATCCCTTTAAAACATTTTAAGTGATTTTAAACACAAATTCTAACAATATTCCAACCCAAATTGTGTGTCAAAGATAGTGAGTGACTTTCTATTATTTGCATTATAGTCAGTCAGAACTATCTAACTAACTAAAAATGTATTGTTCAAGTAGCCAAACTTTTAAGCAGGCCTATTGAACTATGAACTATTTTCACTCTGCTAATTTTGATCCCCCACCACACCTGATTGGGAAACAGTATAGTACCGTACTTAAAAATATCTTCTAAAGGGAGGAGTGGTTTTCCAACTGTAATTTAAGATTTTATGTAGCTTGTTCATTAAAAGAGGATCCGGGGTACGCCAGCGGGAATGTTTTTGAAAATAATCCCTCTAAAGCCACATTCTCAGCGATTCAATACGTCTTTTTTGACTCTTTTATGAACAATTATTGTCTCTCAGTGCACAGGGCTTGTTAAAATTACAGTTTTAATAGAAGAAGCTTTCTAACAGTAATTTGAGATTTTATGAAGCTTGTTCATTTAAAAGGGGGATGCGGGGTACACCAGCGGGAATGTTTTTGAAAATTAATAGTGCCTCTAAAACCAAATTTTCAGCGATTCAATACGAATACGTCTTTTTTGACTCCTATCAAAAATTATTGTCTTGTTTACAGGTACTTTGAATTTCAATTTTTGGGGGTTCTCTGGGAAGCGGAATCTCTCCCCACCATAGTTACGCCACTGTGTTAGAGAATAACATGTACGTAGGTATAGTTAGGAGACCGTAACTACTAGCATAGGAGACTGTGACTACTAGCATAGACTCCCTAAAGCCGCTTCTCCGAACATGTCTGCCGAACATTGTTGGCGAAAACAAAAAACGGACAAAAACGGTCACCGAATATGTTCGTGAGTTCAATTGAAATGTTCGGTCTGTGAGCGAACAGTGACGACCAACAACAGGTTCCCGCCACTACGATCATAATGTTTGAGTTGGCGTCCACATCAAACAATGTTCGGCGATAGCAGATAATTCCAGCGAACACTGTTCGCCGAGCATGTTCGGTTGGTGGAGACGCGGCTTAATCTATGCTACTAGTCACAAATTTCGGCAGCATGGTCAGAGCACACAATAGGCGATTTATTGCACTGTTAGCTGCTTGATCTCTTTGTGATTTCCACGCATTCACTCTCATACTCTCTCACTCACTCTCACACACACTCTCACCCACCCTCTCTCTTTCTCTAAACAGCTGCTTCTTTAGGCGGCTAATAGCAAGGTGTGACAATCGGCTCTAAATACCCTCAGTTACAGGATCAGCATCAGACAGGAGATTCCTGAATAAAAACGGCAAACACACCTGGGAGTCGAACCCTGCACCCCATTCATCCCCTCAACAATAATACAAACAGATGAAGAATCCAACACCTTTCCATTTCATTCATCTCTTTATCTGCTCCATTGCATTCTGGTCCTGTATCGGTTTCTTCTTGTTCTTCTTCGCCTTTTTCTTCTTCTTTTTTATATCTTTTGCTTCTACTTCTTCATTCTTTCCTTCCCCTCTTCTTCTTCTTCTTCTTTCCCCCTTCTATTTCACTATTCTTCTACATCTTCTTCTTCTCCTTTTCTTGTCCTTCTTTATGCCTCTTCTTTATCTTCTCCATACTATTTTTATTACTCTTCTTATTCTTCCTCTACTTCTTCCCCTTCCTCTTCCTCTTCCTCTTCCTCTACCTCTTCCTCTTCCTCTTCCTCTTCTTCTTCTTCTTTTTCTCCTTTTCCTTTTCTTCTCCTTCTCACTTTTTTCCTGTTTCTTCTTCATCTCCACCATACTATTTTTTCCTCTTCTTCTTCTTCTTCTTCTCCTTCTCCTTCTCCTTCTCCTTCTCCTCCTTCTCCTTCTCCTTCTCCTTCTCCTTCTCCTCCTCCGTCACCTATATCTTCTCGTTACCCTTCTCCTTCTCATCCTCCTTCTCCTTCTCCTTCTCCTTCTCCTCCTCCTACTCCTCCTACTCCTCCACCTCCTCCTCCTCCTCCTCCTACTCCTCCTACTCCTCCTCCTCCTCCTCCTCCTCCTCCTCCTCCTCCTCCTTCTCCTTCTTCTTTTCCCTACTTTTCTCCTTCCTATTCCTCTGCTTCTCCTTCTTCTTATTAATCTTCCTTTCCTTCTCCTTCTACTAGTTTTCTTGCTTCTTCTTTATCTCTTTCCTACTACTTTTCTTCCTCTTCTCCTCCTCCTTCACCTTCTTTCTCTTTTTCTGCTTCCTGATTCCTCTTTCAGGCTTCCGCTAGCTTCATCTTTCCGCTACTTCTTCTTCTTCCCCTTCTTCTTCTTTTTCTGCTTCTTGATTCCTCTTTCGGGCTTTCTGCTTCTTCCGCTAGCTTCTTCTGCCTGCTTCTACCTTCTTCTTCTCATTCTTCTTCTTCGTCTTCTTTTACAATCTCCCTTTCTTCTCTTGTTGCGCAGAGCAGTGTGTAATGTGAGACACCCAATTCCTCTCCTGTGACAAATCGCTGCCCGGGAGATTTAAGAGAGTCTTTTAGATTCCTAGAAAAAGAAAAAGAAGACGGAGAAGAAGAAGAAAAAGTAGAAGTAGGAAATGGGGCGGCACTGAAATGATCATTTTCGGTTGGTTCAGTTGCAATTTCTGATGGTAACCAAAAATTATTTTTAAAAACGTTCAATGAAGCCTACTCAGGCCGTTATGCACAATCAGCTTTTACTCTGAGCTCTTTATCGAATCTTGCTAAAACTATTAAGGCCTAATATAATGTTCATTAATATTATGTACAACTATTGCATATTCTATACAGAATGTTTCGGAACTCTCTACCAATACTTCTAGACAGTGTTTCTGGACCACTAATAAAAGTATATATCGTAATAAAAATTTTCTAAAATCCCCAGTTACTCACACTGCCGCCATTTTGTTTTTTCGCTCATTATTTTTTTAATCGAACACCTCTAAATGTATAATTTTGAAATTTTGCATACTGCTTAATAACAACGTAAAACAATCTAAAACAAGTTTAATCAAAATTTTCCGACATCAAAAAACAAAATGGCGGCTATATAAAATTCTTGAACAGGATTAAATCAATAATGGCTGATGATAAGGAAGTTTTACTAGAATAACGTTTTATAGATATTTTTATTGCGAATTCAACGATATCTTATTTTCCAAGATTGACCAACAATTAACAGAGATATGCTACGTTTTAGGGTGTGCGGTGGTTGAGAACGGGTTGCAGTTTCTCGCTTCCAACCACTGCATTTTCGATTTTTTAATTTTCTTTCAGACTTTTCAAAATTAATGTTCAAATTTACTTACTGGGAGGTTGGCAGAGCCCTCGCTTGTGTTGTGGGGAGTGGATTTGTTTAGAATGAAAAATTATGAGTCTATATAATAAGAGTGTGTGTGTGTTTTTTGTCTTACGCATTTCACAAAAACGGCAACGATTTGGTATACTAAATTTGGCACATAGTTTCCTCTAAACACGACTCAGTGTACCTCGAAACCCGATTTTTGATTCCTTTTCAGAATTTTTCAGAATGTTCAAATTTCACTTATGTCATTTATGTTTCAAAATGTGTTGAGATGCAGGAAGCTCATCATAGAACAGCTAATAACATGATACGTCACTACGTCTGGTATTTCTTATTAGAACAGCTAATAACATGATACGTCACTACATAATATAGATACGCCGATAATATAGATGATACGCCGATGTCTCTTAAGCCACAGCTACAGATTAGCTCTTTATCAATATTACAACTGCTAATTACCCAGCGTCATGCGAGCTTATACTTAATGCGTGTATTGAGCTTTAACTGTTTAACTGTAAAACATCAATGTAAAGAACTAAACACTAAACCAGAGCTGCAAAGTTGCTAAAAAAGTTAGTTTACCTACAAAACACAATAGAATTTTTAGTGTTTTTTTTGTGAGTAAACTACTTTTTTAGCACATATTCACATAGTCAGTGCAACAAATAAATGTTGTTTTGTTGTAAACTTCTCTTTTTAAACAGATGAACTGTACGTTACAAACACTGTATGGTATTTCACTCATCCTTCTCAATTTCTTAATGACCACTACCATAAGTCATCTACCAGAAAAAAACTCTAAACTGGATTTCCGGGCAAGACCGGATAAAATGCTAGTAATGAATTATTATAATAGCTGACAGGACACCAATTTTTTTGAATTATTATATAGTTAAGATTTTTTGTTTATATAAGTGACTTTTGACTGTATGAAAATTTGTTTGATTATAAATATGCATATGATATCTTGGGCATTAGGTCTACTGTTCAAAGAACTACTATACTAGCTTTACTAGAATTTCTTGCTCAATAGATAACCAAAAATCAAGTCTATTGCATGGTTATTTAAAAGCGCGTTGAATGGAAATAAAAAAAGAGTTGAATACAGCGTTGATGTCTCAAGAAATCTGCCTCATTATTCAAACAACAGCAAGTTTTCACAAATATCGCATTTAAAACATTCAGAAGAGGAAGCGTGTAAGTGTATGTTGCCAGTGGGACCAGGTGATGAGATGACCATTTTACTTTTCGAACGCAATGATCCAGTCATTGCTTGATGACCGGAAACGGAAAATAATTATTTTCGAAATTGGAAAACATAAAAAATAAAAATTGAAATTACTCCAGCTGTGATTTGCCGAGTTAAGTCGTAAACCTGTTCTGGGACCCGACCAGCCTTGGATCTTCACAGAAACAATGGTAATAGATAATTGCAATAATAATCGTCCACTCTCTTTGTGTCCATCTTCCTCCTTTCTTATCTCTTTCTCCTACTTTGCTACGGTACTTTAGTCGCATTTTCATTCCTTGTTCATTCTTTTCCACTATTTCCTCGTCCTTCTTGAACGAATCACTTTAAAGAACAAGTCACTTGAGTCTCTTCGTTGATTTTGTTTCTATCACACCTCTTTCCAATGCCATTTCCTTATATATTATCTATAGATCCCTATACATCTTAATTATTATATCTTAGTTTTTTCATATTTTTCAATTTATTTCATCATCCATTTCCTTATTTTCACTCCCATTCCCTCCTCCTTTTCCATCGTCTCCTCTTCTCTTTGAAAAGCTTTCTTTCAAAGTAAAGTTTTCAAAATTTTCCCATAGAAGGCGCAGAAATTGATAACCTTGCAATTAAATGTTGTATGGAATGTAAACTACGCCTCTCCCAAACATAAGGTTTTAGTTGGCTAAGGTGAGCGAGGCTGGCTAGTGTTTTATGGTACCTTTTTTTAAACATTTGTTGCAAACACGCGTTAACATTTTAAATAATTCATTCAATTTCAATGAAAGTGGCAAAATATCAGGGCTCATGCCACCCTATTCGAACATGATTTATTTTTTCTACAGCTGTTCAGCGGTGGATTTTGGAATCCGTGAAATTCTCATAACCTCAACAGTGGCGCACGCTAACCAAATCCGCACACGGTCTGTAATGCTACAAATTACAAGTTTCTATTGTGTTGGAATCTAGAACTGCAGTTGTAGGAAATAGCTATTTATGTATTAAGAGCGTGAAGCACGACTTTATCGCTCGAGCCAAAACAGTTACTGCGCGATGCAAAGCGGAGCGTAGTAATTTTGTGAGAGCGATAAGAAGCTTCACGCGCGAATTACATACAATATTTTTCCTACAACTGCTCGTAAAGTAGTTCTTTACATACTGAAAACTAATTGTAAAATACCATCCTCTTTACGCTCGCCAGCTGTTTTCTTTACGCTTCTGTTTTGACTTTGATGCCTTCTCATTGGTGGATTACGGAATCCGTGAAATTAACATAACCTCAACAATGGCAAACGCTAACCAAATCCGCGCATGGTCTGTGATGTTACAAACTACAAGCTTTTATTGTGTTCGAATCCAGAACTGCAGTTTTAGGAAAAATATTGTATGCTATTCACGCGTAAAGCTTTTTTATCGCTCTCGCAAAATTACTGCGCTCCACTAAGCATCGCGCAGTAAATGTTTTGGCTCGAGCGATAAATTCGCGCTTCACGCTCTTAATACATAAATAACTATTTCCTACAACTGCAGTTCTAGATTCCAACACAATAGAAACTTGTAATTTGTAGCATTACAGACCGTGTGCGGATTTGGTTAGCGTGCGCCACTGTTGAGGTTATGAGAATTTCACGGATTCCAAAATCCACCAATGAGAAGACATCAAAATCAAAACAGAAGCATAAAGAAAATAGCTGGCAAGCGTAAAGTACTTTACCGCTCGCGGAGCAGTAAATAGGTATTTTACAATTAGTTTTCAGTACGTAAAGAACTACTTTAAGAGCAGTTGTAGGAAAAATTAGTTTACTCGCTGAAAACTAATCTTAAAACAGCTGTTTACTAAGGAGCAAGCAGTAATCTACTCTACCGCTCGCTGGCTGACGTTATAGTATTTTAATTGTACTGGCTGACGTCAGTATCATCATACCTGATTACTAAAATTATTGTATTTATCAAATATTTTACAATTATTTATGTTATAATAAAAAACTACCCTTAAATCATTCAAGAAATGATTTTTTGGAATGAGATTTTTTTTGAAATTATTATACAAAAGCACTTTGCCAAATCCTACATTATACACGACACCAAATTATCGTACAAACTGTAATAATTAACTAGGTCTAGCCGAATTATCATACGACTGGCAACACTGCAACTTGATAGCTGATAGGAACTGCCATGTAAGTTATTTATAACCTCAATGATGGCGCATTGTACTGAAATTATGTCATACAATTATTGAATGGGAATCCAAGACTGCAATTGTAGGAAAGATGTTTTGTACTTTGAGTGAAATGCTTCTATATCTTATTGCAGAATTACCGACTCTGCTACGCATCTTGTGGTAGCTCTTTAGCTCGTGTGATAAAGTCGCTCTTTATGCTCTCAATACATAATTAACTACAGTATTAAATAAACTAGTGAGCCCAACGGGCTGAAGAACTCGTTTGCAAACAACTAATTTTGGAAAGGGAAACTCATTTGGGAAGCTTATCGTAGGGGAAGGTGGTAACGAAAAACGGCTGTTTTGAAAATAATGATTTAGATAAATTTCACAAGACATCTATCACTTGAAGTTCAATTTCATTGTTGCTCTGATACACCCATTTATTTTCACAAAAAAGACCTACCGTGCTCATAGACCTATATATCAGGGCAATGAAATCAGTGTATCTATAGAGTAGATATAATTACCACATAAAAAACAGCTGTTATTCATCCATATTTTATCAGGGAAACGAAATTAGTATGTCAGCTGATAGAGATTCTATAAAAAGCCTGATCGCATTTATTCACATACAGCTGATAACTCAAAATATATATTGAAATCTATTGCAAATTCCATGTGGTGAAAACAACTATTTTCTATATATAGTGATATATAGATATATTAATGAAGGGCTGAGAACCTATCCTTTTTTTCGCCTCTAAAAGGATGAAGGATTCGGTTAATTTTATTGGCCAACGAACTTGACCTGTCTAAAGATACCAAGAATCTGAGTTTCAAATTTGAAGTTGATTGATAAAGGCGTTCGAAAGTTATCGTGGAACATACAAACACACAACGCCTCGAGCCTCAAGTCAAAAGGAAGAACTCGCTTCGCTCGTTCAATAAATGTATAACTTAATTCATAATATAATCTTCTTTGTATTGGTGATGATGATATTGCGGTACCAAACTAATAATAATGATATATTCAGAACCACTAGAATAGTTATCTCACAATAGTTTCGATATAACATAGTTTCGATAAAAATGTAAAATAATACTCTTATTCACGTTTTATGACAAAAAAGCTGTATTTGAAAAGTTTTGTGATGAAATAAGTTCGATGTCGCTGTTATTGTTCCACCAATAAATCTAATCTCTGAAACCTTTCGAGACTTATAAGAGTTGACAAAATAATCGATTAAAATCAGATAGCTAGCTGCGTGGGAAGGAAGTCTACATTTCAATTTTAGTACCAAAATGTCGTCTACTTTTAAAGCACCACCAAGTCAGGCTTGATTCTCCTTGAAATATTATTATTGTTATCAAGACAACTTTGCTGAAGTTCAAACATTGAAGATAAACAGTAACTCAGTGGTAATTATTTTCGTTTGGCGGGAAGATAAAATTTCTATATTGTACTTTGGGGACCAGTAAACAACTCAAGTTGGGATGGAGTGCGATGTGAGGGTGTGAGAGGATGAAAAGGAGGAGGCAATTGTTAAGGAAGATGGGGAGGAGAAAAAGATGGAGAAAATTAAGGAAGAAGAGGTGCAGAAAATGAAGGAGATGAAGAAGATGAGGAGTGAATAGGTAGGATGGAGAAGCAGTAAATATAGAAGAAAGGTGTAGCAGAAGAATACGAGGAAAAGGATGAAAAATAAGAAGAAGAATAAAGGAGAGGGAGGAGAAAATAAAAGAGGAAGAAGTAGAAGAAGAATATGGAAGGATGAGAAGGAGATAGATTGAAGGAAGAGCCGGTGGAGAAGAGGAGGAGGAGAAGGAGAAGGAAGAGAAGCAGGAGATGGAGGAGGAGAAGAAAATAATAATTAAGGAGGAAGTAGAAGGAGAAAAAATGCAAATAAAGGTAAAGAAGCAGAAAAAGTAGTATAGGGATAAAAAGACAAATGTCACGAAGAGAATTGATAAAGAAAAAATGAAAGGAAGAAGAAAAAGAGGAAATTGAATGAAAAGAGGACGATACTAGAACAATAGAGAGAAACAGAATGAAGTGAAATATAAGAATAAGAAAGAAGGGTAGGAGAAGAGAGGTAAAAGGAGGAGGGAGAAGAGAGAAGAACCGAAAGACAGGGATGAGGGAGAAAGAAAAGAAATGGAAGAGATGGACAATAAGAAGAAAGAGAAAAAGAAGAAGAATAGGAAGTGAAATATTGAAAGTAAACTGATGAAAAACAGATTGATGAAGACAAATAATAAGAAAATAAGAAAGAGTTGTGGAAAAGAAGAAGTAGAAGAGAGAAAATGGAAGACAGAAGAAGCAAAAGGAAGGTAAAAGAAAAATAGTAGAGGAACAATAAAGAGGAATGAAAGAAAGGAGATAAAGAATAAGATGGAGGAGAGAAGAAGAAGAAAAGGATTGGAGGGGGCAAAAGAGAGGAAAAGGGGAACTGGAAGACAGAAACGTTGTGAAAAAGAAGAGGTCAAGTTGGAAGAATAAGGACGATACGATTGGGAATAAAATGGGAATATGGAAAGAGATGAGGAAGAAGAGAAGAAGAAGACGAAGAGGGGAAATAGAAGTAAAAATGAGAAGAAAAGTAGGAAGTAGGGGCAGAAGGGAGCGGTAGAAGAAGAAGAAGAAGAAGAAGAACGAGGGAGGAATAAGAGGGCGATGAAAAAGGAAGGAGGAGGGGGGAGGAGAAGAAGAAGAAGAGGAAGAGGAGAGAAGGAAGAAAAAATAAGGAGAAGAATAAGAAGCAAAAAGAAGAACAAGTAGAAAAAGAAGAGCAAGAAGAAGAGAAGAAAGAAGAAAAAGAAGGAGAAGAAAAAGAAGCAAAAAGAAGAAAAAGTATAACAAAAAGAAGAATTAGAAGAGAGTGAATGGATGTAGGCCTATGTCGTGATTCTGTTGAGTGAAGCCGATCAGATGGGAGATCGTTTGGAACCAATGAGCTTACTGCTCCTCTACTTCTTGGTCTCTGATAACCGGACACTCCAACCCCGATTATCCAGACACCGGATGCAGCGGTGGTGATGCGCAGCGTTACTCAGCCTCATTCATCCGACAGGTGGCCGGTTTACCAGGGCCAATAACGGCCCAACTTCGTCTCAAACTCAGATTTGAAAAGATTGACTTAGCTGATCACTTAACTAATAATAAGACTTGCTGTTTTCAGAAAACAGTATATTAATAGTTGAAAAATTAGTATTTATAGAATAAAAACCATATTTTATCTAAGACTACGTTATAAAGTGCTACTACAGGCTAGAAAGTGATGTCAAAATAACTAACTTTATTCATAGTTCCGCTTCATAATTCATGAATACCCGCTGCATAGTGAAACGTCACAATGTTATAATGTAGAAATAATAATGACACAACCACATTTATTAAAATCTTTGAGAAACTAGTTTCGGTTGTTACAGCATTATCAATCTCAATCAAACAAAACATTTTTGATTGAGATTGATAATGGTGTAACAACTGGAACTAGTTTCTCAAAGTTTTAATAAATGTGGTTGTGACAATTTCGTCTTATTATTCATTATGGATACCTTCCACAATATCACCTTCGCCACTACAAAGAAAGTAGACATAATACTGTATAATATTACAAAGCGATGTCAATAAAGTTTACTTTATTCCATGGATTATCAAAATAGTCCGACGGTTCGGAACCCACCTAAAACTGTGGGTCTAACTCATAAATCACCATCATCCAACTCATAACCCAAGCACAGGTCCTAGACCTATGTGGGTTTCATTCTCAAAAAAAAAAAAAAATGTCAAAATTAACCAGTTTGAACAGTACTGTCACTTAACAATTTTGGACTAGACCAGTGATTCTCAACCGATGTGCCGCGAAATTTTCGAGACAATGTAACAATGAAAATGAACAACATGTAAAAATAGAATAATTAAATATAAGTTTCAAAAATGGACAAGGACATATTTATTTTCCAGTGATATACAAGGATGCACATTGGTACTTAATGAGAGATTTGAGTCTTTTTTACATAATAGTTCAATTCTTGCTGGAATTGATGACAAACACACACGCATTTCTTGATTCACTAAGTGAACAAAAATAAAATTATAAAAGTGTGCCAACTCGCCTGTCTGTGTGCCGCTAGTACCGTCAACAAAGGAAACTGTGCCGCGACCAAATAAGGTTGAGAACCACTGGACTAGACCAATCAGAGCTCAGGATTTTTTCAAAACAGTGTTGAAATTAGTGATGAGCGTTGATTAAACGAACTAGTTAAATTAACTATTTAAAATTGGCTATTAACGATTCAACTGTTTTGTCTCCTCAACTAAACCAGTTGATGCTTCAACTCCATATCAACAGTCAACGGGCTCAACGCACTCACTTCCAACACGACTGGAAGTCTTTGTTAAATTCAAGTGTGAATAGCTAACTAGTTGATCAACGTTCAAAAATAAAAATAAATCACATGCAGTAGAGAAATAGGAGTAGGAGTAGCAGAACTGTGCGAGTTAGAAATGCAATAACACTGCACTGCTGTCTCAACTTCCTTTATTTTAATTATTTTTACGAATCCGCGAAAATTTTATTAATTTGAGGGCGCTGAATTCAAATTTGTAATTTGAATTTCTCTATCTCTATTTTTATGCGATTTAGATTGCATATGGCGTTCGTTTTTTGTAACCGGACACGCTCTTTCTTATGTTGTTTGCACATGTTGAAAACGATTATCGGGAGACAGTAGACTCGTACACAATTCGTTATTTTTCCATGAAACCGCATATTCTTCGTTAAATTCAACATTCAACTAGTTGACACGTTCAACTAGTTTATCAACTAGTAGACGTTTATTTAAAACTAGTTCCGTTTCGTTGACGATAAAACCGTCAACGACCCAAGACTAGTTAAAATGAATGTTATGCATTCATCAGTGACATCAGCTGATCCAAACATTTTCAAATCAATTTGAATTTTAATTGAGAACCAAACAACAACATACACGTATTCTAGGTTGTTAGTGTGGTAAGTTATCCGATTGATTGTTAGGTTAAATTGAATGAATTATTGTACGCAAACATGGTGCTTTGTCTCTCGTAAGATGCTTAGAACACTCATTTCGCTCACGTCCCAGCTTACAGTTCCTTTGTGGACAAGAGGCAGTCACAGTCATAATGCAATCGTTGCAAAAACAATTATTAAACTTGTCCAAATGCAAGTGTTGCAGGAAAAGGTTCTATATTCTAGAAATCTGTAAAACAGTATTTCAAAGTCACCTTTTCATCATCAGCTAGATAAAGCCAGGACGGTATAGTAAAGTTACTATACCGTCCTGGATAAAGCTCACTAACCAGGCCCTAGACAAAGTAGAAACAAAAAAATACAAAAGAAACCAAAATTGTTGTACTCTGTATACCGTAGACTACACCGGAAGCATGGCCCCTCTTCGAAGCTCTCTTTTACCAATTTCTTTTTTTCTAGTTGCAGTCAAGCGATGACATGTTTTTGGCTGCCCTTAACTTTTTTCAGTTCACTTGTTGTGTGTGTGCACGCGTGTGTGCGTGTGATGTCGGCCCGAATCTCGAACAGAGGTAAGGATTCTGGGAAGGGAGGTGAAAGAGGGCAGATTTGACCGACCCTTACCCCAACCGCCGCACCTGCCCGCTTGTAGCTCTCGGTCAATTCGACCGAAAAATTGTCTGACCAGAACCAAAGCGCAGCGCTCTGTTAAGTAGATGACTAGAGCTCACCACCTGACACTCGCTCGGCTGATTTTTTTTTTCCTTTTTTGGGGAAAAAAGCCGATGAACAGTGAAGGGGGGAATGAGGGAGAGAGGGGAAGATAAATAGAGAGAGAATGACATAAAAAGGTAGACAAATTGTCTTTATTTAGGGTGGAACTAGGAGGCAAGGCCCACTCTTCCACTCAATCCATCACATGATAAATAAAATACACAATTTCAGCAATATGATACAGTTTACAGAGAAACAAATTATTAGTTATACAGCCTGAGAGAGAGAGATGAGATTAGATTGGATTATCTGTCTTTATTCATATAAATTTACGAATTTTGCACATGAATGTTTAAAAAAACTAAATTTTCAACATCACATACATACAATAGTAAACAATATACAATACTAGAGTCTAGTGGTTGAGGCGCCCGTCCAGCAATTGGGAGGTCCGTGGTTCGATTCCCGGTGGTTACTTATATTTTTGTACAATATCTGTACAATACTGTTGTCAATATCCGCCATTGCGGAAGTCTTCAGTATAAATTAATAGCACGTGGAGGAATTCTAAATTAATAAATACCGTTTCAAAATAAAATCGTTTCATACAATATTTTATCAATGATTGCCAATATATTACGTTGAATTGAACTACAGCAATCTGATAACTTACACAAAACAACATAACATTGATCATTCCGTGTTTGCGTATAGTCTGTTCAGCGAGCCTACGGAGTGAAACAAACTTTGCATGTGTGTGACTGAGGAATTCCGAGAATTGTACTGGCATCGGTCGGTCGGCCTATTCACATTCATTGCCAACTACTGTTCATTCAACAGATGATGTCGCACTTCTAGTATAAAAAATAAATTATTATTGAATTATTTCAAGAACATATTAGATTCTAAATTCAGTTATCAAGTCAGTATTTTCATTTCAAATGTATAGGTAAAAATAATTCAATCGACAAATTTATGAACAATTCTAATAATACTGATACCAGTGATTGCTGAATGTTTGGATACATTACCTAAGAATTGAAAATAAGAAAATAGCCATCTCATTCATATAATTAATTATTCTCATGTATCTATTTCCATTCACAATAAATAATAAGTATTATCCAAGTAGGTGTTTGAAAATGATTATTGAAAGTCGTTTTCAATGGGTAGGCCTGTTGCCTGTTCGATGCGTTTCGAAAACTAGGCCATGTGTGAATCGGGCTTCGTTGGGTCTCGGCTTGCACGCACGCACATGCTTGTTTACTCCACTCCGTAGTCTCGCTGAACAGACTATAGTTATTTGCTCATGAATTGAAATTCAAATTGATTTCAAAATGTTTGGATCAGCTGATGTGACTAATGCATGACATTCATTTCGACACAGTTTGAAAAAATTCTAAACTCTGATTGGTCTAGAGACCGATACCGAAGAGTGACAGTATTGTTAAAATAACTTTCAACTTTAGAGAAAAATATTGGAAACCAAATAACTATTTATATTTAGTTAATAACGCTTTTTATAGTGTACAAGAGTTCCTTTCACATTAAAATTAAGCCTAACCGCAACGAATTGTCTTATACTCCTTAATTGGAGTCTCCAAGACGTAATCTACAAAAAAATAATCTATAGAATAAAGTAAACTGTATTGAAATCATTTCATAACCTATTACGCTTACTGTATAAAGTAGCCGTAAATAAAAGGACAAACAAGAGAAGATGGTGAAGATGAGGAGAATGCGAAGAGAGAAACAGAAGAAAATATTATGAGGAAAATGAAGGAGAAAAAGAATAGAGGAATAAAGAATGATGGATAGTGTGGTGGGAACGGGGAAAAGTTGTTTGTCCTTTGGAAAATGAAAAATCACACTGATGTAATATTTTCTCTAGTCAACTATACTATCGAGTCAAATTTACGACCGATAAAACCAGAGAGAAGCCACTTCAAACCCCTCACACCATCCAAAATAATCCCTACCAAACCCAAAACCCCCTCCCCCTAAAAAAAGCACTTGCTCTACCACGAATCAACTTCTCAACGCCCCTCTCCTCCTCCAAACACTCAATAAATTATAGATTACTATAGATTATCAGTATCCTCTTTTATCAATAATAAAGCTAGTACTTTCTATACTGGATAATATTACTACTATTCTATTTTAGATACTAGTGTAGATAAACTAGTTTCTTCTTCTATTGGTATCTTCTTTTATCAGTAATAAAACTAGTATAGATTATTATTAGTATCTAGTAGGCTATCTTCTTTTATCAGGATTATTTATTTCAGTCTATGGGACAATAAGCATTGTATTTAGAGTTGATTATGTTATAAGAAAGTGAATAAAAGCTCTTTAAATTGCAAGTTTTTCTTGAAAGTTTGTATGAAATCTTCATTACTAGCTTCAAGAGTCTAGAATCTGCCTTTCAAGCGCTAGAGTACAGACGGACGGACGGACGGACGGACAATGACACTAATTGATATAGTAATTATCATTATCATGATAACAAGTGTATAAGATTATATAATCTTTGATCTGCTTTGTCTTATACTCCGCAACTGGAGTCTCCAAGACGTAATCTGCGAAAAAAGGAAAATATATACCAAGTTTTAAGAGAGTCCTCTTTAAGCTTTAAAGAATCCTCTTTTCAAGCGCTAGGGCACAGACGGACGGACGGACAGGCAACAGAACGATTTCAATAAGGTCCTGTCGGGTCCTAAGTAAATTATTTACAACGTGCGATATGTCTGCTCTATATGCAAGATACTATAGATCAGGTAGTTGCATAGAGCGTTCAGGTTAGCATTAGCGTTATCGTTAACGTAGTTTTGCCCAAACTCTCTTTTATATAGCATAGAATACGTTAAACAAGGTGATGATTTAAAACCGTGATAATTAGATTACCATAAATAATTATGCAAATGATAAGTATTTATGAAACTGCAAATGCAAATGATAACTGTCTAGTAATAAGTAAGATATTACTGGTTCTAAACAAATGTCAAGTACATGGCTAGAGTGAGAAAGATTAATAATATGTAGAGCACAATGTAGGACATAGATTAGACATTGAATACATGTCTACAATGAATAAAGAAAGCAAATACCATTGGAGAGAGTGAGCGAGTGTGAGAGAGAGCATGAGAAAAAATGATTGAGGGAGAGAGTGAGAGAGACTGAAAGCGAGAGACTGACAGAGTGCATTAGCATTGAAAAGAGATAGCATAATTGAAATGACAGAACAGCCACACAAATATTAAGTGCCTGTTTAACTTCCATAAATGGACAAAAAGGATAGAATTTCAATTTTAATGCATTTATCATGACACCTTACCATAAGTTATGAGTACGGTGCGAATAATTTATCGGTTTTATTCAATCAAGTAATACTTCTTATTTATGAAATATAAATTGCGTATAATATATGAAATGGAAATGAATGAATTTATGAAATGATGTAAGTTCTCACGTTGGTATCATATATGTTATCATATGTGAATATGATAGAATAATTAATTAATATGAGTCGGCATGATAATTGCTTAATCAAGGTGGTGTTGTGATTTAGTTATAACTTGAATGATAATTTATAATATTGTTACGGGTTCTAATGACTGAAATGAGGCTGGCAACACTAAAGATCACACTTGCACTTTATTTACACAAATTAGTTTATTTACACACACTAATAATTAGTAAGTTCAATTAATAATTAAAAAAATTACATCAACAAATAACAAGCTAATACTCTTTTTCAGTAATTATTTACAAGGATTAATGAATAATTAATTACAGGCTGATCAATAACAAAAGAAACAAGAGTCCAATAAACTGTACAATAATGTAGAAAGAAATGATAAAAAAAGAGCAACTAATCACTTACAAAACACAGTCCAATTCGTTATTTGACAGTCCCAAATAATATCACCTAACACAACGTCTTTCAACTATTAGTAAGCTGCACAAAAAATAAACACTTGTCTCTGCACTTCACACTGGAATCAAGCACTGTTTACTCCACTGGCACGAGATCTGTAACACAATCTGTCACATGAGTTTGCAAACTAACTGTCACGCAAGCTTTTGTAAGACTCAACTCAATGGTTCACGGAGCTCCTTTATATATGAGATAGTTGTCATAGTTCCAAGAACTGGAGGCCACCAGACGTTTCAAGAAGGCCACAGAACATAGTAGTATATGACCTCGATTGTTCAGGAAGAATGTAGAATTGACGAGAAGATCAATTGAGTGCAAGGGACGCAAATATAAAGAATAGGAGTGAGAAAGACATCTAACAAGAGTGAACGAGAAGAATCAGATTGCAAGCTGCGTCTGTCCATGAAAACAATGGAATGATATAAATAGAACAAGTGCGTGAATAACTGCTTGTTTGCTCTCGTAACAATATTTTCACAATCATTTCTGTCACAGTAAATCCTCAGACTAATCGTCAAAATGTACTGTACTGCTTATAGTTGCAATACTCTTGAATGAAGAATAAAAAGAAGGATGATGTTATCTTTTATAACGGTTTATCACTACCTGAGTAAAGGTCTCCCCACCAATAAGTCATAATGCTAGCCACTACCTACTATCAGTAAGAGGGTCTAAATTTACAAAAAACACACAGTTTTTAGTCATCATAAATATCCCTTCTGTTCTCACAACAACTTTCAGAACATACTGAAATAGAATCTATATTTACATTTAATATATTATTAGAGTGACTGCAAGTGAAGAGACAAAGAGAGGAGCAATGATCTTTGATTTGCTTATTTTACAAACAAACCGTTATGAAATAGAGCTCTGCTATGCTTGTCTAAACAAAGATATTCAAACAAGTTTTTCTTCACTATCTTTTTATCGTTACAATATAGTTGCTATTTCTACAATCCACATTACCTTGTTTTTAGTTTATGTCTTTGCTAAATTTGGCTATCTTTTCACAACAAGCAGTTTATTGAGCAAGACAGACTTGTTTTGGGCTGATAGCTGAAAGAATTATTCTTTTTAAAAGATATTTTCCAGCAAATCCCCACTATTTCAGCCATAAGCCCATCTACAACCATAACGTGGAAATTATTCGCCATTTTCCAAGCTGAGTCAGCATAAAAAAAAAGGAAAGAGAGAGAAAACAAGAGCAAAAAGAGAAGAAAATTATTGCATGTCCTAGTGTGGCTGGCTTGGTTGTTTCGTCTCATATCGTGCCATTCCAGACGTCATTCTCAAAACAGCTCCTGCTTCTCAAAAATCTCGCTTTTTGAGAAAAATAACCGCTCTCTGTTTATCTCACTTAAGCCTCCCTCCCAACATCCACATCTTATTCCTTCCTCTAAATTGCCACCTTCTCAAGCTCAAATCCACCGGCTTTTTTCTCCCACTCTGTACCATCATTCTTCCCAGACAATTCTTCTAGTTTTGTCTTCTTCTTCTACTTCTTCTTATACTACTTCTTCTACTAAACATTTTAATCGTCGTCTTCCCATACTCTTCTATTTCCTGTACTTTCTACTTAATTTCGGTCTTTTGGCTCTCATTGTTCTTTTTATTTCTTCTTCTCCTTTTCCTCTTATTTTCTAATTCTCCTCCTCCTCCTACTCCTCCTTCTCCTCCTTCTACTCCTCCTCCTCCTCCTCCTTCCACTCTACCTTCTCCTCCTCCTCCTCCTCCTCCTCCTCCTCCTCCCCTCCTCCTCTAGCTCTTCCTCATCTGGATTAGTGTCAAGAAT
>OX418217.1:22009432-22062393 GCA_948455865.1 Conomelus anceps
AACTGAATTTCAGATGTTGAAACAATGTGAAATAAGATTGATTTCAGTATAATCTTATAAAGCGGTTTCATCATAGAATAATGGCAACCTTGTGTTCAGAGAGGAGTTTGAGATATTATCGTAAAAGAATACTCAAATATTATCAAACTTGAATCTTGTAATGAACGTACTTGTAATCCTGTAATGAATGTGCATCATAACAGTGTCTTGGAGGAAGGTTATGTTACTAAGCATGGAATTGAAAAAAAAAAAAACACATCGAGAAAGGCATAATAATTATGAAATCTGTAAGCAAGAAAAAGAAAAAAACTGTTTTTTAAGAATTGCCAATGTGCATTTTTGGTGAATTAAGAAGTATAATTATATTGTTTATAATTTTTTTTCATCTTAGACCAATCAAAGAAGTTGAGTGATACACACGCCTACCAGCACAATTAATAATAATAATTATTTTTTGTTATTCGTTGGGTCCTTGGAAACTCCGTTGTATTGGTTTATTATATTAGCAGTCTTTATAGTTTATCAATGGTTATTTTAATGAAGTTGAAAAAAGTATGAAGAACCAAGCCTTGCCGAGGACTTGTACTTTCATTACACAATTCTACCCTTGCACTGTCATTATAAATTTCAAGCGTATTGTAAGCTTGTAGAATTTTTATTTTGTCTCGCAATCAAAGTTCGGTGTGTGTGTGTGTGTGTGTGTGTGCATGCGCTTGCAAGGCAGACAATATGTTCCAGTGACCTTGTTTTAGCTAAGTTACTTGTAAGTTACAACCGAGAGAACTCTTTAATATTTACTAGCTGAGAGATTTCTAGAGACTTACCTATTTACGAGCTTGGTGAGTCATAATGTATGTGCTGGTATAGACATAGGCTATGTGTATTGTCACCTTGAATACTTATTATTTAATAATTTAAATACAAGTAGGATCTTTAAACAGCAAGTGAATGTACAGGCGCTTGCTGGGCTGGTGGCCTTCATTTCATTATTTCAATGTATTTTCATTTTGTCTTGGTTCGCTTATCTTATCTTACAGTTAGCAAGGATGTGAAGAAGACGGAAAAGAGAAAGAGGAGGTGTTGGAGGAGGAGTAGGAGGAGGAGGAGGAGGAGGAGGAGAAGGAGGAGGAATAGATGGAAGAGAAGGTGGTGAAGGGGAAGGAGGAGAAAGAGGAGAATTAGGACAAAGAGGAGAATTAGGATGAGGGAAGAAGAAGTAATAGTAGAAGGTGAAGGAGGTGTAGGAGGAGGAGGATGAGGAGGAGGCGGATAGAATGACAGAGAGAAGGATGAGGAGGAAGAGGAAGTGAAGAAAGAGGAAGATGAGGAAGAGGAGGAAGAGGAGGAAGAGGAAAAAGAGGAGGAAGAGGAAAAAGAGGAGGAAGAGAAGGAAAAATAAGGAAGAGGATGAAGAGGAGGAAGAGGAGGAAGAGGAGAAAGAGGAGGATAAGGTGGAATAGGAAGGAGGAATGTGAAAGAGAAGGATGAGGAGGAGAAGAAGGAGAAGAAGGAAATTACAAGGATGATAAGATCGAGAAGGAATAATAGGAGGAGGAGGAGGAGGAGGAGGAGAAGGAGGAGGATAAGGATGAGGAGGAGGAGGAGGAATAGAAGGAGGAGAAGGTGGTGAAGGAGATGGAGGAGAAGTAGGACGAGGGAAGAAGAAGTGAAAGGAGAAGGTGAAGGAGAATGACAAAGAGAAGGATGAGGATAAAGAGGAGAAGGAGGAAGAGGATAATGAGAAGGAAGAGGAGGAAGAGGAGGAAGAGGAGGAAGAGGAAGAAGAGGTTGAAGAGGAGGAAGAGGAGGAAGAGGAGGAAGAGTAGGCAGATGAGGAAAAGGTGGAATAGAATAAGAAAGAACCTGGAGGAGCAAACGTATAAGAAGACCGAAGACTAAGAGAACGTAGATGAAGAACAAAATTGAAAAAAGAGCAAAGAAGCAAGACGAAGTCTGATGATGAAGAAGAGGGAAAATGAGGAGTAGGAGGAAAAGATGTCAAGGTGGTAGAGGAGTATAATGAAAAAACCTAGAAAAGCAAGAATGGAAGATGAACGAATAAAAAGGAGAACGAAGAAGAAAATGAACATGAAAAACCAAGAATAAAAAGAAGAAGAGGAAATATACTATTCTATCCAAGTTGTAGATATTTTATTACATTCTTGAAATCCAAATTCAATTGAATCGGACAACTTGCAATAATTGTCATAGCACAGGTCAGTTACAACTTTTCAGTCTGTCTAACCTCATACCTCATAACCAATGATCACCATTATTATTTTTATTTGTCATTCTAATGATCCTCATTATCATTTCGATTAGTCATTCCACTCTAATCATGCAAAAATTACACTTAAAAAAAGAGAAGGATAAACTGCTCAATATAGAGCATAGAGAGACAATCAAGAAACATTAGTGTAGAGATTGCCAGGATCACTGCCAACTAAACCATTAAGGCTGCAAACTTATCATCACATTTCACCATGCAGTTTATCACCCGAGCAAAACGTGAATTGTGGTGACGCGGAAGAGGGGCTTTTACAGGGGCTACCAGGGGAAACAGCAGTTCCCTTTCCTACGAACAATGTTTGGGGGCCATTCACATACCCCCCCCCATCCCACAGGTAATAATCATTTTCTTATTGGGGAACTGATGAGCCATTCAAACGTATCATCATCATCATAATCATCATCATCGTCAAAAGTAGCATCAGTTATTGTACGTAACAGTATTTTGCGATATTTCTGCACTGCACCAGAATGTGGGTCACTATAATCCCCGCACACCAGACTCAGTAACTGTAATAATGGCTTACGACAGAAAGGTTATTACCGGAGCATTCACTCCTAAACAAATTGCTTTACTCAATTCCTTCTTCTTATTCTTCGTCACTGGTCATATTTTACTGCTCTATGCATTTTACGCGGTCTTGCCCGGGAATCCATTTTGTTGTGTTTCTTTCTTGGTAGATAACTTAGGATAGTGGTCACAAAAATACGAAATTGAAAAGGGTAAGTGAATGCCCTTGAGTAATTTGGAATAGTAATTCCAAATTAAGATTCCAAGGAAGATTTTATCTAGACTCTTGAAACTTGTTACAAGCTACCAACCAAGCTACACTTTTTTTTGTACATAGCTTTCCTTGTGGTCCAAGTAAGTTCGCTATCAATTTTGGAGTTTGAGGGTCGAATATAAAAATAATTATGTGTAAAACAGATTTTCCCTATATGCTCTAGGTTAGTTTTGGCTAGTGAAAATAAAAACATTGGACACCTGGTTTCGAATACAAAAAGAATTGAAGAATATTGCGAAGTCTGATACTTAGCCCAATTATCCACTCTATTCTTACAGTACAAGTGCAGACGTTTTCAATTATTTTGATTGTTTTGAAATATTTTCTTAAATTATTTTCAATCGCCAAAAAACAGGGAGAGAAAATATTGAGACATGATACATATTGAAGAATATTGCGAAGTCTGATACTTAGCCCAATTATCCACTCTATTCTTACAGTACAAGTGCAGACGTTTTCAATTATTTTGATTGTTTTGAAATATTTTCTTAAATTATTTTCAATCGCCAAAAAACAGGGAGAGAAAATATTGAGACATGATACATTATGAGATCGGTTGAACAAGAAGAAGAAAGAATAAACTAACCCTTTTTCAAGAACTGCTGGTGCGCATTTTTTGTGATTTGGGAAGCATATAATGTTATACCATATGTTAATACCATATGATACCATTTAATGTTACCATTATGATACCATTTCTTTTTTTTTTATATAGGCCTACTATGGACCGCATTTATTTACCATTCAATTCATGTTGGTCTCTTTCTTCCTCCTCCAATACTCCTTCATCCTGACACTCTGAGCAATTCGTCTTTCTTGAGACCAAGTTTCAATTTTTGGCTCCTCTGGAAAATAATTTACTATTAACTTCCTTCTTAGGCCTGCCCTATCAAAAAAATCAGTTACCATTTATGATAACATTATGTACCATTTATGTACCATTTTATGATACCATACGATTGTATTATGCTCAATGGTTGGAAGAAAGTGAAGCAGTTCAATGGCCAGACTATTAGAGAGGTTAGTATGCAGCTTTGTTGAATGTTGCATATGCCTATCAGCACAATTGATTAAAATAATGCTTATTTAATTCGTCGGGTCCATGGATACACCGATGTATCGGTTTATTATACTCAATTATTCACTTTTCCATGTTCAGGAATGCATAACAAACATTAAAAAACATGCTCTGGTAGCAAAAAATAAAATGGGCTGTGAGTGAACTCAACAACCGTGTTTATGTATGCACACAATATGTAAGTGAATCCTCTAATCTTCCCTCATCCTATTTGTGTTGAGGGGAAAAGTAAAAAACTAATAAATTATGTGGAAAAAGGATATTTTCGCGGACCATTTAACGGGTACCGTTGACAAACTCACAAAATATGGCCGCCGGTTTCGGGAATTCTGGATTTATTGTTTTTGGAGGTGAAAAGTGCATCCCTCTTTGTTTTTCTCCTTCTTATTATCTTCCATCTTTGTTCTTCATCATTTTCTGTCCTCTTCCATATCCGTAGACACCCACAGACAGCTTTTTAAGTTCAGCGAAGCGATGCGAACAACCAATAAAACATTTTTCTTCTTCCAACCTTTTTTAACAACAGTATTTACGTTAGCAATAATATTTTTCTAGGAACAAAGGAAGACTCTGTTTCAATGTCAATTTAGATGTCAATGTCATCATAGATCTCATTCCATCTCTGACTCTATCATTAGCGTTGTAGAGAGCTGTTTAAACAGAGAAATAGCATATTTAGAGAGTATAATTGCAACAGATGAAAGCGTCTATGCTTTGAGAAAGTCAAAAACTCTAAATACTCGATTTTAGGCGATTGTCATTTAATAGATTTCAATAGATATCTAACTCCCTTCAAAGTGAATTATTTAATTCAGTACTTTCAAATAAATTATTTTCATTGAATTGGAATTTCCGAATTTTGCCAGCTTTAAGTTCTGTATGAGATAAATCTCTACATATAAAAATCACAAAAATGCCATTTTTCGAGTTAATGACTTTAGCCTCGACATTTTTGCGATTATAATTTTCGTGCTATACAAGACCAATACAGTTCCAAACTCGTTTAGCAAAAGTGATCAAAAATACAAATTATTTAATAATATAAATTAATATAGTAATAGAAAATACAAATAAAAATGTATTCTGAATCAACCAATGACCCTTTCATGTGAAACATGGAAACTTATCTCTTTTTCAGCGGCGAATCCTTCATACATGCGCCTTATGCCCAACAAGACTGGACGAATAAAAGAGAAAATATTGTTGTCAAAACTATCCCAACAAGTAAAGATATATAATATCAAATATTCCAGTACTTCTATTGGCCATCACAATCGTGCACCGTTGATGGAATGTGACACCTCTGATAGGCTGACCTTCATGAAGATCTGTGATTGGCTGAAGGCTATAACAAGTCACGCCCACTGGTGGGAGGAGCACCAAGCAGAAATAAGTGACAAAATCAAGAACCAAAAACCGTGAACACATAAAAAGCAACTTGATTTTGACACTTATTTTTGCTTGTTGCTCCTCCCACCAGTGGGCGTGACTTGTTATAGCCTTCAGCCAATCACAGATCTCCAATGAAGGTCAGCCTATCAGAGACACATCCCCCTCAGAGAATAGTATCATTCTGTATTTAATATATATTAAGCTACTCAGTGCTTTAGTTTTAGTCTGTTTAAGATTGATAGTAGTGTAACAACCGAAACTAGCATCTCACGGTTTTTAATAAATGTGTTTGTGACAACTTGAAGTCTTATTATTCAATGTGGATATCTCCCACAATATCACCTTCGCCACTACAAAGAAAATCTTGAATTTTTTTCTTTCATTATTTTTTAAAAATCATCCTGAGATGCAGATAATTTGTTCAATATGTGATATTATATTTAATATGACTCCATATTCCAATATGGGCTTTAGCCTCCCCAACTACAGTCCTCCAAACTTCTCTATCCTCGAGTATTCTTTTCCACCATCTATATCCTTTATTTAAAAGATAACGTCACTGATTTTATGCTTCCATTTCATCCTAGACTTGCCTTTTTTCCTTTTCGAATAGAGTTTTTTTTTGTGAATTTTTTGGTATCCTAATTTATCCATTCTATAGACATGTTTAAAATATTAGAGCCTCTGAGCCCAACATTCAATATATCGATCCTTTATTAAAGATTCTAGCTCTCAATTTCCCCTCCTTCTTCTCCATAGTCCAGTTATGGGACATGAATCTTTTTTAAAAAAAAACATCAAGATTATTCTTGTCTTCGTTAGATAATGTCAAAGATTCAGAGCCTAATGTTACAACTGGTCGTATCAGTCTCTTATATACTTCCAGTTTCATTTCTCTAAAAATTATCCTGCTATTCAGAAGCTTCTATGACTAGATGTTATAAGCTTTATTATCACTTACCTAGTGGTTCGAAACCCACCCAAAATAGTAGGTTCACCATTTTTTCCATAACCAATCAATGTCATATGCGTATTACTATTGTTATTATGATTATTATTATTATAATTATTTTTTTTTATTATTACTTTTATTTTTATTATTATTATTATTATTATTATTATTACAATTATTATTATTGATAATAATACAAACCAATAGAAGGAATTTGGATACTAATTATTAAATTATATAATTATATTTATTGACAAGTAAAATCGGTTTGCATATAATTTCTATGATACCCTACTACTTACTGTACATATTGATATGAGTTGGCGAGAAAAACTCTCTACAATATAAACCGCCATAAAGTTCTCATCATTTAGAAAGTTAGTCCTGAAGTGTTGTTTATTGTCTGGTTGCAGGAAACTGGAACAACTTTATAAGTGATATTTTTTAATAAAAGGATCCCACAGGATGCAATGTCCGCGTTTGGTCCGGTGAAAACTTTGTTTACTTTGGATGTAAAGTCGGAAAATCGCTGTTGCTGGTTTAATAATATTGATTTACGATTTTCCAGCCCGGAAAATTCTGCATCGATTCTGTGGAACACCTGCAGCTAGCTCTACATGCGGGAAATACTTCTTCGGAAAAGCTTATTGGTCTTGCAACATATGCTACCGGGAAATCTTCCATAGCATTATTTTTGCATTGAGAATGGAAATTCTTTGTTTCAATTTCATTGAGGTATAAGAAAGTGGAGGAAGCATAACTACCATTGTTAAAAAATTTTAACCGGAAATGGAATCAAGCAAGGCCTTACTGCATAAATTATGTTAAAAATGTGTAGTTAAAAAAGTTTAACTGGAAATGGAAGCACGAAAAGTCCTACTGCATAAGCGGCTAGTTTCCAATTCAAGTGAAAATTCCAGTATAAGACAAAGATTCATTAATAATTGAATTAAATCGCGGTTTACATCATACTGCCTCCTGTAAGGTAGGTCACCACCTAGGTTTTATGTGAATATGTAGTGTTATAATTTATGAATATTGTATTAATCATCCTCTTTTCTCATAGAATTCATAAACCTAGGTTGCTTCCAGTAGAAAATGTAGTTATATAAATTCTTCCAATAATTATGAAAAATTTTCAATTGATTTTCTATAAGATTGTGTTTTAAAAAATTTGAAAATTTCTCCGTAATAACATCATTACCGCCACCATTTTGAATTATCATCTGTGACCGTTCAAACTTTCAGCTAATAAGCTTGAATTGACAACACTACTCGTACCGTGTTGTCAAGTCTACTAGACCTTGCAACGTAGGATGTATTAAACAAATATCAAATATCTGACAAGGCTAGCAGTCATATGGTTTCTCACCGAAGCATGTTTTTTTATTGCTATTCTGCAATTTCATTCAGCTACATAATTTTGTGGTGTAAATTGGAGAGTCTGTAGCATGTGTCAAAAATTACTCCGGTACTAGAATACCTACATTATGCACCGGTTATGAATAGGCATCAATGAAGTCAGATGTTACGATATTATTTTGAAACTGAAATAACTACTTTATTTATAACATAGTCAGATAAATGTAACAATGTAAAACAAACAAAATAAAAAAAGAAGAAGAAGAAGAAGAAGAAGAAGAAGAAGAAGGAAAAGAAGAAGAAGAAGAAGAAGAAGAAGAAGAAAAAGAAGAAGAAAAAGAAAAAGAAGAAGAAGAAAAAGAAAAAGAAGAAGAAGAAAAAGAAGAAAATGAAGAAGAGAAGAAGAAGAAGAAGAGAAGAAGAAGAAGAAGAAGAAGAAGAAGAAGAAGGAGGAGGAGAAGGAGAAGGAGAAGGAGAAGAAGAAGAAGAAGAAGAAGAAGAAATAGAAAGAGGACGAATGAAGGAAGAAGAGGAAGAAATAGAAGAGATGATGGAAATAGAAATATAAGTGAATATCGAAAAATTTATTAAATTTTTCTATAACAAAGTAATAGAGTAATAATTATAAGAATAAATAACAAAATTTTGGAAAACCGAACAAAATATGATACAATATTGTGAAAAATTTTCTCAGCTTCTCTCTCCACTGCTCGCTAAAAACGAATTTCAGTGAAAGTAAGTAAAAAAATTGATTCGTAAACTTTTATGGGATTTCTCCAATTTTATTACCAAACTCTCAGTTCGTTACCGCTAATAAAGCGATATTTATCGTAAATAATCTTTCAACAACTTTCTAAACGAATATAGGAGCACCACATAATTTACATATTATATATATATATCTTATCGATCACCAATAGTTTACCAACTTAATACACATGGAATATATTTATATGCCTTTTTTTCCCATATCTGTGTGAATAATACATGTCTGTATTTGTTATTGATCACCAATAGATAGGTCACATAATATAAATGCAATATATTTATATTTTTTCCCCATACCTGTTGATTTATCATGCTCAGAAAGATGAATGGATTATTTATGATTTCCAGTTCTTCCTAATCGAACCACTTCGATCGGAAATATATTCAAGATTTTATCCAGTTTTTAGAAAACTTGTAATATATATTTTGTTGAAAAACAACTTCTGACGCGATGACAGCTTCACGGTTAATGGATTATAAATTATTATCCAGTGGAGATCTCACTTGAAAATGAGCAATCCAAAATTGATGTAGTCATCTTTGCTGAGGGATACTTTCACTCATAAATCACAGCGTATATAATAAAATATTATATTATATGACTCGCCCATTTACGGGGAGAAAGATCTTGCAACAAAACACGTACGACTTTTACTGTATTGGAAAGACAAGGGCGAAGGGGGCTAAAGAAGAGCTAGTGGAGAAGGTGGGCAGGTAGGAATAAGGAGATAGAGGTTGAGGAGAAGAGGGGTGGAGGAGGTGGAGGAGGTGGAGGAGAAGGAGGAGGAGGAGGAGGAGAAAGTGAATGATGAGGAAGAGAGAGAAGAAGGACATGAAAGAGGAGAAGGATGATGATAAGGAAGAGAAGAAGAAGAAGGAGAAGGAAGAGTATGAGAGGAGGATTTGTAGGAGGAGGAGGATTTGAAGGAGTAGGAGGAGGAGGAGAAGGAGGAGGAGGAGGAGGAGGAGGAGGATGAGGAGGAGGAGGAGGAGGAGGAGGAGGATGACGAGGAATAGGAGGAGGAGGAGGAGGAATAGGAGGAGGAGGAGGAGGTGGAGGAGGAGGAGGAGCAGGATGATGAGGAATAGGAGGAGGAGGAGGAGGAGGAGGAGGAATAGGAGGAGGAGGAGGAGGAATAGGAGGAGGAGGAGGAGGAATAGGAGGAGGAGGAGGAGGAGGAATAGGAGGAGGAGAAGGAATAGAAGGTAGAGGTGGAGGAGGAGCAGAATGATGAGGAAGAAGAGAAGAATGATGATAAGAAAGAGGAGAAGAAGAAGGAGGAGAAAGAGGATGAGGGAAGGATGAAGAAGAGGAGGAGGAGGAAGATTTGGAGTAGGAGGAGGAGGTGAAGGAGGAGGAAAAGGAGGATTATGATGATGAGGAGGAGGGGGACGAAGTGGAAGATGAGACGGAAGGAGGAAGAAGAGTAAGAATAAGGAGGATGAAGAGGAAAAGAAGTAGGAAGAGGAGTAACAGAAAGGAGGATGAGGAAGCGATGATGAAGAGGGAGTGTGAAGTGGACGAGAAATATGGGGAAGAAACAGAAGGAGGAGGAGGAGGAGGAGTGGAGGAAAAGGAGAAACAAAGAGAAGGAGAAAAAGAAGAAGGCGAAGGCGAAGAAGAAGAAAAATAAGTAGAAGATGAAAAAGAAGAAGGAGAAGAAGACGAAAAAGAAGAAGAAGAAGAAGAATAAAAGGGAAGAAGAAGAAGAAGAAGAAGAAGAAAAACAAGAAGATGATGATGATGATGATGATGATGATGATGATGATGATGATGATGATGATGATGAAAAATAAGAAAAACAAGAAGATGCTGATGATGATGAAGAAGAAGAAGAAGAAGATCAATAGTAGTAAAAACGGAAACTGTCGGAAGGAGAATTACAAGAAATCAGCATCGTAAAGATGTTAACAATAATTTATTGTGACGTAGAAATCAGATGTAAGTATTTATGGATAGCCTAATTAATAAAATGAACAAAAATACGTTTCTACAAGTAGTAGAATGTGGTACTATCGGTAATAATAATTGGTATTATATTACAATACTGTGAAGCAAGTCATTGTTGGACTAATCTTATTCCAATCTTTTTGCCTTGGAAACGGAATAGCTCATTGATGCAATCAAGTACGGTATTCCAGATAATTTGTTTAATTCCAGGAAACATCAATAATATCAATAATGAATACAATGACAAATACATGCGAATAAAATGATGACATAATATCAATAATGTTTAATTACAAAAAATTTAAAATACCGAGACAAGTTGAGAATAGCAGGATGACTGTGCAATTAATGTGACAATAAAGTAATTATCAGCAAATGCATGTTCCAGCATCAACCTGAGTAGTTCAATGTAAAAGCAGAGTTCATGTTTCAAGGAGTTCCAGCAGTACTGCAGCCTGTCTCTGGAATTTCTGGAAAAGTGCATGTCGCTCGGCATCTTTTTTTTAAGATTACGTGTTGAAGACTCCGGTTATGGAGTAAGAGGCAAGGCAAGTCAGATAACAATATTATATTCAATATTACCATCTAATATTCACCACATTTACAATTTCAATTGTGCTTCGCATTAATATAATATTACTTGAATGACAAGCGTTACAAATTATTGAAGTCTCCATATAATTGTTAATATTTTTATTATTGCAAATATTTGTCGAAATCTTTCCAATTCTTGAAAATCTTCATGTTGCGGGACTTGCACAGACAGTCAGAGATTGTGTGTTGTAATACAAATACGTAATACAGGTACAGTACTGCAAATAAATTTTCTCAAAACGCAATACGTTTTTTTTTGGGTAGCCTATTACTTCTCCAGTGTTTTCATAGAATTTATAAATATATCATTTTTTGTTTCTATTTTTTTGTATGGCTTTTGTAAGTTATTTTGGGAGGCATTCAACAGCGCCTCGACTTTCTTGTTTTCTCGGCTCTAATTTTTCCCAAAAGCTGTTGAACCTTCTTCATAAATGTTTGAAAAGGAGAACCCTTTTTAGCTTTACTTCGTTTCTTTGCTTGTGGGGGACATTTGCATACCGATTTTCTTGATCTCGTCCTCCGTTTCATTCTTTTCCAGATTTTGAAGGGCATTTACTACCTGACCTGGCTTTTCTTTCGACCTGGCTTTTCTTTCGACCTGGCTCTCCTTCTGCCAGATTTTTCTCGCTTCTTTGTTGGACTCTCCGACGCACCGCTGAACTCACCCTATTTGTAATATTATTATGAATTTCTACACTTACACTTCTTTAACTTCCACTGTTTGCATCTAAACTTGAAATATGAAGCCCCTTAATACTGTCACATTGAGATGTTCCAAATGAATTATTATCAGTATCACAACATTGTTAATTTTATTTTTTATTTATAATATTTCGATTAATAGTTATTCTCTTACATTGTTTCTTTATGCATATTGTTCATAATGTTTATACCATATTGTTATGATTGAAATGTACACATTGCTAATGTGACTCCTGTCCAAAGTTATCAAAGCGGGGAGTATATTCAAAATTCATTGTATATCGTTCTTTTATTATTTTTTGAATAAACAATTTGAATTTGAAATTGTTCAGGTGAGGCTCAGCTTTGATCTGAAAGGAACTCTTGTACAATAAATCTTTATCGACTAAATACTTTATGTATTGTTTTTTCAAATATTACTAATTTCCAAGACTCTTTAAAAACTGGGTAGCTTGTTGTAGAATGGTCTACCTACAGGGTCTACCTAAGGTTTAAGGATAGCCGCGAGCCGTAGCAGGTATCTGTTCAATCAGATAGATAAGCTGCGTTCTCGTAGGTCCTGTTTGTAACGGTGACCGATTAGATTGGCCATCAAAAAAGACACTGTTCTCTGCTGGAAATCACTTCCCGGTGGTTCGGAACCCACCTAAAACTGTAGGTCCAACTCATAAATCACCATCATCCAACTCATTACCCACGCACAGGTCTCACACCTATGTGGGCTTCATCCTCAAAAAAATAAAAATAATAATAACCTACTATTGTGACTCACCAAGTAGTGATAATCTCCTCGGCTTTGTGAATAATAATCATGATTTTCAGTTATAATACTTTTTTTATATGTAATGTGACTTCATACACTGGTACACAAGATAATTTACAGTTAAGAGACCATGGTTTCAGGGTTTAAGAGAACAATTCATGAACGTTCCTCTAGTGCCTCTTGACTCGAGGGATTCTGGAAATGCATTTATAAATACTTTACATTTCAAGAGCCCCTTAAGACAAGAGGCACTAAAGGAACGTTTTTGGATCTAACGTTATGAATCTAACCTATTTGCTCCTTCCATACACCTTGATAAAGAATCTTATTGTGTACAAGAGTTCCTTTCAGATCTAAATTAAGTCTCGCCTCAACTAATTAACATTGTAATTTTTTTGTAGATAACGTCTTGGAGACTCCAGTTAAGGAGTATAAAGCAAGTCAGATTAAAAATTATACAATCATAATTATGGTAACTAATGGGTTCGGAACCCACCTAAAACTGTAGGTCAAACTCGTCAATCACCATCATCCAACTCATTACCCACGCACAGGTCTCAGACTTATGTGGGCTTCATCCTCAAAAAAATAGATTAGTGGTCTTGGAGACTCCAGTTTAGGAGTATAAGTCAGATCAGCAATAATTATACACTAGATACCATAATTACTATATCAATTAGTTGAGGTGAGGCTTAATTTTGATGTGAAAGGAACTCTTGTACACTATGAAAGGCTTTATCAACTAAATATTTTTTCAATTGTTTTTTTAATATTTCTATGTTTTCAAGACTCTTTAAAAACTACGGTAGCTTATTGTAGAATTGATTTCCTACCAATATAACAAGGTTTTTGTCTGAATAAGCTACTATTGTGACTCACCAAGTGATAATCTCCTCGGCTTCTTGTATTATAATCATGTACGTCAAGATTTTGGTTAATATCATTCGTTTTTACATATAAAGTAGCTTCATACACATATAAGCAGGGTACAGTTACGAGACCAAGTCTCTTGAACAACGGCCTACATGAATCTAATCTATTTACTCTTTCTATACTCCTAACCGCTTTCTTTTGGATCTTAAACACCCTATCAAGATTTTTTTTTGATGAATTACCCCATACTAAGATAGCATACCTAATATGTGACAGTAAGAGCCCATGGTAAGCTGTAAAAAGTAACTTTTTGTCATTCAATCTAGCAAGCTGTTGCAGGACAAATACCCCAGATGAAATTTTACAACATATTTTCTTAATGTATGCAGCCCAGGTCAATCGTCTATCCAACAAAACTCCTAGAAATGTAATGTTTTCTCCCTGGTCTAGTTGATTATCGTTTACAAACACATTTATAGCCCTATCTTCATTTGAAATAGGTTTGTTTTTGAATCGAAGGTATTGGCATTTTTTACTATTTATTGTAGATTTCAACTGGTTTTTGATCTGCCTTTTCTTATACTCCTTGACCGGAATCTTAAAGACGCAATCTTAAAAAATTGAACAGCTTTCTTTAGGATCTTAAACACCATATTATGGAGGTTTTGCTTGAATAAGTTACTCCATAGTACTAAGATAGCATTCCTAATTTTTGACAGTAGCCCCCGGTTGCACAAACGTCCTATCATTGTGCTGGTTCATTATTCGTTCCACTTTTATACCAAGCATGAAAAAGCACATGATCTTACCTATATACATGCTAGCACTCTGTATATCTTGAATAGTGGAGCACATACGTAATACAAAATGTATAAAAGTGATACCATCGCTCACGCAGATGCGCCATTTTGTTAGGCCTATAACTCAACATAACCTACAACAAGCCTTATATTAATGGTCAATACTAATCACTAATGCATGTACTTTGTAATTCCAAGGGCTAATCTACTCTCCAAACCATATAATAATATGACCTTATCGCATTATTCAATTTAACTAATTTGTATATTAGGCCTCTATTATTTAGATAACTTTGTCCTTCACTCGAGCCACAATATCAATATTCACTTACATTTTTCTATAAACATTGCTCATGGTAGTTTTATTTTGTTAGAACGAATTAGGCCTACATCTTCGGGTTCAGAATCATTCCTGATTGCTGCTCCTACTGGCGGACAAGTTTCTACTTATGCCAGTAGTCTTCCACTATGTGTTGATTTTAGGAGTGTTGGAGTGTTTTGTTTAGTTTAGAGAATGATTTAATTTTGTTTACTTGTTTTTTTAAGAATATTTTAATTTGGGAAAGCTTAAATTTTAAATAAATATTTATGTATCTGTATTTGAATTTGAATATTTGTAATGTTTATTTCTATTTTTAGATAAGAATATTTTAATTTCTATCTCCAGTGCATTGTGTTTCTTGTGTTGTTTTCTTGAGGAAATAAATTTGAATTTGTAATTTTTAAGTATGTATTATAAATAAATATTTTAGTATTTTTAGTATATTTCGAACTCAGCTGATCTCAGAATTTGAAATTTTTAGTTAATTCTTTTAGCTGCATTGTAATCTGATTATAATTGCTCAAATAACAAAACACTTTTTTTAAATAATTGCTTACTTTTATACTGAATGATGTGATGGATAGTAGCCTGGTATAAAATTGGAACAGATAACAAACTATCCATTATAAAAGGACGTTGAATATTTGTGAAATAGTCCATGGTAAGCTGTAAAAGTATCTAATCTAGCAAGCTGTCGTATGACAAATACCCCAGATGAGATTTCACAACATGTTTTCTCAATGTAAAAAGCCCAGGTCAATCTTCTTTATAACAGAACTCCTAGAAATGCAATGTTTTCTTCCTTGTCTCACTGGAGCCTGTGGCTGGAATTTCTGGAGAAGTGCGTGTCCCTCATCATCTTGCTGGAGAAGTGCCTGTCTGACTCCAGCCATAATTTTTTAAAGCAGTCACTTGAGACTTGGATAAATGCACCTTTTTAACATCAGCCATCTCATTAGTTTCAATCCTACATAGATATACTCACTCAGATATAGTTATATGGCGGGGTTGAACACAACTACTGCTGTATATAAAAGAAGTCGTTGTGGTCATGCAATCCGAACATCAGGTCCTAAATAGTTTTTGGGAACCATTAGCAAGCCCTACTTGACCTCAAAACAAGTTGAAAAGAGGGGAAAAAGCTTTATAAATAATAATTCTACTTGGAACAATCGTCACTTGTTTTTAAAAGTTATTTTAGATGTGTTATCACAACATTTGTCACATGCTTTGTGGGTTATATTAGATGTGTTATTACTACGGGATAAAATTCTCTGCTGTTTTTCTGTTCTCTGCTGTAAAATCACTTCCCGGTGGTTCGGAACCCGCCTAAAAATGTAGGTTTAACCAATGGCACAACTATTAGGGTGATCAGGGGTATGGATACTCCAGAAACAAGATAAAATGGAACGTGAAAGACAATTTTTGTTAAAAAAATCGAAGATGTTGTCTGCAATCAAAAAATGTTGATTCAGAAAGATTATTTCCCCATAATTTCCTGGCGAGTACTCCCAATCGTCTGTTATAAGGCATTTTAAAGTACGGTATTGTATTGGTACTATAATCAAAGAAGTTGAGAATCAAAAATATTTAAAATGAGGCCCGTTTTATTTTTTTACTGAAACAATCAAGGTCCAGATAATGAATTTGACACATAACATGAGTTAAAATGGATGTATCCATGTCTAGAATCGCTAAAAAAAGCGTTGACATTTTTATTTTTCAAAAACTTGTCAGGAGAGCTCCCCTGAACCCTATTTCGAAAGAAATTAGTCGTCTTATATATTCTTTCCATAAATTGTTAGAGATCTCTTCCTCCTTTCCCTTTATTATATAAGCCTAAAAGCTTCCATTTATTATATACTGCCTGTATGGATTCCAATTACCCCTTAGATAGATAGATAGATAGATTTATCTGTTATTTGATATTTGTCAGACTAAAGTCAATTACAGCAATTAAATTCAATTACGGTAATGGCAATTAGGCTCAATATACTGAGCTATTCTCATGGACTCTCCCCAGTTGCAGAAACACACTACCGTACTTAGATGATGGTTCATTATCCGTACTACTTTTATACCAAGCTGCTATGTGAAAGCATATGATTACATACAAACTAGCTCTCCTATATTTATATCTTGAATGGTAGAACAGATACCTTGTACAAAATGTACTAGTAGTTCTGTGAACAGTAGACCTCACACCCAAGAATGAGGGTGCTTGCAGCAGAGTCATCAGACCCAACTTTAGAATCAATTCGCGTAGCCTATTTCATGTCTGTTTTTCACAAGAGGTCACTCTGTATCACATCAGCAAGGCTGTGCTTTCTATTTGCGAGACAGCTGATTGCGCAAATTAGATTTCAAATGTTTGATGAATGAGTTGATAAAATAATATTAATTAATTTTTTATATCATTTACTTAGTAATCACTTGTTATTATACTTAATTGGGATATTAGAAATGATTAAATTTGTTTCTCTCAAAAAAATATGTTATACTTTTAAAATGATAACTTTATTCGTATGAATATGTCTCATCCAGATGAATATAGCTTAACTGAAGTCTTTGACAGCGATACTCATTGATGTGTCTTTGCATTAATACTTCTTATACTGTATTACATGTTTAAGAATTAAGGCTTTATTATTATAGTTTTAAAAATATGAGTGCCATATAGCCCTGATATTGATATTGTAATATATTTATTAATATTTGTTGTACTTCTCATGACCTTGGGCACAACGAAAATAAAATATTTATTTATTTATTCCAATTCCAATTGTATATGATGGAGAAGCTCATTTTAAAATTATTCATGTTCCTATAGAAGAAGGCCTAAGAGTCTTATTTTTTAGTGTGCTTCACATGCAAGCGAATTTCAAAAATCTTTACACGTAGCCTACATTCCTTATTCCTTAAAAAGAAGATCCTTGCAAAGTTTCATTGAATTTGCCCACGCGTTTAGCTGTAAATGCTTCACAAACAGACAGACGGACAGACAGACAGACACAAAACGGTCGACTTGAAACAGAGACCTCTCTTCGTTCGGTCAATAAAAGTTGTTCAATTATTCACGCGCATGTGCACTATTGCAAAGGCTTCCCAAAATCGGTTGTGTAATATAAATGTATCCTCCCTGGAATGTGTGATCACAGGAATTGAATTGTTTTGATTTGTATCATAAACTTAAAAAACACTTTTGAATGGAAATTGACTCACATTATGGCGTGACGGCCGTTTCGCTCTGTTGTCTAGAGCATCATCAGACGACCCAGAGTACACTGATCTGATGTGGTTTGATTCACGTGGGTAGAACTGATGTGGGGAGATTGAAGAAGGAATAAATTTAGTGTGTCAGAAGATGAGACAAAAAAAGGAAGACACTTCAAAGATAAAAAAGGAGAAACTTCTTCAAATTGTTTTCAAACATACAGTGGCACAATAATTTAGTAGGCGTATAAAACGTATCAGCATTACAAATTTTTTTCAACTTATTAATCATGTTGTTTTACATGAAAATATTATAATTTAGTCACAGTAAACATGCTAACGGTGCAAACGTTTGGCAAAAATTTGAGATTTGAATTCATCTATGTGCAGTGTAAATGACTCTGTAAATTTGGAATTCTCAGCTAATTTCAGAATTATAATGAAAACACGATCTTAGTTGTTGTTGGAAACATAAGAGTACACTTTTATAGTAAATAATGGCTCTCTTTATACTGAATGATGTGATGGTAACCTGGTATAAAAGTAGTACGGATAATGCTGTAAAATCACTTCCCGGTGGTTCGGGACGCACCTAAAACTGTTGGTCCGATGCATCATCCAACAACTCATTACCCACGCACAGGTCCACAGGTGTCAGACCTATGTGGGATTTATCCTTTAAAAAAAAGAACCATCATTGAAGTAGTGTGTTACTGCAAACGGGGGTCTGAACACTTAGGCCAAGAATTTCCGAATAAATTGGCAGTTAAGGATTAAGGATTCTTGGTTGATAGGATTAAGAACGACTTCCTGGAATTCCTGATTGTTGCAGGTAACAGACAAATGATTGTTTCCTGGAAATTTTCTACTATACCCATTAGTAACAACTTGTCTTAGAAAGCGGAAGATTTTAATTGTACTCACTTTCAAGTCGAGAAATGTTCACGATTCTCCTGACAGTCACTACACACTCATCCATCAATTGGTTACTCACTTTCATTCCTTTTACACCTCTGTCACTTTTGTGGGATGACAGCATAAGCTGCACTGATAATGCAAACCATATGAGCATTAATGCATTACTAGCAGGTTGCCGGATTCAATTGAATCTCGATTTTGATTTTTTTATTGCTGATGATGCCCACATGACTCCGAGACTTGTGCGTGGGTAATGAGGTGAATGATTACACATAAATGCCTGAAGGTGGAGCGGTATTCGAACCCACGAACACTTAAACGACAGCAAGCCGAAGTTGCGACACCCAACCAACTGCGCTAAGCGGTCCGCCAATTTCAAGAAACAATCAATAAATTTTTCATTCCAAAACGATACAATTCATACAGTTCATTAAGTTTGTAATAAATTACATTTCAACATTAATTGGAAAAACGACATATCCTAAGAAGAATACTGGTAAAATGGGTACATATAAAACTCTTGGGGTTTTATGGAATTTTTGTTCTTGATTCAAAATTACCGCCTGCAGGTCTGCCAACAAGACTTTTCTACTGTTTCCAATTTGTTTATATACTTCCATAATGTGTAATCATGGAATAATAAATCATATGTAATCAAAAAACTTTTTTATCATTCTCCAATTGAAAGATTTTTTTCAAAGTCCAAAGTCATTCCTTAAAGTGAAACATAATATGGAACAATAATGATTCTCTAAGAGAATTTCTGTTGAATTCGAAACTTTTCCATGTAACCCAAAACTAAGATAAATGTTTTTAAAAAACATGTGAATATTATAATAATATAAATTGATGTTTTCCTCCCTATGATTCAAGCTTAATCGAGAATCTCATTTCAAAAGAACTAATTTTGAAGTATTTTCTTCACTTATTTGAAGTTTTAAATTATGAAAATTAAAAATATTGTCCCATATATGCACATGGTACATACATATTCATCCCAGAATGCATGTTTACAAATTTTATTCTTCTTTTTTCTTCCACTTCTCGTGTTGTTCTTTTTCTTCATCACGTTCTTCTTCCCAACCCCCTCCACCAAAACCTTCTTCTTGTTCTCTTTTCCTTCTTCTTTTAAAAAATTCTTCTTCTCCTCCCCCTCAATCTTCTTCTTTCACTTCTACTCTTTTCTCTTCTCTTTTTTCTTCTCCTTCTTCTCCTTGTTCTTCTTCTACTATCCCTCCTTCATCTTCTTTTTATTTTTCGTCTTCATCTTGTTATTGTTCTTTTTCTACTAATCCTTTCTCTTCTCTTTTTCCTTCCTTCTTCTCCTCTTTCCCCTTGCTCATCTTCTTAATTTTTCTTCTCATTTTCTTTCTCTCCTCCAATACCTTGCTCAACACTTTTAGTCTTCTTTTTTCTTCTTCTCCTCCTCTTTCTTCTTATTCTATCTTTCCTTGTTTTTGTAGTTCTTCTTCATCATCAACTTCTTCGACTTCTTCTTCTTCATCAATTTCCTTTACTTCTTCTTCATCATCAAGTTTTTCTGCTTCTTCCTCTTCTTCTCCCCGTCTTCTTAAGATATAGGAGTTATGTTATATGAGTTAAAGTTATAAGCTATAAATGTATTCCAAATTCATAAGCTAGAATTAAGATATAATTACCTATGGTTTTAAGTTAAGAATGGACGAATTTTGTCCAGACTTCGCCATTTTATGTAAATAAGTCACTAGGATTTTCTTTAGTTGAATTAATATCATTTGCTGTACATTTGATACCTATGTGACGGTAATAAAGCTATATTTATAATCATTTAAGAAATTTTGTAAATTTGATCTAATCTAATCTTCTATCTTCTTCTTCTTTCTCTTCTCTTTTTTCTTCTCCTTCTTCTCCTCCTCCTTTCCCTTGTTCTTCTTCTTCATTTTCCTCCTCATATTTTTTCCTCTCCACTAATCCCTTCTTTTCCACTGTTAGCCTTCTTTTTTCTTCTTTGCCTTCTCTTTCTTCTTATTTACTCTTCCCTTTTTGTTGTTGATGTTCTTCTTCATCAACAACTTCTTCTTCTTCTTCTTCCTCCTCCTCATAGGTCTCAGACCGATGTGGGCTTCATCCTCCGAAAAAAACTGTAGGTTCTACAATCAAGGACCCTTACCTAGGGTCCTTGTCCTCATCCAAGCTACGCCACCAAGATGGAGAATTCCAAAGACTGGAACGACTGGAACAAGGTTGGCAGCAACGGGAGGGAGAAACTGGAGAAAGTGGGACAATTTTGCTTTTGTGTAGTGGCAACACTGTAATTCTATCGGCTTCCCCTCTTCAGTTGGCCAGAGTAGCGGGTAACGCGCGGTTCTCCCGTCGTTAATTGGTCTTTTACATCGCGTGTACCAAGTCAATTTACCTAAAAAATAAACAAATTTGAACAAAATAACAAGTGATTAATAACAAATTAGTGATGGGAACCGTAAAAAAGTTGTGTTTTATTTTTGAAAAAAGTGCGCGTTGACTTCGAACCCTCCATAGTGGTGATGTTGGTTTTGTGACCCTCCTGTTGGGGTAAAAAAGTTAAAACTACCCACTCATTTTTTATCACAATTGAATCTAGAAAAATAATTGTGCTTTGTTTCTAGTGTGAAATAATTTTTTAAGTGAATATTTTTACCGACAAGATTTTTGTGTGGTGTTTGTTGGTGTTCGATATTCCTTTTGTGCGCTAAGGATTTTGGAATAAAGCCTTTTCAATAGGATCAACTTCATTTTTAAGGTAATTTAATATTTAAAAATATTTTTTCCACAATTAGCCTACCAAAACACTAATTTATTTACGTTTTTCGTCCCTATCCAAACATAGAAACAAATAAAGTACTCTAAATAATATCAGGTTATAAAACTATAAAGTCAACTATTTTAGGTAGAATCAACTTTATTTTTAAATGTTTTTTCCACAATTAGTCTACCAGTCGCGTTTGTTGTACCTAATCAAACAATCATAGGCTATTATAACATAGAAGCACTGACAAAGTACTCTATATAGTATCATAACTACTATTGTGAAAGTATAACAACATTTATTTTCCTGAAAAAATATAAAAACTATTTTTCATTTGAAGAAGATCGATGTAATAATCCAATTATTATTATTATATTGAAGCACTGAAATTAGTTCAGGAAAGGTTGGTTCAATGTGTTTTGAATTTTGAGCTCAAATTGCACACCATATAAAATTCAATATTTTATTATTTTAACACTACTACTACAACTAAAATATTAATATAATATAATAGTATGAAAATATTATTATTTTTACCATGATCACACAATTCAATTTGTCAAATTCTACACCAGAAACTAGGAAAATCTATAGTCTTCGTTTTCCAAAGTAGGTTTACTACAATAATTAAACTTCAGTAACCGAATTAAAATAGAATAAGAAATATAATAATTGAATTCCAATTCTAATTTATTAAATTCCACACTAGAATCTTGGAAACCGCCTTTTTTTCAAAATACTACAAATTGTTTCGAAATTCTACAACAATTGAATTCTATCAAATGCAACACCAATCAAGAAACTAGGAAAATCTGGTCGTTTTCAAATTCAGGTTTACTACAATAGTTTAACATAATCGTTAATCAAATTGAAGAACAATAAAATACAATAATTAAATTACAATTTATCAAATGCTACACCAACCAAGAAACTAGGAAAATCTATTCTTTTTCAAAATACACTGAAATAATTCAACTGCAGTTAGGTTCAATGTTAAGAATGTTATACAATAGAGAATTAGAGGAGAGAATAAGAATAAGAGAATTATTCCGGCAATCATAAATTCTAATTTATCACTGACAGTGAATTAGTTTGATTGCATAATCAGTAGGAATGACCTGTAGGTCATCTCTAATTCTTTAGCGGCGTTGTGTTTTACATCTCAATGGAACTGTTACATGGACTTTATAGGTTTCTTATCGTGTTTGAGTTGTTTATAAAATTTATTGGTTTTATTCGAAAAAAGACAATTAATATTGAGCAATAATGATAAATGACGCAAATGTGTATGCTCTAGGCCTACTTATATTATTGAGATGAGTCATTGAAAAGTTCTAAGGAAAATAAAATCTGAATTGTTAGAAAAAATAAAAGTAATTTAACTATTAAAGCCTGAATACTTTCAGTCTAAAAGTGTATGACTGTGACCGTATTTCAAACTAGTAAGTGAATGTACAGTACTTCATACAAATTTGATTCTGAATTTTATACTAAAATAATTTTACTTATTAGTAATTTTATACTAAAAGCTATAATTAAATTTACTCTGTCTCAACTCGCTGACTAAAGATTGTTTCACCTGGCCGTTTGAGTCATGTTATGGGAGCAAAGTGGACCTTTAATTTTAAGTAGTTTCTGAACCACCGAGAAAGTTATTATTGAATAGTGTTACCCAAGTAACTATATATAATTTTTGAAGAATAGGGGTTAATAGGGCTAGGGCATCTAAATGTCTTCTTATCATTGTTTATTAATTTAAAAGGCTAGCAATTTCTAAAATATTTCAGATAACCAATTTAAGCTATAATAATCTAATTATTGGAATTAAAAAACTCACATTTTAGTAACAAAGTAAAGAGTGCACACAAAATTAGTTGTTGAATGAAAAATAAAGTAGAAAAATCATGTAAACTAAGTAAATTACCTAATAAAAGTAAATAAAAATGAAGTGAATTTATAAAAAATAAATAGAAATTAAGAAGAATTTAGAATAGTAATGGAGTTGTAGAATTGAATAAAAATGATTTTGTTCAGGATAATAGTATCTTACAATATTCCAGGATATCCTACAGAATTTCAACCCATAAAATATGATTTTTAAAGTATAAAAATTAAAATATTGAATTTTGTTGTGCAATAATGTTTATAGTAATACTAAAACTGTAGTACAACTCATTCAATCTTATCATTCCAAGCCTGATAGTATGATACTACGATAAAAATGTTTGAACTTCGGTGTGCCTTGAAGCTTGAAGAACTGCTTGGTTATGACTTATCAATTTTCTGAAATTTCATGTCGTAACTTGGAAATATTCATTTTAAACGTTATCACTATCTTATCTATGTACAGTAATTGTTTCCGGCAATTGCGTAGTGATAATGATTCATCCATATCGAAAAGACTAGATGCACTAATCAAAATGCACTTTACTGCAGTGACGGATCTAGGATTTTATTTGTGGGGCAGGAATTTTTGTGAAAGGACTCATATATCATGAGGCGATCAAAACGGTAGTTTAACGTTTTTTATGGAGTAGAAACGAGTCTTTTACATAAGGAATGATTGAATTATTATTTTAAAAAAAGCATAGAAAAACAATCCAAGAATGCGAGTTCATGCTTAAATATTGAAGTAAAATAAAAATTAATATTATCATTGTTTAAAAAAATTGGTGAAAAATGTAAGTTTTCATCCAGCTTAAAACTGTCATTAAAACGTGTGTACAGTTTAAGTTGAATTTAAGAAAATAGAGCTATATGTAGGTCTCTTAGGCTATGTGTCACTGTGTGCGCGTCCTCGCTAGTGCGCATATCGTTTCAATGAAACTAGATAAACGGAGCAGGCTCAGAAATCAAACATCACAAACAATCTGTGTTTAACTGATATTATACAGTATTAAAACGTTAACGGATATCGTACAATGAAGACTTGATTAGTGGAATTAGGTAATTCTTGCTAATGAATATTTCAGGACCTTCAATCTGATTATATTGGTAGAAAATTTAGATTCTTATAAAAATTTCTTTGGGGGTTTTGGGAGGCTGTAGCCCACTCTTCCACTCAACTCAAGGAATCAGCTAATGCTAGAGCAATATGGCAGACTCCTCCCAAAACACCTCAGTATTCTTATAATTGCTATAAGGCCAGAATACACAAACAAAAGATTTCAACGATTTCTTACCTTCTTTTATATTAAATATGTTCAATTTACAACCTAAATAAAGACCCTAAAGATTCTGAACGAGCAAATAGATATTATAATTCGCAAATTTCAATGTTGGAATTAGATCTCGTTAGTCATAGACTGTACTTCATGTACAGTCACAACTAGAACCATTTTCATTCATTTTCAACCCCTATTCGTCCTTTCAACATTTAAGAAACAAGATACAACAAATAAAAATAATAGAACAACAAAAAATTCCAAGAAAGTCACAATTTTAAACAATTAACAATGTCTACCAAATATTTTCTTTTCTTTCATTGTTGAAGTTATTTACAACGAACCCTTCTGTTTGTCTTTCTGTCAAAACGGGACTTGAGAATCTGGACCAGCAAAATTCACAGCAACATGTTGGGTTCTTTTATTTTGCACTTTTTGGTTTGAAACAATATTTTGAATGAACAGTTCCACTGTCCATTATTGTCAGAACACACTTTGACAGAAATCGTTTGACTTGACCCTTTTCACAAGTGGAGAATACGGTCAGTAATAATTTAGGCCTATAGGGTGATGGTCATGGTTCATGGTAGAAGACCATATATGTAGCAGGACGGTTTTGTAATTATTAATATACCGTCCGATAAATAGGTTAGGTTATGGCACAAGGCTACCCTTATCTAATCTATATCAATGTATAATAAAAGACAAATACCACTGACTCATTCATCACCGTTTCTCGAAATCCCCGTAGCCAAAATAGTTGAAACTTGGTGCACATGTTCAGTCGAGGCCCTGTGTTGAGAACAGATTTTCAAATATACGCACAAAATTGAAGGTTTTAGTGTTTTTAAGAACTACATGGCTGAAAAACTTACAAATTTAGTATTTATGTTCAGTTTTGAAAGTAATTGCGTACTAAGAAAAGGTTTTTGGAATTTTCCTGAAAATATGTAAAAAATTGACGGTTCTCTAGCGTTTTTTTTAGGATTATCAAGAACGGCTTAGGCTCATATAGAACTGCGTGGTGCGATTGATCTGTTCTAAGTTTTAGGAGCAATTAGTTGCAACAACCTCATTTTTGCAGGTCGGCCACATGAACATATCTCCCGACCAAAAAGGCCAAAATTTAAACTGCCCTTATAAGGACAAACAAGTTACAAGTATAATTGACAAAAATAACTACTCGGACAGAACCTCACAAATTATATATATATATATTTACTGTATATATATTTTATATGTTAATAAATCATATATTTTTATATGTTCAGTTTCGGATAGAATTTAGTACTATAAAAAGGTTTTTGAAATATCCCCAAAAATACGCCTGAAATTGACGGTTTTTCAGCGTCTCCATTTTTTTTTTTTTTTTTTTTTTTTTTTTTTATTATTCGTCACAAACATTTGAAATCAGGAGCTATGCTCCACAAACAGTGGCACGTCGAAACTTTACAAAACTTTACTTACTACTAAAATTAAAATGTATAGTTTAGTTAACCTATTATAACAATTACACAAATTAATTCAATCTCCAAGATATGTTATAATGATAAAACTATTTAAATATCCACAACACATAAATTTTTGTGGGCTTCTATTTACAAAAAAAAGCTTGAAAAATAATCAATTTGTTTTGATTCACTCGCAATCTATTTAGCATTCTACAAATACAGCGTTCTACTCCATTACATTATAGGGGCATTTAGCAATAAGGTGGGAAATTAACTTTTTCTTAAAGACCCTCTCATGACTACACTGTTTCAAGTCAAGGGGGAGAGCATTGAACAGCCTCATACCCATGTACCAGGGACTTTTTCCTATTAGACTTAGTCTATATCTAGGCATCTGATAGTCAACCTCCATCACTCTGGTAGCATAGCCATGTTCATGTCTCTGACCCTCAAGGCATTCCCTATTCTTTTGGACATATGTTATAACCTCCTGGATGTAAATTGCCGGTACAGTAAGCAAATCATTACTCACAAAGTGAGGCCTGCAACTTTCTCTGTATGACAAACCGAGGATTGTCCTTACTGCCTCCTTCTGCTTTCTAAAGACAGGGTCCAGCAGAGATTTATTGCTACCCCAAAAAATGATGCTGTACCTGATCAATGAAATAAAGTAGGCATGGTACACTCTCAGAGCAGACTTCCAATCAGCAGACCTCCTTATCACCCTAACAGCAAACAGAGCCTTATTTAATTTTTTTTGCAAAATACTTGTTTGAGAGCTCCAGCTTAAAGAACTCTGTAGTCTTACTCCCAGGAAATCAACCTCTTCAACAAACCCACATCTGACCCCCAATTCCAACCTAGCTGTTTGGTTCCCCCCACTTCTGGGTTGCCGTGATAGACTGAAGCTGACTACATTGGTTTTACCCAGATTCAACCTCAGTCCATTTCTTTGAAACCACTCAGCCAGTGGCTTGATGGTACCTGATATAGCCAACTTGACATCCTCACCTTTTTTAGGCTTAACAATAGCCGTTGCATCATCAGCAAACAGGATCATTTTTGATTGAACACTCACTGGCAAATCGTTCACATACAACAAAAAAAGGATAGGACCCAAGACAGAACCCTGAGGGACACCAAGGTCCACTCTCATCCAATCAGAAGAGACCAGACATGAATCCTGCAACACAACCCTCTGAAATCGGTCTTGTAAATAGGAGGCAATTAATTTTAATGCCACTCCTCTGAAACCATAGTGTTGCAATTTGTTAAGCAGAAGGCTATGATGAACGCTGTCAAATGCCTTGGACAGATCACAGAAAACACCCACAGGGCATTGCGATCCATCCAATGCCATTTGCAAGTCTCTTATAAGCTCGAATATTGCCATTTTAGTTGATCTCCCCGCCCTGAATCCAAATTGTTGACTTGAAAGAATGTTTTTGCAATGAACAAATAGTATTATTTGGTCAAAAATGGCTTTCTCTATAATTTTAGAAAAAGAAGATAATAATGCGATGGGTCTAAAATTGTTAACATCATTTGATTCACCCTTCTTAAATATAGGAATAATAAGTGCAAATTTCAATTTATCTGGATAAATTCCTGTCCGCAAAACTATATTAATTATATGAGCCATTGGCTTTGCTATCCAAAATTTAACTTCCTTTATCAATTTCATTGAGATCTCATCCCACCCTGAAGACTCTTTACTATTACGTGACCGAAAAAATTTGAGTTTTAGTGGAAACTTTCTCCAATTCCTGCTGGTTTGGAATACAGTTGTCCGCCTTAGGTCCAGGGGATCTCCCTGGTTAGACGGTTAAGGCGGACGAAGCGAGCCGGCCGACTAGTACCGTTTATAACATAATACAGTTATAGTATAGCAGTTAAGACTAACATAGCTTCATTATAGTCTCTGGAATATCTATAGAGTGGTTTCCATTCACACGTTCATACATATATATGGTTTTACGACTTATGGTATAGCGAATATAGATGAGGCCTACCCAACTTTCTTGGAATAGCAACTATTTATACATTGTCTTCTTTCTTTGTTCAATGCTTGTGACTAATTTTGAACTTTGTCATTTTCTGTATTGTGACACTATATAATAGGGAGGAAACTCTCACACATTCTATTCAGTTTGAGGATCACAGCTCCATAGTTTTGTTTCTGTGTCTTGGTTGGGCTTTTGTAAACTACCCTGGTCCCGTTATTTTACGAGGGTTATTCTGAAAGTGTCGATATTTGGAATGAGATCTTAATAAAACCACATTTATTAGAGAGTTTTATTTATTGGGTGTTTGAGCAAACATTTAAAATGACAATGCATATTGAGAGTTCTATCAACTGTGAAGTTCAGTGTTATTTGTTTTCTGAGTGATGGGAATCAATTTTAACCGATTTAATACTGCTTTTTATGTTTTGAGGTAGATCAATATTGAGAGTTCTGTCAACTGTGAAGTTCAGTGTTATTTGTTTTCTAAGTGATGGAAATCTATTTTAAGTAACCGATTTAATACTGCTTTTTATGTTCTGAGGTAGATCAATTTGATCGATTAAGAACAATCAATATTTTGATACAGAAATTTTTTAATTCTATTACAAATTATCAAATTTATTTCATCAAATTCAACATTACTATTGTAGGCTTTATTATGAAGTAGGTCACTACTGCATTTATTGATGTTTGTGTATTTTTTAAGTAAGCCTATAATCTTTATCCGTTATTCCCATTCCAATTCTGGTTATTCTTCCTTTTCCTTTCTGTGGAGTATATACATGTATAATATATATGTATATGAGGCTACCGTGCCTTTTCAATTTTATTAAGATTGAAAATGACGTGATAGTCGAAACTATAGTATCTCGTGGTTTTATGAACGTAGCTGGGACTAGAAATAATATTATTCATGGATATCTACCACTATTAGCCTATGTGAACAGTAGACCTCACGCCAAAGAATAAGGGTGATTGCACAGAGGAAACATTTGAGGATACTTGATGTATTCAATGATATAATCATCATTACAGAATTAAACACAACCATCAACCTAACCCTTGATTCAATTTGCATAGTCTATTTCATGTCTGTTTTCGACAAAAGGTCATTTTTTATCACATCACCAGGACTGTGTTTCTATTTTCCAGACAGCTGATTGCTCAAATCAGATCAGATTTTACATGTCTGATGAATAGATTTTTTTTTGAGGATGAAGCCCACATAGGTCTGAGACCTGTGCGTGGGTAATGAGTTGGATGATGGTGTTTAATGAGTTGAACCTACAGTTTTAGGTTGGTTCCGAACCACCGGGAAGTGATTTTACAGCAGAGAACAGTGTCTTTTTTGCTGGCCAATCTAATCGGTCATCGTCACTAACAGGACCTACGAGAACGCAGCTTATCTCTATCTGATTGAACAGATACCTGCTACACGGCTCGTGGCTATCACTTCCCTGAACAATATTCATTGAACAATATTAATAAAACTAGTAGAATTATCATTTACTTAGTGATCACTTGTTATTTTACTCAATTGGGATTTTAGAAATAATTTGTTTCTCCCGAACAAATATGTTATTTTTTTGATTTCTTAATAACTCATATGAAGGTTCAACCAGATGAATAAGAAGGCCCAAGGGCCATAAACCTGATTAAAATTGCATTTGATAGAGAAGCTCATTAGAAAAATGTTTCCTATAGATGAAGGCCAGAAAGCCTTTCCTTTTTTAATTTAAAATGCAAGCAAATTTTGAAAATTCTTAATCATACATCGCTGGGCATTCTTTGAAGGAAGATCTGTGCAAAATTTCATAGAATCCGGTTCACACGTTTAATCGTAAATGCACTAGATTCTGATTCTGATGACTTTATTTGTGTAAATTTACAATGTACATGATTGATAATATTATTAATATTAGCCACTCTCAGATCCCATAGTTCAAGTGATGTACAGTGATTTTTGAAAAGTGAACATTATGGTTGAATAGTCTGAATAGAACAGATTATAAATACAACAAATGTATATTTTAAGGTACTGTACAGCAGAAATAAATGATGTGATGTTAAAGAAAAAGAGAGCTTGGATGTGAGAGATGAATTTATTACACAAAGAGGCGAAGTCTTGGCCATTGAGTCTCCTAAGAGGAGACTCCTGTCTCCTAGAAAGAGGCTGACAAATACAAAACGGTAGACTTGGAACCAGACAGAATAGAATAATTGTAATTAATAGTTAATATTCTATTCTCTCTGCTTGGAACAGAATAATATTGTAAATTCCTGCAAATCAGAATCTCTCTTCGATATAAAGCTTGTTTTCTGACATTTGCTGACGAAATGTTAAACACAGCAAATCATTGGCTTGTTCTTTGTATTGAGAGAATTGTTTCACCCCGAACAATTCAATTCAATTCCGGCACGAATTGTTTATTATTAGATTGATAGGTTGCAGGCGCCGTGAACCATCCCACTAAACACGTGTTGGCACTTAATAAATTCAAGAATCTGCTATCAATTGATCCAAGATCCAATCAAATCAATGAACTTAGAAGAGGCAGCTGAAAGGTTTATTATTCTGTGACCCGGTTCATCAATCAATTCAATTACAAACATAAACCTACAAGGAGAAGCTGCTAAAAGGATTTGGTTTGTCAAGCATGATCAATCATCTAGCCACTTATCAAAACCAAATGTACACAATTATTTGATTAAGAGCAAGAGATAAATCATTGGTAGGCCTCTCAAATGTACACGCTATACAATCGATCAATACATGAGCAATCGGAAAATTATGTAAACTTTTCTGTGAGGGTACAGTAAGTCATGTCTGTATTGGTACAATAATATTGTCGGGTTGTTTATTCTATGATAAAATTCATGGATTGATTAAGGCGTATGCAAGATTTGTATAATTTAATATATTTTTGTAGCTCTGCTGTTATCTTCGTTACTATAACATTACTGCAATACTATGTTTATATAACTGTATTGTCTGTGTTGCAAATAAGAAATCCCTATCACGCTCTCTCACACACTCTCTGTCTCTTTCTCTCTCAGTAGGTTGAGTGTAAGGCAGGGCGATTCTGCCCTAACTCCGCCCTCTTATGTCAATGCATTACTGTACCTGATATTCCATTTCATTTACTGTGCAAATATTCTTATTAATATCAGTAATTAAACTTACAAAACAGTAATGAATAATAAGACGAAGTTGTAACAACCACATTTATTGAAATTCGGTTGTTACACCATTGTCAATCTCAAACGAACTAAAACTAAAGTACAGAGTAGCTTAATATATACTTAACACGATACTATTGGCTAAGGGAGAAATAGGCTGACCTTCATTGAAGGTTTGTAATTGGCTGAAGGCCATAACCAGTCACGCCCACTGGTGGGAGGAGCAACAAGCAAAAGTAAGAGTCGAAATCAAGAGCCAAAATCCGTGAATATTTAGAATGCAACAAAGAAGAACAATACACTAGTAGGCTAGAATTGAATCATTTCTAAATTGAAAAATAGAAGCTCACTGAAATTTAGTCGAGGTCAATCGAGAAAAGCAGTCCGTTATTAAAAATGCAGGCCAGAATTATAATGAAAACAAGTTGGTTGTATTGAAATGGTTAAAATAAATTTGATAATTTAAACTAGTATTGGAATCGTTTTTTACCAACCTAGTTATCTCTAAATCTTCTAAAATATTCAATTGTCTGCCTTTGTCACGCAAATGCAGAAATTCAACATTTTTTCAGCCTTGAACTAGTGTGTATTATTAATGAGAACCTCTGCAAAATTAGAGGCTCCTGTTTGTTTCTCCAATCCCTGATATGTTCATTTATTCTACATTTGAAACTTCTACCGGTCTCACCCTTAGTCACTTAGTCCTTAGGACTCTTAAGGACTCTTATTTTGGCTTGTTGCTCCTCCCACCAGTGGGCGTGGACTCGCGACCTTCAGCGATTTTTAGAGTTCTCATGTATTGCGTTGCTGGAATAAAAAAACACTTCAATTTCAGCGAAACTTCTGGTTTTCTATATATTGGCACCCCTGCGGGTTGGGGGGGGGGGGGGGGGGGTGGAGCGTTCTAGCCAGCCAGACGTTCAAGGCGGACGAAGAGAGCCCACCACCTAGTAAATTATTCAACAAATGGAATAAATAATAACAGTAGGCTTGATTCAAAATAGAGGGAAAGTGTATTTAATACAGTCTATGCTAGAGTCTGTGCAAGTAATTTATGATTGTGGACCTACAAACAGAGAAGGAAGTTTAGATAAATTAAATTTATCAATAAATTTCAATATTCAACAACTCGAGAATATATTTGGCACTAAATTCAACTGATAAAACTAGATGGCACTTGATATTTTCTGTCTCAACAACATTATATTCTTTTTTCTGTCTACTTCTGTCACAATTTGTTTTTATTTCAATTCTGGCTTGTATTTGATTTTCCTTATTTTAATTGAGACTCACAGGTAGTTGGTGTACAGTTTTTTACTAGATTTTATCACTTTTTATAAACCTGTTCTTTTGCATAAAATACTGCAACGAGTAGAAAAGTATTTTTCATGATTTTTATTACCTGATTACTATACAGGGTGGGGGAAATGTTTGGAAACGGCTTAATATTTCATATACAAAGGTGATTTTGCGGTAGGTATGATTGAGGATCCTACTCAAATTGAAAATACTATTTTACTGTGACTTTAAAAATCTTTTTTCGACTCTGTTTTCCGCTCTCCTTTTCTTGTTTCGCCTCTTTTTATTTTACTTCTGCACCTGTTTTTACCTTTTCTTCTGTGCCTACCTCTTTTTCCTTTTATTCTTTTTCGCCTCTTTTTCTTCTTCTGCCTCTGTTTTCATCTCTTTTATCTTCCTCTTCTTCTTCTGTTTTTACCTTTCTTCTTTCTCCGTTTTCACCTTTTATTCTTCTTCTGGTTTCACCTCTTTTTATCTGTTCTGTCTTGACTTACTCTTCTTCTTCATATGTTTTCCCTCTTTTTCTCCGTTATCTTTTTTCGCATCTTTTTCTTATTCTTCTTATTCTTTTGTTCTCACCGACTCTTCTTCCTCTTCTTTTGGTTTCACCTCTTTTTCTTCTTCCTCTTTTGTTTTCATCTCTTTTTCTTCATGATCATCATCGTGCTATTTATGCTTTATTCGGTTGTTCTCTCTTCTGCCTCTTCTCCTTCGTTTCTCCATCTTCTTCCTTGACACTTGTTTCTTTTCTTGCACACTTCGTCATCTTCTAGTGTTTATTTTTCTGTCACTAGTGTTTTGACACCTTTTGGCCTTTTCTTTCATTCTCCCATTCTTCTTTATCGCACTCTTTCTCCTTTATTTTCCTCTTCACACATTATTTCTTCTTAATGTTCTCCATCTTCATCTTTCTCCTCTTCTTCTTCTTTATCTTCTTCATCTTCTCCATCTTCCTCTTCATCAACTTCTTCAACTTTTTCTTTTTCCCCCTATTCTTCTTCTCCTTCTTTTTCTTCTCACCCCTTTTATTTATGTTTTTTATCTGCACCTAGATAATGGTCAACAATACCAAACAAAAGTTAGCCCACCCATCTCACGACAATTTCCAAAATATTCCGAAATACAATTTACAAGTGAAAATATAAAAAATACAACAAATCGTTATAGACGTTATAATTTATAATCCAAGTTATAATGCGTAGAACTAGAACCAGATCTGATGTGTGTGTGTGTGTATACACTCTCGTATTTTTATTATTTTATTTATTCTACTCTTTTTTTTCTCTTAAAAGGCACATGAAAATGTTTAATTTATTGCTATTTGCTGTGCATGGATCTCAACAAACAAAAAATTTAATAAAACTGCAAGAAAATGGGTTGAGATAAATTTAAAGATATAGACAACATATAAAAAAAATGCTTCTCGCTGTTGGCCTACAACAAGAATTTTATTATATGTTTCTATCCCTTTAAATTTATCTTAACTCATTTTCTTGCAGTTTTATTAAATTTTGATTATTAAATTTTTTTATTAGGGAAGAAAGCAAAGAAGGACTCAAGGAAGAAGTCAAAAGAGAGAACAAGAACAAGGCAGAGAATGTATAGGATAGAAGGAAGAACGGAGGGTAGAGTGAAGAAAGAAGAAGAAGGAGAACAAGAACAAGACGGAAAAAGAGTATAAAACAACAAAATGTGATCTTCAAAGTGTTCATCAAAATGCATTCCACATAAAAACATGGCGAGTTTTATATTTTATACTGTGAATAATTTCAACGCTAGTAAAATAAACATATCCACTATATTAGTATCTTAAACTAGATGCAGTTCACTATACAGGGTGGGGGAAATGTTTGGAAACGGCTTAATATTTCATATACAAAGGTGATTTTGCGGTAGGTATGATTGAGGATCCTACTCAAATTGAAAATACTATTTTACTGTGACTTTAAAAATCTGGTCCGCCATCTTGGAACCGCCATTTTGAATGTAACTTTTTTTTTTAAATAGGAAGGGGGTCATGCGATACATGATTTCAATACGGAATTTTAAGACAAAATGAATGCCGAAAACCGCACATCGATATGTCAACCCGTTTCGGAGATATTTACATTATTAATCGATACCATGAAAAGCAGAAATGAAATAAATAAGTACATTAAAATCTTACCTATCAAATTTTTTGTTAATAGTGTTTGCTAATAAACATTAAAACCCAATTATTTTAATAAATGTTCAAACTGTTTTCCTTCAGCTGTTTGACAATGTGCTAATCTTAAATAATAGCCATCAAGCACATTTTGAATCATTTCGCGTGGAATTCTGTTAGCCACTTCAGTTATACATTCTCTCAGTTCATTAATTGTTGCTGGTTTCTTTTTGTACACATTGTCTTTCATGTAGCCCCAAAAGAAATAATCAAGTGGAGAGAGGTCAGGTGACCTAGCGGGCCACTCTATTGCACCTCTACGACCTATCCAGCGTTGGGGAAATGTTTGGTTCAATATATCCCGCACTCCTAATGCATAATGAGGGGGCGCCCCATCTTGTTGAAACCACAAGTTATGTAACTCTTGTCCGTTGATGTTCTGGATGGCTGGAACGATCAAATTTATTAACATGTTCTCGTAAATGGCACCTGTTAAATTATTCTCGATAATAAATGGTCCTACAATGTGACCATTTACCATACCAGCCCATACGTTTAATTTTTCAGGATACTGTGTATGACCCTCCTTCATCCAGTATGGGTTGACATCGGTCCAGAAACGATAGTTTTGCTTATTTACATTGCCGTTAAGCATGAACGTAGCTTCATCCGAAAATACTACATTATTAAAGAAGTTTGGATCATTGTCATACTTGTTCATCATTATGTCACAAAACTCTACCCGGCGGTCGAAATCATCCTCATTCAGTTCTTGTAATACATGAAGCTTAAACGGATGGAAATGAGATTCCTTAAGAACTTTTCTGACAGAACGAGTAGACATACCATGTTCCTTGGCAACGCTTCTAGTTGATGTATGCGGATCTTCAACAAATGATTGCATTACCTCTAAAGATTTTTCATTGTTGGTGGCAGTATTTGTTCTTCCAGTGCGAGCACGATCAGTCACTTTGCCCGTTTCTTGAAACCGCTTTACTGTCTTAAAAACAACACTTTTACTAATTGGATTTCTGTTGGGAAATGTTTCGTTAAATAAATCAGAAACTTCTTGGTAAGACCGTACTCTATCTCCATAGCCGCGCATCATTAACAAAGTTATTCTCTCGGTTTCATTTAAAAATGCCATTGCGAACGACTTTAAACACACTCACTACTTCATGATTGAAAAAGAATTCATTAAATCAGTTGGATTATTACAGATGATTTTAGGTTGATATCATGATTATTGTTGATATTATGATATCCAGAGTCAGATGTTCATCACGCGAAATGATTCAAAATGTGCGGTTTCATTTAAAAATGCCATTGCGAACGACTTTAAACACACTCACTACTTCATGATTGAAAAAGAATTCATTAAATCAGTTGGATTATTACAGATGATTTTAGGTTGATATCATGATTATTGTTGATATTATGATATCCAGAGTCAGATGTTCATCACGCGAAATGATTCAAAATGTGCTTGATGGCTATTATTTAAGATTAGCACATTGTCAAACAGCTGAAGGAAAACAGTTTGAACATTTATTAAAATAATTGGGTTTTAATGTTTATTAGCAAACACTATTAACAAAAAATTTGATAGGTAAGATTTTAATGTACTTATTTATTTCATTTCTGCTTTTCATGGTATCGATTAATAATGTAAATATCTCCGAAACGGGTTGACATATCGATGTGCGGTTTTCGGCATTCATTTTGTCTTAAAATTCCGTATTGAAATCATGTATCGCATGACCCCCTTCCTATTTAAAAAAAAAAGTTACATTCAAAATGGCGGTTCCAAGATGGCGGACCAGATTTTTAAAGTCACAGTAAAATAGTATTTTCAATTTGAGTAGGATCCTCAATCATACCTACCGCAAAATCACCTTTGTATATGAAATATTAAGCCGTTTCCAAACATTTCCCCCACCCTGTATAGTGAACTGCATCTAGTTTAAGATACTAATATAGTGGATATGTTTATTTTACTAGCGTTGAAATTATTCACAGTATAAAATATAAAACTCGCCATGTTTTTATGTGGAATGCATTTTGATGAACACTTTGAAGATCACATTTTGTTGTTTTATACTCTTTTTCCGTCTTGTTCTTGTTCTCCTTCTTCTTCTTTCTTCACTCTACCCTCCGTTCTTCCTTCTATCCTATACATTCTCTGCCTTGTTCTTGTTCTCTCTTTTGACTTCTTCCTTGAGTCCTTCTTTGCTTTCTTCCCTAATAAAAAAATTTAATAATCAAAATTTAATAAAACTGCAAGAAAATGAGTTAAGATAAATTTAAAGGGATAGAAACATATAATAAAATTCTTGTTGTAGGCCAACAGCGAGAAGCATTTTTTTTATATGTTGTCTATATCTTTAAATTTATCTCAACCCATTTTCTTGCAGTTTTATTAAATTTTTTGTTTGTTGAGATCCATGCACAGCAAATAGCAATAAATTAAACATTTTCATGTGCCTTTTAAGAGAAAAAAAAGAGTAGAATAAATAAAATAATAAAAATACGAGAGTGTATACACACACACACACATCAGATCTGGTTCTAGTTCTACGCATTATAACTTGGATTATAAATTATAACGTCTATAACGATTTGTTGTATTTTTTATATTTTCACTTGTAAATTGTATTTCGGAATATTTTGGAAATTGTCGTGAGATGGGTGGGCTAACTTTTGTTTGGTATTGTTGACCATTATCTAGGTGCAGATAAAAAACATAAATAAAAGGGGTGAGAAGAAAAAGAAGGAGAAGAAGAATAGGGGGAAAAAGAAAAAGTTGAAGAAGTTGATGAAGAGGAAGATGGAGAAGATGAAGAAGATAAAGAAGAAGAAGAGGAGAAAGATGAAGATGGAGAACATTAAGAAGAAATAATGTGTGAAGAGGAAAATAAAGGAGAAAGAGTGCGATAAAGAAGAATGGGAGAATGAAAGAAAAGGCCAAAAGGTGTCAAAACACTAGTGACAGAAAAATAAACACTAGAAGATGACGAAGTGTGCAAGAAAAGAAACAAGTGTCAAGGAAGAAGATGGAGAAACGAAGGAGAAGAGGCAGAAGAGAGAACAACCGAATAAAGCATAAATAGCACGATGATGATCATGAAGAAAAAGAGATGAAAACAAAAGAGGAAGAAGAAAAAGAGGTGAAACCAAAAGAAGAGGAAGAAGAGTCGGTGAGAACAAAAGAATAAGAAGAATAAGAAAAAGATGCGAAAAAAGATAACGGAGAAAAAGAGGGAAAACATATGAAGAAGAAGAGTAAGTCAAGACAGAACAGATAAAAAGAGGTGAAACCAGAAGAAGAATAAAAGGTGAAAACGGAGAAAGAAGAAAGGTAAAAACAGAAGAAGAAGAGGAAGATAAAAGAGATGAAAACAGAGGCAGAAGAAGAAAAAGAGGCGAAAAAGAATAAAAGGAAAAAGAGGTAGGCACAGAAGAAAAGGTAAAAACAGGTGCAGAAGTAAAATAAAAAGAGGCGAAACAAGAAAAGGAGAGCGGAAAACAGAGTCGAAAAAAGAAGGAAAGATGAAGACAAAGAAGTGAGAAACAGAAGATTGGAGTAGGAAGAGGCGAGAAAAAGAAGGATAGACGAAGATAAAGAAGTGAGAAGCAGAAAAGAGGAGGAAGAGGCAAGAAAAAAAAGAAGAGGGAAAAAAGAGTTGAAAACAGAGGCAGAAGAAGAAAAAGAGACGAAATAGAAGAAAAGGAAAAGGAGGTAGTCACAGAAGAAGAGGAAAAAAACAGGTGCAGAAGTAAAATAAAAATAGGTGAAAAGAGAAAAGGAGAGCGGAAAGCAGAGTCGAAAAAAGAAGGGAAGATGAAGATGAAGAATTGAGAAGCAGAAAAGAGGAGGAAAAGGCAAGAAAAAGTAGAAGAGGAAGAAACGAGAAGTAGAAGAAAAAACGAAAAATACAAGTAAAAATAAGTGATAATACAGAGCATCTTCAGTGGTTCAGTGCCAGGAGATAAAGCAGTGTGATGGAGGAAAGAAGAAAAAGAAGAAGAAGAAGAAAACTGGAAGAAACGAGGAGAAGGAGAAGAAGAAGATAACGAAGAATTAAAAGCAAGAATAAAAGTGATACAACAGAAAAGTGCAGAGATTCTTGTTCATCTCCAATGGTTGGTTATTGCCAGCTTCAGATGAGCACGGCTATGCTATGCGACGGCTTGCTTCTCTGATGCTGCTTTAGTTCAGAGACTTGAGTTCAACCAGTTCACTCTTCTTCTTCGTCTTCATTATCCTCCTCTTCTTCGTCTCCTTCTTCTTCATATTCGTTTATTCACTGGCCGCTGACTGCGGCTGGAATGGTTGTTGCTCTCTGCATTTCTGGATATTAGCCAACGATCTTCTTCCTCCTCTTCTTCTTCCAACTCTACCTCCTCCTCTTCTTCTTCTTCCAACTCTACCTCTTCCCCTTCTTCGGTTCCTCACCATCTGCCGCCAGGTATTCACCGGTTTACCGGCCCACTACTCCTACAGTCTTCTTGCTCTTATTGCTCCTCATTATTTTTATTCTCTTGCGCTTTTTTCTATTTTCATTATCCTCTTCTCCTCCTCCCCCTCCTCCTCCTCCTTCACTACCTCCTCCTCCTCTTAAAACTCTGCGTCGTCATCTGATTCTTCATTCCTGTCCTCTGTTTGAAGCCTAGTAAAGTGTAGCACAAGTTTATATACCACGGCTTACCATCAACTTGTAGATCTGTAGCATGTCTATAGATAGTGGGCTGATGCTACTATTAACACAATACTTTTACTAACCTTCCTCGTCTTTTTATTCTTCAATCTTTTCTCTCCTTCTTTCTTCTTCGTCTGAGCTTCACAATGTCTTCTTGGTCTTATTCTTCTTTATATTTCTTCTTTATATTTTTCTTCTCCAACTTTTTCATCTTCCTCTCCTCCTCCTCCGTCCTATTCTCCTTCTTCGTTTTCTTCTTCCTTTTCTCCTCCTTTTTCATCTCATTCTTCTTCTCCTTATTCATCACCTACTCCTTCTTCTTCTTCTTCTTCTCCTCCTCCTTATCCTTCTTCTTCTTTCTCTTCTCCTCATTTTTCATCTTCTTCTCCTGCTTCGTATTCACCTCCTCCTCCTCCTCCTCCTCCTCCTCCTCCTCCTCCTTCTTCTTTTCCTCCTCCTTCTTCTTCTTCTTCTTCTTCTCCTCCTTCTTCTTCTTCTCCTCCTCTTTCTCCTTCCTCTTCTTCTTCTCCTCCTTCTTCCTCACCTCCTCCTCTTCATCCTTCCTTCCATCTTCTCTACTTCTTCTTTTTCTCCTCCTCCTCCTCCTTCTCCTTAATCTTCTCCTCCTTCTTATTCATCTTCTCCTCTTTCTTCTTCTCCTCTTTCTCCTTCCTTTTCTCCTTCTCCTCCTCCTCCTCCTTCTCCTTATTCTTCTCCTCCTCCTCCTTCTTCTTCTGCTCCTCCTCCTTCTTATTCATCTTCTCCTCTTTCTTCTTCTCCTCCTCCTATTTCTTCATCTTCTCCTTCTTCCTCTTCTTCTCCTCTTCCTTCCCTCCTTCTTTTCAACTTCTTCTTCTCCTTCCTATTCCCCTTCTCCTATTTCTTCATCTTCTCCTCCTTAATCTCCTTCTCTTCCTTCTTCTTCTTCATCTTCTTCTCCTCCTCCTCCTCCTTCTTATACATCTTCTTATCTTTCTTCTTCTCCTTGCTGCTCGGGTTTCCTCTACTTTTTCTTTATCTTCTTCTCCTCCTCCTTCTTCTTCTTCTCCTCCTCCTCCTCCTTCTTATTCATCTTCTTATCTTTCTTCTTCTCCTCTTTCTCCTTCCTCTTCTTCTTCTCCTCCTCCTTCTTATTCATCTTCTTATCTTTCTTCTTCTCCTCTTTCTCCTTCCTCTTCTTCTTCTCCTCCTTCTTCCTCTCCTCCTCCTCTTCCTTCCTTCTATTCTATTTCTTCTTTTTCTCCTCCTCCTCCTTATTCTACTCCTCCTCCTCCTCTTTCTCCTTGCTTTTATTCTTCTTCTCCTTCTTCTTCCCCACCTCCTTCTCCTCCTCCTTCCCATTCCCCATCTTCCCTTTCTTCTCCTATTTTCTCATCTTATTCGTCTTCTTCTTCTTCTCCTCCTCCTTCTCCTCATCTTTTTTGTTCTTCTCATTCTCCATCCTTCTTCTTAATCTTCTTCCTCCTTCTTATCCTTCTTATCGTCTTCTTTTTCCTTCTTCTTTTACAATTGCTGCTCGGGCTTCCTCTACTTTTTCTAATTCTTATTAATTTTCTCTTTTTTCTTTATAGTTCTTTCTCATCCTCTTCAACATCCTTTCTTCTTCTTTGCCTCTTTCTAATTCTTCTTCTCTTTCTACAACCATTTCCCCCTTCATTTTCTCCTTCTCCAACTATTTCCACCACTTCATTTCTCGCTCCTCTTTTTATTCTTTCCCTCTTTCATTTTCAGCACCACCTGTATTTCACCTTCACCTCTTTTTAATATTTCTCCTTCCCTCTCTTTTGTGTCTTACAACTTCCCTTCGTTTTACATTATTATCGAGAAGATATTTTATAAGATTATTGTCGTGGCAAAACCTCATTTTTCACTTTTCACAAGTACAGGTACACGATCTACAATATATATAATTTATATAATAATCTTACTTTGTATATATATCATCACACAGGAACTACCACAACGAAGCAGAGTTCTACATAACAGCTCCACCAGCAGAAAAAAAAATTGAAACTTATATTCTTGACGATATCGGCGCGCTTAGTAAGTCCCTGTCGTTGGATAAGAGTAGCCTACCTCCTCTGCCAACTTGACTCAACTTATTTCTCCAACTTTGAGTTCCAGATTCATGTTGTGATGATATGAATGTGTCGACAGATGTTGTTATAAATGATGTGATCGCCTCAGGAAAATACGGAATGGATGCGTTTCGTGACACGCAGTTCATCATCAGCTGGATGTATAATTTTAACTTTCTTTGTAGTGGTGAAGGTGATATTGTGGAAGATATCTATAATGAATAATAAGACTTGAAGTTGTTACAACCACATTTATTGCAAACATTACTGAGTTTGTTTGGTATCGATAATGGTGTAACAACCGGAACTATTATCTCACTGTTGTCAAGAAATAATGTGGCTGTGACAACTTCAAGTCTTATTATTCATCACATTATTTTAAATTAAAGTATTTTAAATTAGTTTGAAATTTTTTTAACAGAATGTCACCAAATTTCCAAATTAATTTCGGTGAATACCGAGATTAGACTAAAAATTGGTTAAAATTATCTGGATCCAACAAATAATAGTTTTTTATTATTTGAATTGTTTGTCAATAAACTTGAAATTCTATTCCTGGATTTCTTGTTCCACGACGAACTGCGTTGTTAATATTAACTTTTTAAGTGAATTCATCGACTTGCAGTCAAATTTTCATTTAGAATACAGAACATTTACTCTGTAGGCCGAACGTTTTCGAGTTTTTAAAACCCATCTTCAGCCATTTTCTAGTTTTCACAACTCGAAAACGTTCAGTCTACAGAGTAAGTAAAATGCTACTTATTCTTGATAAAAATTTGACTGCAAGTCATTGAATTCACTTGAAAAGTTGGAATTCTAGAGTAGCCTGCAATTAAAATTATTTGGTGAGTGAAATTTTATAGTGCAAGTAGAATTTTCGTAATTTCCTATTGCATCCATAATGCAATAAACCTATACAACGGAGTATCCATGGACCCGACGAATTTTCATAGAATATTAATTAATTATTTTATTAGTTTTGAAAAATGATAGGCTTATGCACTATTATAGGCAGTACTGCTTTGATTTCTATGAAAATGATATGCATGATGTCCCAATTCACAAAAAATGAACATCGACAGTTCTTAAAAGAGAGTATGCTTCTTCTTGTTTTTCAAGAAAACTTTTAATACATTATACCTCAATATTTTCTCACTCTATTCATTATGTTGAAGACCTAATAGTAGTTTATGCAACGATTTTATTTTGACCCTTATTAAAGCTCGAGTTACATGTAAGTTATAACACGAGCGAATGCGAGTGTTATAAATATCTCACGAGTGCTTTAATGGCCAAATAAAATAGTTGCATACACTATTTTATCTACGACCACTAGTATACATTTAATTAAAACAATTTCATTTTACCTGTGACAGTCAGAGATACCTAACCTCTCATCTCAAATACAAGAAGTTATAGTAGATTGTTAGGTTAGCAGTTTGATCAAATCAGCTGATAGTTTCATAATATTGAATTACGATATTGATTCCATCAAAAATGCTTCTGATTGGTCCAGAACCCGTGTTATAATGTAGAACCTGTACTATAATGAGCTCTTTATACAACGGGGTTCAAAAAGCATTTCGAAAAGACAGCTGTTTTGGCATCAATTGTGAAACTGTAATGTATACATTATGACATGGTCGTAGATAAAAAAATAATAAACACTATCAAGAATGAAAATCTCAACACTTGTACTGTAAAAATGACGTGTATAATTTGGTTAAGTACGTTTGTAATATTCTTCTTCTTTTGTATTCAAAATGAACCTTCTATCCAATGTTTTGATTCTCACTAGCCAAAGCTAACCTAGAGCCTAGAGTGACGATCTGTCACTCATAATTATTTCACATCATAATTATAATCATAATGACATCATAATTACACATCATAATTATTTCTATACTCGATCCCCTAACTCGAAAAGCTAAATCACTTGGACTAATAGCAAGCTATATAATAAGTTTCAAGAGTAGAATCTTCAAATTTCTTAGTAATGGCGAAGGTGATATTGTGGAAGGTATCCATAATGAAAAATAAGACGAAATTGTCACAACCACATTTATTAAAACTTCGAGAAACTAGTTTCGGTTGTTACATCATTATCAATCTCAATCAACCTGTTTGAGTTTGATTGAGATTGATAATGGTGTAACAACCGAAACTAGTTTCTCGAAGTTTTAATAAATGTGGTTGTGACAATTTCGTCTTATTTTTCATTAGTAGAATCTTCCTTCGAAGCGCTAGAGCACGGATTGTAAAAATGAAGTTTATAATTTATCGGGGTAAGCAGCAACGTCACGGACAATGTCACGACTCAATAAGGCTCTGTCGCGTCTTTAATAATGTCATAGGGCTATAATAATATCCTTAAATAATGCACAAAAAATTCTGACGTATAATAAACGTCTTGATGCAGTCCTCTGTCCTCTGTTTACGGAACCTTAGCGCTCCGTTTGACAAAAAATGATTTAAATGTATTTGATACGGATTTAAAGGAGAGAGGGGGAAAGAGAAGATGAGGAGAAAGGGTAAAAGAAGAAGGAAAAGAGGAAGAAGCAAAAGATCGAGTGAAATACAATGAGAAAAAATAGAATTGAGAAGACGAACGAAGGAAGTGGAGCACATAGAGAGGATAGATTAAAGATGGAATGTAGGTGAAGTTGGAAATGAAGAAATGGAGAAATAAGTTCCGCTAGACCTGAGCTGTGCTCTGTTGGCTGCGGAATGCAATAAAGTTGTTTTTTAAAGAGAGCACAATTTAATTTCTCAGGCAGTACTCTTGAGCTGAGTTGATAAGATTGCATCGCCAGTGAATTATTATTAAAAACGGCGCCGGCTTATGAGAACAGGAAAATTTTCCGAGTTGTTATTGGATCAAAATGATTCCTCTCTGTATTTCTATTGGGAGTTACAAGCAAACGTTTCTAGATCTATTTTAGTGGGTGAATCTAGTGGTAAGGTCGTACATAATTTTTTTCACAAGTTTGTTTGAAGTGACTGACAATTACTTTATACTGAAGACTTCCGCAATGGCGGATATTGACAACAGCATTGAAAAGCTGATGGGAATCGATGAATGCTACTGTACAAAAATATCGGTCACCACCGGGAATCGAACCACGGACCTCTCAATTGCCAGTTGAGCGCCTTAACCACTAGTAATAGCAATCAAAGGAATTCGAAATTAATAAATTCTGTTTATGTATATTTGTCAGTTTATTCAATTGTCAGTCACTTCAAACTAACTTGTGAGATACGAGCCGATATGGCCAAGTTGAAAATGAATGCTCCTGTGCAGAAAGGTCTCCATGGTCTAGTGGTTAAGGCGCTCAACTGGCAATTGAGAGGTCCGTGGTTCGATTCCCGGTGGTGACCGATATTTTTGTACAGTAGCATTCATCGATTCCCATCAGCTTTTCAATGCTGTTGTCAATATCCGCCATTGCGGAAGTCTTCAGTATAAAGTAATAGCAATCAAAGTAATTCGAAATTAATAAATTCTGTTTATAATTTTTTTGTTCATTTTTTGAAATTTTTATGGCATTAAATTCTTTTTCTGTTTTACTTTTGTACTTTATGAAGGATTACGAATATTTGCTTTCGTATATCATTTTTTTCTGGATTACATCAATCACTTGATGCTTGATGGGCCTATTTATTGCCTTCTTTTTCATTATTATTTAGCATTTATTAGCTTTTTATTCTTTTTTAACTATTGGATCAGATTTTTCAAATTTTTCTTCTTTTAACGCTTCTTGGTTATTTCACCATAGCTTTTCCAGCCTTCAAAATTGGCGTTTTTGTGCAATCCCATATCAGCGGGCAAATATGTTTTTCCATCTTTTTACTGATGGTGCCTTAGTGACAAATGGAAAAATAAACTTTTTTCTTCACATTGTAATACTATTATGTACAGTAAACTCCCTCTAATCCGGACACCTTGGGACCGGACCTCTGTCAGAGAGAGAAGAATAGAGGAGAAGAATATTCGTAAAAAGGCTACATTATTACAAACTTGTACGCGTAGTCTATTTCATGTCTGGTTTTCACAAAAGGTCACTGTATCACATCAACAAGGCTGTGTTTTCTATTCACGAGACAGCTTATTGCTCAAATTCGATTTCAGGTGTCTGATGAATGAGTTTGAAGAGCAATATTAATTTAATTTGTACATCGTTTACTTAGTAATCACTAAAACTTGATTGAAATATTAGAAATGATTTGTTTCTTTCAAAAAATCATGTTATTCTTACGAATGATAACTTTATTCATATGAATAAGGCTCAGCCAGATGAATGAGGGGGCCCGTGGGCTATCTATTATTCTAATTACAATTGCGTATGATGGAAAAGCTTATTTTGAAAATCATATTTCCTATAGAAGAATGCCTAAGAGCCTTACATTTTTTTAAAAATATCCTTTGAATTCAAGCAAATTTTGAAAATCCTTACACATACACCGCTGGGCATTCCTTGAAGGAAGATCAATGCAAAATTTCGTGTAATTTGGTCCACGCGTCTAGCCATAAATGCGTTACAAACAGACAGACAGATACATGCAAACGGTCAACTTCAGAGACCTCTCTTCGTTCGATCAATAGTAATATGTCCAGTATCTGGTGTCATTTATTCTTTGAATTTTTCTAATTATCTACAAATCTATACTAAAACAAGGAATTCCAATGCCAAACTTGTAATAATTATTGGTCTTGTGCCCCTAAAACAATAATTGTATATGAAAAACTATCACATAACACCTTCATCCACGAAGAAAAGTGAATTTTTACAAAAATGCTACACCTTCTTCCACTTAACGCTTCAATTCTATTTTCGCCACCGAGTTGACAGCTATCATCACCTATTTAAAAGAGGTGTATGGAAGAAATAGCAAATAGGCTACTACTTCACTCGCTCTCTCTCACAAACACACACTCTCTCACTCACGATCTCTGTCTACCTTTCTTTCTCTATTTGTCACCCCTCTTTTACACTTGAAAAAATGCGTTAATAAGGCGGTCTTGAAAACTTTAAGCCACAGCTATTCATTCTTGCACCGACAATTTTTCATCGAATTAGGTGCGACTTTTTGCGTGATTTTTTCTTCCAGGTTTTTTCCAGGTTTAAGAGAGTGTTGGTGTTTGGGGGGGAGGGGTTGATGAGGAGTTTAGGGAGAGGGAGAAGTTGATAATAAATCCTGGAACTGTTGAAAAAAAACTAGAGTGCATGCTTCAAGTCGTACAGATAGGAATAACAGGGGCGTGAACGGTAGACCTCGGTTTTTTTGTAATGTGATGTTGGAGAAGGAGGAGGGGGACTTAATTCCAGTTGGGGGGGCGGGGCGAAATGTGTCCCGGAAAAGGTATTGGGAGGGGGGGGGGGGGCATTGACTGAGTCGTCCTGTCGCTCCTATATTTGTGGTGGGTGCTTGGAAAAACCCAAAGGCAAGGGAGGAGATACGTTATCACTGTTTGTGATAAATGACATGGCACATTAGAAGAAAAAGAAAAAACGGTGAATAAATAAATCTGCGTTACTTATAGAAGTGAGTGGAAGGGAGAGGGTAATATAGAATGGAGGAAGGAACTGAGTGGAGAGTGATGAAAAGAGAAAAGTGAGTAAGGAAATGGTAAGAAGGAGGGAGTAGAAGAATGAAAGGAAATAGAGGTAAGGGGAGAAGGAGGAAAAAAATGATTGAGAATTGCATTAAAGGAGGCAAGAAACCCCTAAAATGTTATTTATTTTTTAATTTAGGTTATGTCTACATGAGTCTTGAGACTTGTACGTGGGTAATGACGTGATAGGGTGAATGATGAGGAACATTCATAGCTGAATGAAATTCGAACTTAAGACGGCAGGAATACGTAGCCAGCAAAAGCCTTATCTAGTCATAGACAAGGGCTTCAATCAACTTTTCCGCTGAGTAGATTCATTTTGAAGATTTCGTTGCTTGAAAGGTAATTTTACTGAATTTTTTTAGTACCCCACAAGGAAACATAAAAATAGATAAGATAAATCAGGTTCAGGTCTAGAGACTCTAAGCCTTGATTTCCGACTCGTGGATTCGCTGAATGGACAAGGGTCGAAATACACTACAATATATGACTCGATTTGCTTCAGGTTTATGTATTTAAAAACAGTTATATTACTTACTTTGGCCATTTTGAAACAGAATTATCACATTTTTGTGCAGCTGACAAAGTATTTCAACACATTAACCTCGAGCTATTGATGTCAAAAAATCAATGCATGTTGTTGTATGATAACTAGATAACTAATTATTTATTTTTACTAGATAACTCTCTTTATAGTTTCTTTTTTGGAGGATGAAGCCCACATATGTCTGAGACCTGAGCGTGGGTAATGAGTTGGATGATGGTGATTGATGAGTTGGACCTACAGTTTTAGGTGGTTTCCGAACCACCGGACTTAGGTCAGGGTTTTAAAATTATATTATGCAGTTTGTCATTTTAAAGCTGAATTATTCCAAGTTTTGTGAAGTTTAGAAAGCATTTTAAGATGTTCATTACATGAACCCCATTTCAACGAACATCTAAAACACGTTGAGATACGAAGTGAAGTGTACTCTGTCCTTGTCTGCTAGTCCAAATCCGCCATGTGGGGAATCGAGGCTTTATGATACAAAATAACTGGATGATAACATATTAAATCTGTATTTGTATGTGCTAATTCAATATAAAATAGCGAAGTGACACCCGTGAGTCGTATCATGTATCTCTCCAGTCAGATAAAGATAAGCAACGAGCTCCTGGGCCGTCTTTGTAAGAGTAATCGGTTTGATTGTCCAGCAAAAAAAAAATCTCTGCTTTAAATCACTTTCCGGTGGTTTGAAATCACCTAAAACAATCACCATCATTCAACTCATTGCCCACGCACAGGTCTCAGATCTATGTAGGCTTCTCCCTTCAAATAAATTCATACATTCTACATTATTTCAGCTACTTTTTACTCCTTCTAGAGCTACCTCACAAAACAGTATTTTTTCATTTTGTCAATAGAAACTTAGAAAATACAGTTCGGTTACGAGCTTTTACGGGACACTCTGTACATGTTGTTGATCCCCACGTGATAAGACATGAAAATTTTGGGGAGAAACGTCACGCGATTCTATATGAGTGACTAAATAGAGACATTTCCATCACGCACTCTGTGTAGTGTAAAAGAGGGTTGGTAACTGGAAACTACAAATTATGACACGAAATTACTGAAGTTACTGGAAACCTGAAGCCTCTGACACCTGTACTGCCAGGTATTGATTTGCGCAATTATAATCCATCATACTTGAACAGGTCCCTGGGAGGGAGGAACAGCTCCCCACCTCCCGCAATTACCCCCTCCACATCAACTATGATAAGCTAATTGATTTTATGCTCTAGCTAGGGTCTGACTACAGGGGCTTCGAAAACTTATCGTGTGAGTACAATACTATATCAAATATATACCCTGTTAAGGATTTTTCACGTGAGAGGCTATTGGTAAAAGAAGAATATGGTAACATTCGTTCATAATAAATCAGGATAGAAATACTTTTTTTTAAAAACCTTGACAATGTATTTAATAAATTTAAAAATGATTTTATATCTTTTGATGATCATTTATTAAATGTCTACTAACTGGTGACTGTGAATTGAACGAAATAATAATATATAATAATAATAATATTCTAAATAAATATCTCTAGGTAATTTTATTATTTATTTTTAATATTTTGTTCACATTAGGTTCATGAAAACGGTATACAGATTATTTCAGGAGGAGTGGATCACTTTACTAGTATAGTAGTAGTATTGTCTAGTACAGTATATAGTACTAGTATATCTGGTGGTTCGGAACCCACCTAAAACTTTAGGTCCAACTCATCAATCACCATCATCCAACTCATTACCCACGCACAGGTCTCAGACCTATGTGGGCTTCATACTCCAAAAAAAAAGTTGATTTCTATCATCAAAATAAAGGATCTTAAATGAAGAATGAATTTTATTAAGTTCTAGTATAAAGCTCATACCATCTTCTTTTCCTTCGCCTTCTCATATCTTCTCCACTTCAGCCTCTTATTACTTCTTCTACTCAAAAGTTCATACCATCTTTTTCTTTGCCTCTTCTTCATTTTTCTTCTTCTTCTTCTTCTTTTTCTTCTTCTTATACCTCACAATTCCTCTCCTACTACGACTCCCCCTTCTTTTTCTTCTTCTCCTTTTCCTTCTTTCAATCATCCTCTTAGCATTTTATAGCACAGTGCTGGTAGTACAGTATAGTGAAGTTACTGAAAATAAGCTGATAGCTCTTTAAACTCTGGAATCAGGAAATTCATTACCAGCTACCAAACAGAGAGAAGGTATCGTTTGCCAAGACACTTTGCTTTTCAACCCTTTCTTTCCTTCTCCATCTTATCCTTCTTCATCTCTTTACTCTTTTCCACTCCTATCTACTGTAGGCTATCTATTTACTCTTTCTAACCCATCCTATCTTCCTATCTTCATCAATCTATCTCTCTCTACCTCCTTCATCTATTTATTTCCCGTCTCCCTCTTTCCTATCTCGTCCTAAAAACAAACACGAAAACGAAATAGGATTCACTTCTCCAACTAGCTTCAACCTTTTAAAAGTTGAAAACTTTTAGTTGAAAGTTCATCAGCTGTAAGAATGCCAATTAAGTCTGAAGTAAACACACAGGTCGCTAAGTTGGCGTGGTGCAAACTTAGTCATTTGCTTGACGAAGCACTGTTAAGTTCGAAGCACTCAAGTTCTAATCTAGTTAAAGCATCACATAGCTCGTCTGCCATAATTAAATCCCAATAAGTACCTGGGCCAATCTTTCTTAGTAGTTCCCGGCTCAATATAGACTCCCTGTACGAGATTAGACTGCCATGGTCAAGTTAGCTATTGATTAATCTATATTATAAATATAATATTTATAATATAGGCCCGTTTCACACACATCGATTTCATCCGTTCGGAAAAATCTTGGACGGTCCATATTCCAACAGTGGCGTGAAGAAATAAATGAGGCTCTTCACACACATCGATATTATGCCGAACGGTAGTGACAACCGTCCGTTGCCGTGAAGCAGCTGTCCAATGTTTCAACCAGGACGGCAGTCGTTCGGTAGGACAAGGGTTGAGGTAATTAAACTTGTGGGCGGTTTCAAACACATCGAAATTGCCCGTACGATAATTTGTATTACTTATTTAATGCATTATCTATTTGCATTGCTTTTCCTCTCCAGGGACTTCTTTGTCTCTGTCTATATAAATAAAGTAATTTATCTTTATCTATCACCATAAAACCGTTGGGAGTTCAAAATTTGTTCACTTTTGTCCATTCCATTCTAGATCAACCGAACGGCTGATATCGTACGGCCGATATCGATGTGTGTGAAATGGGCCTTAGGATTCGTGGGTGTGTGTTTCGTTTTGTCTAACGCATTTTACAAAAATGTCAATGATTTGAAACACTGAATTTGGCACAGCTTCCTCTAAACTCGAAACTCGATTCAGTGCACCATGAGGCCCGATTTTTGATTTTCCTTTCAGAATTAATATTTAAAACTTCAAAATTCCATCTAACGCATTTTACAAAAATGTCAATGATTTGAAACAGTAAATTTGGCACATTGCTCCCTCTAAACTGGATTCAGTGCACCAGTGCACCTCGAAGCACGATTTTCGGTTTTCCTTTCAGAATTAATGTTTAACACTTCAAAATTCCACATGATGTTGTTGGATTATATAATATTCATAATTATTATTGTTTTTCGTAGATGCAAAAGAGCTTTTAGTAGCTTGTGTTTCCGTTGGTCATTGTAGCACAGCTGATTTCTCATGCTAGAGTTCTTGTGTTCAAATCTTGGCACGGGCAAAATGTTTTGCTTACAGTAGTCAACTCCAACAAATACGTAAGTTTCCTATTTTCAAAACCAATTTGGTTGGAGTTATTCAATTTGTATAGTTTTTTCTCATAGTTTGATCTCAATTCTGTTCTGTGAGAGATTTTTTTTTCAATTCTAATCAGCATAATAAATAAATACGTAGTTCTTTAACACAATAATAAATATTCGTAATATTCGTTTGGGCTTGAACGGTGATTTTTTGCAATAATTATTCTTGCCTATTAATATTATTAAAAATGAGTCAATGAAAAAAAAACATGAAATCAGGGTACTTTAATAACAACTTACTTTTAATAAAAGAGAATAAAATTGAAGGACCTCATAAAATCAATATGAAATTCAACTGAATTCAATTTTGTGACACTTCTACCATCAGTTATTTAACAGAAAAAAAAACACCAAACTGGATTTACCCGGCAAGACCGGGTAAAATGCTAGTAGTTGAATGTAAACACTTGGTAGTTTCAAAGCAACCAATTTTTCTTAGATCCTGGTTATTTGAGTGTGTAATATAAATCCAGTCTCCAGCTGACGCCATGTATGAGGTTATAGCTGTTGATTAATATTGAAATCATTTGCCATCCTATATAATGAACAGCTAATTATGTTATCTGTCGACCAAACTCTAACGCTGGAGAATAAGGGATTGAACGTGGAGGAGAGGAGAAAGAATGGGGAGGAAAATAAAGAAAAAGGAAGGGAAAGACAAGTAGAGCGAAGAGAAAAGGATGAAAAAAGAGGAGAAAGAGAGAAAGATGAAGATAAAAGGAGAAGAAGAATTGAAGATGGATTTCTAGAATGTATAATAACCTATTTACAAATTATATTTGATAGTCTCTTTTTTCTTAACCCCTTACTCCTTCTTTTGTTTTTCTCTTCCTCCTCTATCTCCCTCTTCTCCTCATCCTCATCCTCCTTCTCCACCTCCTCCTCTTCCTCCTTCTTCTCCTTCTCCTTATCAGTCTTCTTCTTTTTACCTTTTTATCCTCCTCTTCCTACTCCTCCTCCTCCTCCTCCTCCACCTCCTCCTCCTCCTCCTCCTTATTTTTTACATCCTTATTGCTTTTCTTCCTCGTATTCTTTTTTTCTCCTTTTATTTTTCTTGTCATCTTTTTTCTCCTTTTCCTTTCATTTTTCTTCTTCACTTTCCACTTCTTTTTTTAAATTATTCTCCTCTCTCTTCTTCCTATCCTCCTTCAGCGATTTATTCTTTAGCGTTAGTTTCGTTCACAGATATATGAAGAAAATGAAAAATAAAAAAGGAGTAGAAGAGGAGGAAGCAGAGAAGAAAAAGGATAAGAAGAAAAAGAATAAGAAGGGAGATAAAAAGATGAGAAAAATGACTACTAATTTTAATTTGTACCTTATTCTTTTTCTCCTTATAGTTCTTTTTCATTTTCTTCTTTTTTTATCATTTTTTTCGTTCATCTCCTTCCTTTTCACTTCCCATTCCATTTCTCAATTTTCTCCTTTATTCCTCTTCCTTTCTCCTGCAATC
>OX418217.1:22062593-22094408 GCA_948455865.1 Conomelus anceps
TTCCTCTCTTCTTCCTCTGCTTTCTTGTTCTTCTCCTACTTATTCTCTTCCTCCTTCTCCTCCTTCTACTTCTTATTCTTCTTCTTTTCCTCGTATGTTCCTTTTCATTTCCTTCTCTTTCTTCTTCTTCATCCTTTTCTCCTCCTGTCTTCTTCTTTATCTTCTACTCCTTCTTATCTGTCACGTTCCTTATCCTAACACGCAAGAGTTTCATCAACATAGAACAGCAAGAGTACGTTTAAGTTACTTTACTAGGTTCTATTGTACTGTACAATATTATAAATTACTTTATTGTATTGTGTATTCTTCTTGTAATAATTTGGATATTCTTTTTGGAATAATTTGGGTGTTCCTTTTGGAATCATTTTCATTCCAGCATTATTTCATTAATACTCTATGCATTACTTTATTAATGTTATTGGAAGTAACCTTATTCATATAATTATATTATCCCCGGAATTCATAGAGCATTCCGGAATCATATACGGAGCATTACAACATGTGCTCATTATTACTGGGAAATGCATATGTGCTCAGTATTTTATATTAGATTATGTTCAATATGAAAATATTTAGAGAGCGTTCCATGCTCCCGGCAGTGATTACCGCATACTCATTCACTCTCTCTCTCTCTCTCTCTCTCTCTCTCTCTCTGTCATACTCTGACATCGCTCTAAGCTATAGCCTACACCTATCGCACACGGTGAGTGAGAGCTAAACTAAAAAACAAAATAATAAAAATAAAAAAATTGACACGCCCATAGGAAACCTGTCCTGAAGGGAGAGAAAGTTCCAGTTGTTTATGAAATGAAGGGCAGGTGCACTGAATTTCTGCTCTCTGTGTACTGAGTGTGGGCTGGTTACGTAAGAGGCCCCCTACTCCCCTCTTTCTCCCCCGCCCCTTTCAAGGGGCTACCATACGTCAGTCGACTTCCAAACAGTGTCTAGTAATTACACTTGTGTGCCCGTGCTTCGCTACAGGACTCACCGCCGGGTAGAATGTATGTGTATATGGATGAAATAGTTTATTGTTCATCCAAAATTGTTTAAAAAATTGTTTGCTGTCATCCAAAATTGTTTAAAAATTGGCTAAAATTTGATTTCTTTTTACACTTGCGTACCTGTGCTTCGCTACAGGATTCCCTACTACGTGGCTGTATCGTTAAAATTGTTTATTGTCCATCTGAAATTTATTGTTTGAAAATTGACTAGAATTGTTTATTGTTTATCCAAATGAAGACCCTTCCAGAACACTTCAGTAGAGTAATGTAGGCTCCTGTTATACGAGTAATGGACTTGCGCTAGAGTGGTCTAGTCTCAATAGCCACATTTCAGTTTTGTTTACGTTTTTATCTTTATTCAACTTTATAATACGTAATGATTACTCTTCACTGCCCTCTTACTCTTTTTAATTCCCTTAAATTAGAATCAAATTTCACAAAACTTGCCGGCTGGCTCGCTTCGCTCACCTCAAATGGTGGCTCCGCCACCTGGATCCCTGAGAAAGAAACATCCAAGAAATTGAGCCAGCACAGTAATTTTAGCAAGGAGAACGTTAGGAACGGTTGTCAACTAAATTCTCAAAAATGGTAAATTTTGCGCTCAACTCCTGAAAATCGTCAAATTTTCAATTACGTTGCCTACTATCAATTTCAGACGTATTTTGGGGAGTATTTTGGAACCCCTTTGTAGCACGCGTCTACGCCTCTACCGGACATGTATAACAAATTTCAACTTTTTAAGTTCTGGACTTTTTGAAAAACCGCGCTGAAAATGGTCAAATTTTGAAACAGTCGACTTTTACTTGTCTATTTATTATTAATTAGCTTTTATTTTTGTTTAGTGGCTATTTTTCAATTTATATTCATATTAAACTATACTAATAAGCTCCTCCCACTGTTAAAAGTGGGTGTGAACGGGTCCCAGCCCAACAGCCTATCATAGCGTAGCATATAGTTCAGCCTACCGGAGGCAGCCATCTTGTCAGTCAGTACTAATGTAAATGACTTAGGAGATGGTGATTCCTTGCCGAATTGAGGATAGTAAATAGTTTCCAATAGATTAAATCTAATTATTTATTTATTTATTCTGTGGTAATGGAATGGGTATTTAATACACTCGTTTTTGTATCAAATGCTTACTTTAATCCTTCAAATAGATACACCCTTGCCAATAGAATACAGTGAGTGAAGTGAGAGAGTAAAAAATGTACCATTGATAATTAAAGTCTGATTGAGAATGGTGTGTTACTACTGTAAGTGTCTAGTTTTTTATAATCAATGTCGTTGAGACAACATCTATCCTTATCAATTGAATAAGTGAAATAACCTCTTTTTTATTCTTTCTGCGTCCGATAGAGGTATAAACATAAATAACGTAAAAAAGGTCAATAACGAAAAAGCAAAACAAATAAAACCGGAGAAAAGACTACTGTATCGCATTTCGCTGCAAAATTCATTTGTGCATTTTGGCAACACCGCAAATTGAATTCGGTTGAAAGAATCCGAAGAAATATGTTTACTGTATTTTCTTCCTGGATTCTTCTTTCTCATAGTTTATTCATTTCTTTTGTGCGGCATTCTCATCAGTTTTACATTAGACGGTTGCTGCCTATTCCTCTCACGTACTCCATTCCCCTCTACTGACAACTATTATTGCAATAATTTTTTCATATCTCTTTCTTCTTTTTTTTGTCTATCTTTCTCTTTCTTTTTTTATCATTGTCTCACCCCTGTTCCACGTACTGAAGCTTCCAGAGGTGTGACAATGAGGGGATGATAGATCCCTCCCTAACTGAAACTCAAAACAAAATTGTAGAGAGACAATTTCTGACAGAAAAATCAAAGAGTGTCTAAATTCGTTAAAAATTTGGTAGGAGATAATTTTTTCAAAACTTTATCGGTGGAGTGCCTGAATGAAATTGTGACAATGAGGGGGATTGGGGGATAGATCCCCCCCCCCCCCCAAGAGTTCCAAAGACAATACTTTGGTAGACATCACCTTCTGAGACAATTTTTGAAAAAGATTCAAAGAATATGTGTTTAGAATGTGGTTAAAGGGGTTAAAATTCAATTTCTCCCTTCTAGAGTACGCATGAACCCTCTTTTTAAAAGGAATAGCCATTAATATTGTCTTAATAAATTGTTGGAGGACTCCTTAACCCCTTCAAGTGAAATCTTAAGTTTCTAAAGCCTAACTACCCTCTCCAACCTGGCAACACATCATTGGTAATCGCCCAGACTGACCCTCTAGTTAATATACCACAGTTTCAGAGAGGATTTTTCAATGCCAGTATGATCTTTCACGCACAAATATTTAATCTAACATTTTGTTTATCTCTAGAAATAAGCTGGTGGGCTTGAGCCCACATAAAAATAGTGAAAATGACAAAATTTACTATATAGAACTACACATGATTCAGTTTACAATAGTTCAAGACTATTGTGCCCCGAAGTCAACATTATGAATAAGAGGTTTTACTTTCCTGAAGACACAGATTTCAACTTAAAGTGGATTGAATTTACAATTTTATTTACTTTTCATGGAAAAAACAATTAAGTAAAGAACCACACGCTACTGCCCGCAACTGATTTTTTTACTAATTTTCAATTTCAGAAATCCAAATATTCGGTTATGTCCAAGTAGGTAATTAGTCTTCTTCATAAATCGGTATTTTTGTTCAGGAATGTTGGGAAATAAAATTTGTCTGATCACCCAATAGCTTAAAATGTATAAAATTGATTATTGGATCAAAACTCTTGAACTTTTGAGGTTTAAATTTAACTGTGTATTCATTTTCTTCAAATAAAGAAAACATTATATTTCTTCTTCTTTTCGGAAGGTGAAGCTCACATAGGTCTGAGACCAGTGTTTGGTAATGTGTTTGACGATGGTGATTAATAAGTTGGACCTACAATTTTAGGTGGGTTACGAACCACCGGGAAGTGATTTCACAGTAGAAAAAAGTATATTTTGCTAGCCATTCCAATCTGTCACTTTTTCAAAGAGGACCCATGATTTAGCTTATCTGACTGAATATGGATCACGGCTATGACTTTCCTAAATAAAGTGATATATATTTTTTGAAACCAAAATTTTCAGTGAAGAACAAGTGAGGATGTGAATCATAATCTAGAAGCATTTGGACTCTAATTTACTTTCAAAATTTAGTAATGGAAGTCACTTTAGGATATAAATTAATATACTTTTAATAGAAAATTAACCAAATATAGAATATAAATTCATAATTTGATATACTTGTAATAGAAAATATACCAAACTCCGTAGTTATATTAGATACCAGTTTAGGATATACATAAATGTAATTATAATAGAAAAATTATCAAATTTCATAGTAATAATAGAGGACAGTCAAGGATGTAAATTAATATAGATAAAAAACATTCATCACATAGTTGTAATAGAGGCAGTTCAGGATATAAATTGATGAATTAATATAAATTAGTTACAGTAGAAAGTTCACCAAATTTTCATAGTTATAATAAAGGCAGTTCAGGCCATTTAGGCTATAAGCCTGTTGTTTATAAACGTTTAGTTATATTTAACCTAAACGAATAAATCTTTTTTGCATAGCTTCTTTCAACTTGATATTTTTGTGAGCATGACAACATCAATTTATTCCCGGTTTCTAGCCATAATTCATTAAATAGGTATTGATTTAATAGCGGCTTGCTTCACATATACCCGGCAATCAGGTAACCGGTGTTGTGTACTCGGGATACATTCTATCATCCGATTTCAAAAATCGGGTAAAGTGTGAAGCGCTTCATGAGATACAATGTACCTAAAGCTGGGTAAACAACACCAGTTACCCGATTGCCGGGTATGTGTAAAACAAGCCTTAGGGCCGCTGTTACACGATGAAAAACCGGGCATGAGATAACAATATGCACAACACCATGTAGTGCGTCTAACGCTTGTACTGCCATCTAAACCTGAACACAACTAGATTGGGTAAACCTGAATACAACTAGATTCTACCCAAGGCAAGGATGCTGCTAAATTTATTCCGATGGTGGCAGAACTTTCTGTTTATCAGAACCCTTTAAATTAATATTCTATTGAGATGGTGGGGGGCGAACTAGCCCCGAGGGGGGGAGGGCGCCCTTTGTTTGGCCCGAGGAACAAAAGGGCCGCCTATCTGCTCGCTTGGCCCTTTATGTTAATCCCTAGCCACGGGCCTGTGTCTGTCCCTTCCCATGAGCTTAGGCTAAGCCCTGTCTTGGTGCTTTGCTAAGTTGTGTCGGGGCTTGTCAAGGTTGGATTTGACACTGGCTCTGTTGCTCAGAACAGCGTCTCTTTGTTCTATTCAATTCTGGACCAAATCTCTGCGCTTGATGGAGAACTCTGATTTGAAATACAACAGAGATCTACAACTGATGAAAGTTATTCAGTTGGAACGACAGCCGCGGTGGTGTAATCGGTCTGAAAAGACTGACAGCTACTCTTGTGGTTACGAGATAGATTCCTGTTCAGCCTTGGATAAATGGACTTACGTATCATACGAAGGCCACTATCTAGGAATCGACTACAAGGAGTTACCATTTAATCTAGGAATCCACGATCTAGCGAATTGGGCGTGTTGGGTTGAGCGTGGTCTCCATATAATACGCGAGTACCGGATATTTTGTGTGATTATTCATCTAATTAATCACACATAAGTCTTAGACTCTTAGACTATAAATACATAGGGCAGCAACCAAATGAAGATATTCATTGGGTTCAAATGGCATTGGGTTCTTATAAGATAAAAATTTATGCTCTTTCGAATCATTTTTTCAATCTTTTGAATTTAAAAGCGCAATATAAACCAAAATCTTCACGTACATGATTAAAATACACGAAGCCGAGGAGAGTATTATACGACCCGTTCTATGTCCAATTGGTAGGGAATAGAGCGCATGCTCGAACTGTGTAGCGAAGCCATGGCCACTGTTTGTCTGCATAAAACTACAAAAAAAACTAAGATAACTAACCTTTCTATACTCAATAATACTTCCTATACTTAATACAGTATCCCCTATAATTCTTTATTGCCAAACTCTTGTAAATATAAGAATAGAAAAGGTTAGTTGGTTAGGTTTTGTTGTTTTATACAGGCAAACAGTTCGCGCATGCGCTCCATTCTCTACCAATTGGACTGTAATTTGGTGAGCCTAATTGTAACTTATTCCAACAAAACCAGATTATATTGATAGGAAATTCTTCGACAAGCAGCTTAAAGTGTCTTCAAAAACAATTGAAAAAATATTTAATTGATAAAGCTTTTTATATTGTAAAAGAGTTCCTTTCTGATCAAAATTAAGCCTCACCTTAACTAATTGAAATAGGAATTATGGTAACTAGTTTATAAGATAGGTAATATTGTATGTATAATATGTTGTTGATCTGACTTGTGTTTACTCCTTAAATAGAGGTGTCAAAACTTTATCTTCAAAAACAGGTATTGTGTTGATTGAATGTTGGTAGAATTATACAATTTTGCCAATGAAGTTTTGCCAAAACTATAATATTTCATTTTTTTCACTTTCGAACAAAATCCAAATTTTCAGTTTTTATCAAGATTTGGAATAGTTAAATTGACAAAACTGCACAGTTTCTAGTTTTCAATCTATTTTTTTTATATTCGAAAAATGTAATCAAGATAAGCTGAGATAAATCAAGATCAATATTTGTTGTACCTTAATCTGTTTTTTTATCGTTTTCCAGGTAAATATTGGAGACGTGTACACTCTAGAAATCTGACAACCAGCTGGTAAGCCAAGGCCTTTCTTGACCTGAACTTCAATGATATTATTCAATTATTATTGAAGTTAGATAGTAGTTGATGAAAATTGCGTTGTTTCTATATTGATTCAGCAGAGACTTCATAAAAAAGTGCTAAATTCACCTGAACAATGCACTTTCTTAACTCTTGTCTTAAATTTACTACAATAAAATGACAGTTAAAACAATAAAACCAATACAAATTACATCATGTGATTGCTGGTCAACTATAGCCTAGTAACCTTTAGCCCTTTACTCGAAATTACTGAGAAAAAATTATATATTTTCTTCTTTTAGAGGAGAAAAGTTAGTAAGGCCAGGCTTAAAGTTTAGCAATGAGGCAATACTTAAACTAGTCATCTCGTCAGTCAAGCAATTTATCCATACTTTGTTGTAAGGCAATATAAAAAATCACGTATCAAAACTGACACTATATTTTTGTTTAAATTATGGTATTACTCACTTATACTGGAGGGATGCGTTTCGCTTCTATAGAGAAGCTTCGTCAGCCTGTCACTATAAAGACCAGGTAGACACACCTGACGTATAGGTTCTAATGCAATTATGATCCATCATAATACAGATGATTAATTTCAAAAAGGATGTAGATACAAAATCCTATATAAATTTGAATTTGCCGCGAACACATTAGAATCAAAATGTCAGTTGCGTGTACCTGGTCTTGATAGTACCTTACTTTGTTCAAGCAGCTGTACAGACGAGTGCAGCTCATTTTCTTATCCGGTCCTTAACAATAGGTTTGACTAGATGAGAAATTACACGATATGTTACGTCTTATGCGCGCGGTAACACACAAAAACACCGTAATCGTAACGTAACCGTAGCGGAACGGTGGGTGACTTGCGGTAAAATATTAGGGCACCAGAAACTTTTTTTGAAAACAATACTTTTATTACAGGGGCAAACAATACGTTTATTACAGGGGCAAGATATGTAACAACGGAAATGTCAGTCTTTATAGTGTTATTAAGTGTGGCTAGTCTGTCTAGAGCCCTAGTGATGTCAGAGACATCTCAAGTGTGACAGGTGAGTGCCCGCGGGCAGACAGATCGGTAACAGACACGTCACAGACAAGTCGCAGACACGCCTCCGGTAATTCCACGGTGAAAGCTGTGGACATCTGTCACATTTGCCTCACAAGTTTTAAAAGTATTTCAAGAAGTTAATAGCTTTCATAATAATAATGTTTTGGAAGAGCGGTCTCTGTCATTCCAAGAGGATAACACTTGAAATGAAAGGTGTTGAGGAATTTTAGATAGAGATAGATGTAGTCCTGTTTTATTCTTTAATCTTCATTACATAGACGCAAACAAAAGATTGATTGATTGACTTATATAATAGTTGCATTTACATCTTTTTGAATGTTTGGCACACGTCAATGACACAATAATAACACGCACTACTACGGCTTGGTCCTGGACCAAGAATTAAATTTGAATGCTTGCTGAAGGATTTTATTGATGGAGAATGAAATATTGTGATTGAATTGCTCTACATTCAAGTTTTTAGAAAAATCGAGATCAATGTATTATATAAAAGCTGAATACCACTGACTGGTTCACTCATTCATCACCGTTTCTCGAAAACCACTCGGTTAAATAAGTTGAAATTTGGTACACATGTGCAGTTTGAGACACAACATGATTGATAAGAACGGGATTTGATATTTTCCCAAAAATACGCCTAAAATTGAAGTTTTAAGAACTACTAAGAAAAAACTTGAAATTTTGTATACTTGAGGTCTGACGAGTTGATCCCTGGCCGATTCTTCCCCTTCTCCTCCAACTGTCTGCTACTGTGCGTTGCAATGACATTGCAACTCAACTAGGAATTTTCCAGGATTTTTTTTTATTGTAACCGCTTCTGAGGTCATCAGAAGCATTACCTTCATCACAATACAACAAATGTCATACACTATACAATAATTTGAAAATATAATTTTCTAAAAACACTACAATATTATAAAGTATTGACAGTCACATAGTGGAAATGTCAAGATATAGAAATCAATGAGATAAACTTTATATAATTATAGGCTATCCTGGTCTTGGGATACAATCTAACTACTCAAATAAAAATTCAAAACAAAAGTAATAACTAGGTACAAGTAGTAGTTAGTAGTAGTAGTTGTTGTAGTAGTAGTAGTAGTAGTAGTTAGTAGTAGTAGTAGTTGTAGTAGTTAGTAGTAACTAGGCTAGTTGAAGCTGGCTGAAGCGCAGAAAACCTGTTTGCCTCTGGCCGTAGTTTTCAAATTAGGAATAAAGCATGAATAGAGCATGCACAGTTGGCTTCCTACTACCGCCGCCCGCTCCCGCACCGAAAACCAGGGATCAACTCTCGTCAGACCACAACCGTTGTTCAAGATTTGGATTTAGACGCGCACTAAGAAAGATTTTTATATTTTCCCAAAAATACCTCTCAGTTCTTTCTTTTCTCAGCGTTTTTTCACTGTTCTCAAGAACTACGTATCAGAAACAATTTGAAACATGGTTTACATGTTCAGTTTGAACGAATGCTATGGATGGGTTTTAAAAAATCCCAAAAATATCCTAAAAATGAACAGTTTTCTAGCGTTTTCAGAAACCATGTAGCCGAAAAGTTGAAATTTGGTGTACATGATCAGTCTAGGATCACCTAATAATAAAGGTTTTTGAAATTTTCCACAAAATAAGACTACATTTTAGGTTATGTATTCCTAACCTTTTTTAGCGTTCTCATGTATTGCGTGGTCGAAAACGATTACATTTTAGTGAACATTTTCCACTCTCCACGACTGGTTTTGTGTGAAGTTGTTCACTAGGGTGTAGAGACCCCTTGCTAGACGGTTGAGACGAGCGATGCGAGCCTGCCGGGTAGTAACGGGATAAAACTGAATAAACTCTTCTTGTTTGTTTATCTACGTTCAATTAACTAATTATTTACTTATTTGTTTACTCATTTTATATTTTATGTCTATTTTCTTATCGACTGCTTATTAGATCCTGTTCTGTTATGTCTGAATTACAACAGTCATAATTTTTTTAGACATTAGAAACCACTACAAACGTTTGATAAAGAATGAAATCAACACTTTTTTTGAATTAATAAATTATACGTATGGTTTAAATGCTCTACATTCATCACGTTCGTGAAAAAAACTGTCATAAATTTCATTAGACACTAGAAGCTACTACAAACGTTTGATGAAGAATGAAATCAACACTTTTTGGAATTAATAAATTATACGTATGGTTGAAATGCTCTACATTCATCACGTTCGTGAAAAAACTGTCATAAATTTCTTTAGACACTAGAAACTACTACAAACGTTTGATGAAGAATGAATTCAACACTTTTTGTTAAAATTAATGTGCTAGCATTAATTGTATGTTGTTAATTTAATTGAAATGCTCTACATTCATCACGTTTGTAAGAAAAGTTTTTTCAACTTTTTTGTACATATATGTCTGAATTCCAGATACAACAACAAACTGTCATTTAAACACCACTACCAACTTTTACACGTATTTACGACCAAGTTCCTTTCGTATTAAAAACGCATAAATACTCACTTTGAATTTCTTTCCTGGCTAATCAGAGAATTGAACAATTAATTGGAAGAAATTAGTAGCCGGCTCACAAGGGCCGTCCCATTAATAAGCCGATTTATATGCGCGCTAGTTGTGTGTGTGTGTCTGCGCGTGTGTGTGTGTGTGCTACCGCAGGGCATGCATGCAGAGTGCATTGAATGAATGGCGGCGGTAGTCGCTGTGTTCCTTATCTAATTACTAATAAATATTATAATATTTGATCACGTAATAGACGTAATAATATTTATGATGTAATAAACATAGATGGTAAGGGGGAGGGGTGTTAAGGTGGGCGTGCCCAATGAATATAGTGACCCGATTGTAGCGCGTTACGAATATCACACGTTTTTCTATATGCGAGTGTCGTGGTTTGATTGTAAAAAAACACGCTCAAGAAGTTTCAAAAATTAGTATTTGGCAGTATTTAAAAGATGGATGAACTTCTGACTCGATTATCGATTATCCATAAACGAAGTCGATTATCCAGCCCAGAGATTCGTTCTAGAGTTATTCGCTAAAGATCGTCTTGCCAGGATCGTAATGTCATGTGAGACCATAAAAATTCTTATTACGTATTTTATTTCTTTACAAATGACGATAGAGAATTTCGTTATTAAAAGTTTGAATCGCTTATTCTCCAGCGTTCAAGCTTTTCCGACAGATAACAGCAAGTCACTGTTCAATATAGGATCTTTGAGAAACAGTCGTTCTTGAGACAACTGATTAAGTTCCAAATGTTTGAAAACCTTATTTCACACAATGTTTATCCCTCTAATGATTTACATGTGTAATAAACCTCAAAATGTATCAATCAAGATTAAGCAGTCCTTTCCAAGAAGGATGAGAATATTGAATATTGAGAATTCAATATTAGGATGTAGAATTGTTAAATTAGAAACTTGGGCGCCAAAGAATACGTCATTTAATTAAAAAAAAAATTGTTTACCTTTTATGTAATTGGTGTCTCACTCTAGCTGTAGAGTGGGGACGTTCGAATGTGCGTTTAGAATACTCGAAACTTGATATTATTTTTCTGAGTCTAAGAATTTGTTACTGACAAGCTCGTCTAGCTTTAATTTATCTAGATGTATTGATGTACCTTTAAGATACTCTAGACATTTCCCCCCCCCCGTAATCTATAACTCTTAACACTGATATAACTCGTCTAGTTCCAATCTACACTGCTAGATCTACTTCAAGATCTCAATCTATGAATCTAGTGTCGTTCTAGCTCTAGCCGTGTGGACGGACCTCTCAAATGGCTCTATTTCAATAAAGCATCACCTGTACAATGCAGAGTGCACAGTATGTCTCACACACTTCATATACCTAAAGTGTACACAGATACAATGTAAAGAGGTCATAGTTCACATTGCTTGAGTGTCCATTGCTTGGTATCAGTACCAACAGGTCACTCTCACTCACTCATGCTCTCTCACACATTCTCTCTCTCTTCCTCTCCCTCACACTATCTTACTCTTTCTCTCACACTTTTGCACTCTTATTCGCTCACTTTCTCACTCATTTTCACTCACTCTCACTCCAACACGCACTTCCATTCATAACTCTCTTTCGCCCTTCATTTTCACATTCTCTCACTCCTTCCTTCTCACTCTTTCTCATTCTCTTATTCTCTCGCACTCACTCACTTCCACTCTTTTTAACTCACTCACCCTTTATCTCACCACTCTCTTACCTCACTAACACCCCCCCCCCCCCGATAATTCTCTCATTCTCACGCTCACACTCTCTCACATGTTGTTATGGTGTGACAGTTAACACGGTATTTGCGTTGCTGACGTCCGTTTTGCCTACTTTGAAATGATCCGGCGTTATGAACAGCTACCACTCGTAAATATACGGACCGATATGGAAGCTTCTTGCTCTTCTGTGGTCTCTTGTGTGATGATTTGCTACCTCGTGCCATAATAATTCATGCTGCATGTCATACAGAACTCTTGCTCACTGTTATTAAAAGCTTGAGTGCAAGGCAACAACACTTCCAAGCTGTTCGAAACGTAGATTTGGTGAGGTGCGTGATTTTATCTGAAAGACATAAACGAATTATACCTTACTCTTGATTCTGTTTGAGTTTAGTTCGCTTATGTGCTCCAATGCAGGATTGGTGACGTTTGTGACTTTTCTGAAACTCAAAAACGAGTTATACCTCATCCTTCATTCTATTGGAGCGGTTTAATTCGGTCATGTGTTTCTCACGATGCCACTTCTCATACAGGGTGACTTTTACTGGTACAGAGAAACGTATTAGACCTAAATCTTGATTCAGGGTTAATTTTTGTGAAGCATAGAAACGAGTTCCACCACACCCTTAATTCTATTTGTGCAGTCTAGTTCATTACTGTGCTTCTAAAGATCTCACTACTGATACAAGGTGACTTTTTCTGTAACGCAGATACGTATTAGACCTCAATCTTGCTTCCATGTGACTTTCCCGAAACACAGAAACGAATTACATCTCACCCTGTATTCTATTTGCGCAGTCTAGTTCTTTACTGTTTTTCCCAAGATGTAACTTGTGATGCAGGGTGACTTTTTCTGAAACGCGTGAACGAATTAAACCTTCATTCTATTTGAAAAGTCTAGCTCCTTACTGTGTTCTACAAGTAAGCACTACTGATGCAGGGTGAATTTTTGTGCCAAACAAGAATTAATCGAGCCTTACCCTTCATTCTATCTGAGCAGTCCCGTTTTTTTTTTGTGCTCTATAATAAATCACTTCTGAGACAGCAGCGTGACGTTTTGTGGCAAACAGAAATGAATCGAGCTCCACCCATGATGCTATTTGTGCAGTCCAGTTTTTACCTGTGTTCTCCAAGGAATCACTTTCGATGCAGGGTGACGTTTTGTGTCAGACATAATTCAAGCCTCACCCATGATTCTATTTGCGCAATGTACTAGATTCACCCCTCGTGAGTTTTTATGAATCAGCAATTATTATTTTGGATCGCACAAATACAGTCGAGTGTAGGTCTCTTTAATTTCTGTTATTTTTTCAATAGTCAAAGTAAAACTGGGCCACGCCACCAAGCCTCTGATAGGCTGATTTAGCAACGGCTACCTTATCCTGAAAACGAATAAAAGGAATAAACTTCAATCAAAGGAGTAACTTCAATTAAATAAGTAATAAGAAAAGTATTAACTTGAACCCTACGTTGACTGTATGACTGAAGCATAATTTTGGTAAACAAAACCTCAGCCTTTGATAGGCTGAGTAAACAATATGCCACGTTGGAGTGATGACATTGGTTGTTGACTGCAAGCACCACCCACTTCTAACTAAGGGAGGAGCTAACAATGAAAGTCAAAAGCGAACAAAAATAGCGATCAAGTGAAAACAAATCTACAAGAAGAATCAAATAATGATGGCGAGAAAAATAACAATTATCAAAATGCTGCAATAAAGTGAATAAAAATAATTTTTTTTTTTTTTTTTTTTTAATATATGAAATTGTTTATTGGCAGAAACAAAACTTTTACAAACAATCTTAGAAAATACAAAATGAGCAATATAATAATTATAAATATGACAAGATAAAAAATAATATTACAAAATAAAATGAATTGTCAATTGAGTATTTGCATCTCGAGGTACTAGACCTGTGTGAGATGGTGACTTAATAATAAATCAAATAAATGAATAGATAAAAATAACTAAAAGTAGATATATATATATATATATAAATATGAAAAACGCTTAAAAGTGGTTACTGAGGCCGACAATTGCTTATAGAATGACACTTAAAAAATTGTATCGGTGATTTATCAATATTGTAGCCTTGAAATGTAATAAAATATAAAGTAAGGATTTATTACACGAGAACTCTAAAAAAGTTATCTATATTCTCGATTTCCATTAAGAATTTCTTGACATCTCTCAAAAACCTTGATCGCACCTTACACTGTCTTATCTCCAAGGGCAGCAGGTTGAAGAACTTTGGTGCTAGATAAGAATAAAATTTCATGAAATGACTTTTATTTGGTTTAGGCATGCAAGCTTCAAATTGATTTCTCAGATTATTATTTTTGAAATTAAAGTACTCATTTCCATTAACACTTCTATCAAAGAAGTTTCTGAGTACTTTATAAACATATACTGGAGATAATTTAAAAAGTTGTTATCAAATAAACACATTGTTCGTTGGACTTCATTCACGGGCGTAACTTGATATTATTAATCAGTTTTAATATTCTTATCTTGAATAACCTTGATTTTATAAATATACTTACCGAATTGAAAAAATTCACTCGATTTACACGATATGAGTTTTCTCAAAAACAAATAGATCAAAATGGCGTATGATGACAAAACAAAGTAAAAATAGGTATTTTTCAAAAGAATTTTGTTTTATTATGTAGATTAAGGTGGTATTACTGGTGGTACACTTTTATAGGACACGCTGTAGATGAACGCTGACTTCATAAACGACGCTAGGCTCTGTTAATTATCGCCGTGGCAGGCTAGCTATGTGTTAATAATTAGGACAGAATGATCCCTGCTATAATTGACAAACGGATTAAAGTGGTAGGAAATTGAGGAGAGAGACAACAAAGTAGAAAGTGAGAGAGATAGAATTACAGCATTTGATTAGACCACAGATGATATTGAGATGAACATACTCTAGTGGACATCCTGGGATTGGAAATGGCTGGAGGCTCTTTCAGTGCTGGGGAGGTTCGGAGGTCACATTATTTCTCCTTGGTAATGAAACGTGTAACAACCCAGGCTTGCCACTATGTGATTATAAATAGAAGCGCAGTCTTGGTGTCGTGATTCGATGTGGAATGCAGAAATAAGTGAGACATCACTCTTGTTTCTGTGTGTATGTGTGTGTGGTTTGATTAATTTATGATTGTTACAAAAAATCACCCTTAATCTTTGTAATAGAAACGCAGTGTTGGTGACGTGACTCAATGTGAAACATTAAAATGAGTTGAACGTCACACTCGGTTCTATGTGTGTAGTTCGATTCATGTCTGTTTTTCACAGAACCTCACCCTGCGCAACCCTATGTGACACAGAAATGACTTGGACATCACCCTCGCCTCTATGTGTTCAGCCTGATTCATTTCTATTGGTTTCAAAAAATCACACTGCTACTCTATCTGAACACATAAATGAGATAGAAATCACCCTCGCTTCTATGAGTGTAGTCCGATTCATGTCTTTTTGTCACAAAGGTACGTCACTAAACCTCCGTTTCTATTTGCGCTGACCCACTATAGTAACCAGCCAAGTATGTAATTACGTTAGTTGCTTGACTGTTAATATGGGGTGACAGCCTTTATGGCTCAGCGTACAGTCTGTGATGCATCAACAAGAGCTGTAGCTGGCACTAGAGCTCTAGGTAGAGTGCTCTATGAGCTCTATAGAGCTCTATGTGTAGTGACAAATGTAATTACTGTGCCTGGGAGCACTAGATGAATTACCATGGAGTATCATACAGATAGTTGGAGTCATCTGAAGAGAAAAATTACATCAATTACTTTATTCATGTGAGTTTACAAGTTTTTAAGAAGCCAAAGGGCTCTAGATTAGAATAATGCTATTATATTGACGTAACATAGATTCTAGGCTGTGCTATTTCTAACAATGTAGTAAACTCCATTAGGTAAGACTGTAAGGAACACGTGGAAAGGAGGAAGTAGAAAAAGGAAGGAGGTAGAAGTATAAGAAGAAGAAGAACTAGGAGGAGTAGGAAAAAGAACAAAAAAAGGATTCAAATATTGACAACAGGCTATTGCCAAAATTATGTGTAACTTAGAAAATGAAAATAAATTCTTGCAATTTGTGATGCATTTATTACTTTGCAAGCAAATATATATTAATTTATTTATAGGTATTGATTATAATGCAAAAATAATAAATCAAATTTTTAATTTATTGCTTTTCAAAAGTGATTGACAGACTGTATTTCTTTGTTGATTTAGTTAATCAAAATGATTCACTTTCACATCTTTCAAAATGTGTTTATACTTTTGTAAATTTATAATTTCAGTTTGTTTTGCCAGTTATTAATTATGATACTTCATGCATGAGCCATCATTAATACTTTTTTGAAGTTATAAATTTAAAAATAATCTAGACTAGAGTATAATGTATCATTCTTTTTACTTTACAAAAAAAAGTGGGAACAATTCTAGAAGAGGGTGAGACAAAAAAGGAAGGAACTGGAGAGAAGAGGGAAGAATAAAGAAGGATTAAGTGTGATGGGAAAGGAGAAATAGAAGAAGAATATAAAGTGGAAGAAGATAGGGAGAAGAATGAGACAAATAAATTAATAACTAGAATTTTCAAATCGATTTTATCTCAAGGTCTGGATATCCCGATCAATTTAATCAGACAATAAACTCCTGCACCTTGATTATTCTTATGTTTTTCATCCAGGTTTTCCTTTCTCTTACTTTCCCCTTCTCTCTTCTTTATTTCTCTTCTCTTTTTTCTGTCAATTGTTCTACTTCTACTATGACATTTTCTCTCTTTTTTCTGATAGTAAGAGTAGTATTCTTTGTGTTTTATAAACATGTTCAATAAAAATGTTATATTCTAGAAGAGAAAGATATAGGAGAAGAAAAAGAAGAGAGGAAAGGGAAGAATAGAAAGGGAAAGTGTGATTGAAAAAAGGAAAGAATAGAAAAGAGAAAGTGAAATTGAAAATAAAAGAAAAAGAAGAAGGGGTGGTCGAGTGACTCCCACTCAGCGTGTGACGTGTAAGTGTAGACTTGGAACAGACGTCCACGACGACGACGTTGTTAGATAATTAAAAATCTCTGAACAAAACCGAAAAAAGAAAGAGAAGAAGTAAAGGACGCCGTCTCATTAAATCTTGGCTGAATAGATTTCTCATGGCGCATGCGCAGATGTTACTAGAGACAGGTTATACACCACACAGCCACTAAATATATCGTTTTTGTATGCTGTGTAGTATAGAGTACGAATATTCTAACAGATAATGAGGAGAGCGTTATACAGGGGCAAGAGGAAAAGGAAAATACGGCGAAGGAGAAGAAGCGAAGAAGAAGAAGGACAAGTGGTGAAGGAGAAAGAGAAGAAGAATAAGAGGAAGGAATAGAAGGAGAAGAATATGAGAAAACGAAGAAAAAGAAAGAGAAACAGAAGAACGAGAGGTGGAGGAGGGAGCGAAGTAATAATAATAATAATAAATCATTTTATTTGTACACGGAAAACCATACAAATGAGATTGAGTTGATGAGACACATACACAGTTTACATAAGCTTCACATACAATGACTGAATAAATCTATAGAATTTTAACAAATTTACAATAAATAGTATAACAAATAATAAATTATTCTAAGAAAGCATGTAACGTAATGGACAAATTTACCTATCAGAGCAAATAAATTATTAGAATATCGGTCAATAATTTAATATAACACATGCATAGTATTCAACACCGAGACATGACCAAAAATATGTAAGCAAGAAGGGAGTGAAGTAGAAAAAGTAGAAGGATTTGAAGAAATAGAAAAAGGAAGGAGGACAAGAAAAAAAGACAGTTTAAAGGAGGGTGAAGGGAAAGGGGGAAGAAATAGGAGGAAGAGAGAAAGAAGAACAAAAGGTGGAGGAAAAAGTAGAGTAGAGAAAGAAAAATGTATATAAAAAATGAAAGAAAAGGAGGAGAAAAATAGAACGAAGAGGAAAGGAAAAGGTTTAAGACAAAGAAGGAAGAAAAACAGAAGAACAATGTGAAGGAGGAAGAGAAGAAAAAAGAAAAAGAAAGAAGAGAATAAATGGATAATGAAAAGGAAGAAGAAGTAGCTGACTTTGAAGAAGAAGAATGCGAATGAGTAATAGTAGAAGTAGAATGATTGATAGAGGAAAATATGGGAGAAGCGAAGAAGTAGAAAGGAGGAAAGAAGAAAAGAAGAAAAGCTAGAGGAAAACTGAAAAAGGAGAATGAAGGAGCTGAAGTGTGGATAGCTGAAGGAGTGTGAAAAAATCTAGAAAATCTAGATATGATGGGATGGATATGATAGTGATTAAAATGTGAACATGGAAACAAAAGTAGAAGAAGATGATAAGATGATTGAAAAGGAAAAGATAGAAACGACAAAAGATGAAATACAATAGAAAGAGCGAAATAGAGAAGAAGGCTAGGAGAAAGAAGTCAAGAAGATGAGTGTATTAGAGGAAGAAGGAGAGGAAGAAGAAGAAGAGGATACATAAACAAACAAATAGTCTTCATAGAAACAATATTTTTCCTTAATAGCAATTCATATTCACTAGCTCATATTGACAGAAGCTGGCAACCATCTGGTAGACCTAGGTCCAGCAAGTACTTATTGACATAGGAATGAACAAGCAGAAAAAAAATCACCCAATTTTTTTCAAATTCCCGGAAAACATATCTTTGAAAACGACAATGTAACGAAGTATGGATACTTCGTTATTATAATATTTTAAAAATACCACACAAGATCATTTCACTCGAAAACTTAATTACTCATAAGAGGAAAGAAAAAAAACAATAATTAAAACAAACAACACAATCGAGAAAGAATTCCATCAACAAAATGAAATAGCAAAAAAAGGATTGCTTCATTACACACACAGACAGACAAGATGAGAATCAACAGACAATTAATTAAAATTTTATTTCTCTTGACAGTAGAAGAAGAAGAAGAAGAACAAGATGAGAGACAAGGATAATATGAAGCTGAAAAAGAAGAGTATGATCAAGTAGACACTATGAAGGACAGACAGAGAAGGAAGACGATAAAAAAGTTTTGGAACCACTTTTGCGGACATTTTCTCGGTCTCTTTGTGGAGTCATTTATATGTAGAAAAAGTTAGTAGGATATTTTAGTAGAGTGATAAAAGTAGAAAATTGCAAGTGTGAAGAAGGAGAAGATGATGAAGAAGAAGAAGAAGAGCTGGATGAATCAAATGGTGGGAACGAGGGGGTAGAAGAAAAATGAGGAGGTGATGAAGAGAAAAGAAGAAGGAGAAGAAAGTAAGAATGGTGAACGTGAAAAAGAAGGAGTGAGGAAGAGAACACGAAGGAGAAAAGCAGTTGCAAGTAGAAAACTGATAAAAAAGGGGGTTGGTGGAATGAGAGAGAAGTCGAAGAAGAGAAGGAAGAAGGTAAAGGAGGTTGAAGAAGGGAAGGGGTGAGGAGAAAAAGAAAAAGGTAGAGACAAAGCAGTTGTTATACGAGAAGGGGAAGAAAATGCAACAGCAGAAGTAGAAGATGAAGGAAAAAACGAAGAATGAATTGGACAAGGATGAGAAGAAGGATAAGATTAAAGGGGGGAAAAGAAGAGAAGAAGGTGCGAGATGGAAAAGAGCAAAGAGGAGAAGAAAATGAAGAAGAGTGAGTAAAAACGGAGAGGTAACTAAAGACGGAGAAGTACAAAAAAATTAAAGAAGGGTGGGAAAGATGACGAAGAAGAAAGAGTATGTGGGGGGGGGGGGGGGGAGATAGAAGGAAGAAGAAGAGGAGGAAAGAAGAGAACATGGAGTAAGAAAGAGAAGATGTTGAAGCAGAAGATGCAAAAAGATGAAAACAAGAAAAAGTTAAAGGACGGAAAAATGGCTAAAGAGAGAAATTAAAAGAAGAAGAAAGAGTACAGGGAGGAGGAGATAAAAGGAAGAAGGAGAGGAGGAAAGAAGAGAACATGGAGAAAGAAAGAGAATATGTTAAAGCAGAAGATGCAAAAAGATGAAAACAAGAAAAAGGAAAAGTAGAAGGACGGAAAAATGGCTAAAGAGAGAAAGGATAAGAAGAAGATGGTTGAAGAAAAGAAGGTGATAAGAATGTGAGATTAGAAATAAGATGATGAGGAGGAGAAGAAGAAGAAGACAATGAAGAATCAGGAGGAAAAGGAAAAAGAGAAAAAAGAAGAAGAAGCAGATTGTGTAATTTTTCCTGTCGGCAGGTTTTCGGGAACTGTCAAAAGAATTTCTGTTAAGCAGCGCGCGGTCAACTAGCGAAGTCTCGTCTGTCCGCGAGCAGCAGAGAGTGAGGGAGCATGAGGGAGAGAGTGAGAGAATCTGAGAGAGAGAGTGTGAGTGAGAGAGAGAAAATGAAAACCAAAGAAGTAGAAAAAGTAAAGAAAAAACACCCGAAAAGGATTCCGTGAGAGTCGGAGAGACAGTCTCTCGTCTGTGAAGATTTCGGCTGTACTTTGAACGGAGAGAGATTGAACAGTGAGTGAGTATGAATGTGAGAGAGAGAGAAGAAATGAGTATGAGAGAGGGTGAGTGAGGAAGAAAAAATGTGAGTGAGAGTGAGGAGAGCATTTTGAACCGGTCCTCGTAAACTGTAGACAAGATTTAATGAACTAACTCACTCACAGGTAGGAGGTCTTTGCAATCCTCTCATGCTCTCTCACACAATCTCTCACTCTCAAAAATATCTCTCTCTTTTTCTGTCATTCCCTGCATCATTTGGACCAGCAATTATCGCTTGGCAAGTATTTTACAAGAGCGTGAAGTCTTTGAATCAATGTCTACAGTTCCTGAGAATTTGCGGACCCGAAATTTTCCATGCTAATAAACTGTTCCAAGTCCTGACACAGCAAAAAATTGTTTTATGTGCAAATAATTACTTTTATGTTGACATGCTTTGTTAAATTTCAAATTAAGAGAAATTTTTTGCGTGCTTTTTACCTCAGGATCATTTAAGACTATACTTCAATTTCTTTTGAATTTGTTTCGAGCCTCAATCCTTTTCCTCCAATACTCCTACATTCTGTCAGATGGTTGTTTTCTGGCTTTGTCTGAAAATCTTGGAATAGAAATATTTATTAAAGAATATCTATTCATTGATGACAAAAATACAATCATGCAAAGGTGCAACAGACTAATGATCCCACAATTGATTTCCATACATATTTTGAGTATCCAAATGTAAGGTTATGTCAATTTTTCACAAAAATCTATTGGAAAACATTTTTCATCGTATCTATTCTATTTTCTGTTTTTCAATTGTATTTCTACATTACATTTTTACAGAATATTGTTTACAACTTCATTAATCTAAGTCTACATTATAAAGCGAATGAATAAATGAATAATTTATTAGTAAAAGTGCAAAACATTTCTTACATAATAGTTAAATTTTTCCTTTTAAATATTCTTTACATGTAAGCAAGTTTTGTAAGTCCTTACACATGCATCGCTGGACATTTTTTAAAAGAAGATTCATACAAAATTTCATTGAATTTGGTCCACGCGTTTACTATTTTTGTCACCAAATGTTGAATACAGGAGGCTATTTTGTGCCCCCCAGACCACGAAAAGAAAAATTCAGACAATTTGTTTTATATGTTGCTCCGCGCTTTTTTAATATTTTACCATTGAAAATAAAAGAAACCGAGAGCTTCAGTCGTCTCATACACTCAATTAAAAATGGCTGATGGAGAGAAATGCGTTACAGACAAACAAATGCAAAACGGTCGACTTGGAACAGAGACCTCTCTTCGTTCGGTCAATGAATGACAGTGTAAACAATTACGTTAATAATATGTGTATATTATCGTTTCCTTCCAAGGATTAGTAAATAACAGAATAACTGAGAATAATGTAAATTTAATTACAAAATTTGATTATTAAAACTTTTTTGGCAATTGATAGTATTTTTTTTTTTTTTGTTTGATTATCTCTTATCAATTACAATAATTAGTTCTTTTCATGGAACAGAGAAAAAAGGATATCTCATAATGAAAATATATATACGTTTTTCATTTTAAATGTTAATGAGTACTATTTGACAATCTTTAATTTTTTAAAATTCTTCATGCTGTCCTCTGTCGAACTCCAGCGCTGGAGAATGAGGGATTTGTGAAAAAAGAGAAAGAGGAGAAGATGAAGGGAAGGAGAAGAAAAAGAAGGAATATAAAAAGAAAAATATTATTTTAATTTAGATAGTATATGTTCTAGATGTCCCGATTGGATAGGGCTTTAGCTATTATTCAGTGATAAGAAATTAACTAGTGACCGTGCTTCAATGACTTGATGTTACAAGCTTTATTATCACTTACCCGGTGGTTCGGAACCCACCTAAAATAGTAGGTCCACCATGTTCCCCTTAACATGGCTCAAACGGTGAGGTGGAACTACCCGTAAGGGTCTCCCCACCATTAAAAGCCATACGCTTATTATTATTATTATTATTATTAATAACTAGTAGATGGGAAACATACGGATGAAGAAGAAGAGAGAGAGGAAGAAGAAGAATATTTAAGGGCGTGTGCGCGCAGTACTGGTCGACAAATTTATGTTGCTAAATGTCTTGCAAATCTTTTTGTCGACGCTGAACTGAGGTTGATGCCAAGAGGGGGGGGGGGGAGTGAATAAATAAATAATAAATAAATGAGCAGCCTTAAAGAAAAATAGAATAACTATAAAAGAAAAAAATTGGCAACATAAGGACGGGAGCAGCAGATGATGATGAAGAATAAGAAGATGGTGAAGAAGAACAAGTTGATGAAGAAGAATAAGATTGAGGAGGAAGAAGAAGAAGACGACAAAGATGAACCGGTGGGCGGGCTTAGCTTGTTGGGTATAGTTGGTTCATTGACCCCCCTACCGTAGACTCCCCCCCTCCCCTTCATAATAAGTAGTATCATCTGCACTTGAAAATAGCGACCGCGCTTTTTAAGAAGAAGAAAAAGAAGAAGAGGTCTTTAAGAGAGAAGAAGAAGTGGAAGATGTTCGCATCTTCCTTGGGTTCATCAGTGCTCAGAAGAAGAACATGCTCTATGTGGTTATAGCTGTATTACATTAAGAAGCTGGATGGTAGTCAATATCTTGTTTGTGGAATTGAATTTTGTTCGCAGAGCAATCTCGCAAGGCTATAGTATACTCACACCAAAAAATGAACACTCCATGCAATAATAATAATAGGATAGGGGACTTGATATAACCTTAGCCTCAAGAAACCACACTTGATTTTGAAAAACTTATCCCGTTTTTATGAACATTCTTGCAGTGACTCAACTCTGAAAACTTCAAAAATTCTTATATAAATACATTACACATCAAGAGTCCCTCGAGTCAAGAGAAACTGAAGTTCTCAAAAAAACCCTTAGTATTATTTGTTAATCCATGGTGAACTGCATGTAGAATAGTTAATATTCTTCCTTAAACGACATGCAGAACTGAATAATTCTTCTTTCTTAATTGAGGCAATAGTTATTTGTGTAGCCAGTACAGTAGAAACAATTAGTCTGGGCGCGTGGCTCTGGTTTCACTACTTGCCGTCCTGTAAAAGTTGACTAGTTGACCTTGAAGAGATCTGCAGCGTCGCACGGGCCACATGTTTTTAGAAATGAGCGATAAACACTTCCCTCGCCATGGCTGACTACCAAAAACGGCCGTGCGACCAAACTAATTGTTTCTACTGTACGTAAAGTAGCTCTTTGCTTCATAAGAGGATTGCATCATGCACGAGCTGAAGCCGAGTGCGGATAGTTTCTCGAGTGCAAGAAAGACACTTTCAGCACAAGTTACACATGACATTTTTTCAAACTTTAATAATTGCTGCCCCCTACAGCATGGAGGAGTGCATAGAGTATTTTTCCTGAAAGTGGTGTTACATGGGTTTCAAAGGCCAACTAACTTATATTATATTCAAATCAAACAGTTTGAAAATCATGACTTGTCAAATACTACCAAGTTATGCTTGTATATGTGGTTTATACTTGATGTAAATAAATTGAATTGAATTTCTACAGTTGGCACTCCTAGAGTGCGACAAAGTAAAATGAGTGCGGCAAACTGAGCTCATAAATAGCCTCTTTGTTAGATAATTATTGTAGAAAATAGTTATTTGTGTAACTAGTGTGTAAAGTAGTGCTCTCTGCACGAGAGAAATGCATTACGCCCGAGCTAACGACGAGTTTCTCGAGTGCAGCAAAGATACTTTCTGGACGTTACCTTTTTTTATACAGTTGGCATCCCTGGAGTGCGACAACGTAATATGATTGCAACAAATTCTGCTGGAGTGCAACAAAGTAAAAGAGTGCAGAAATCAGCTGTTTTTTACACTACGTACTAAAATGAGTGCAAAAACTGCCGTTTTGTTAGATAACTGTAGGAAAAAATCTTTCAGGGCGGTATGCCCATCATCAGTGCCTGGCTAATCTTACAGGTCTCCTCTAAGCTCCATCATTCAAGCGATTGTTGGCGGAAAGTTTGACTGGATGATTTGTGTTAGGAATTGGCATAAGTTGATGGTGGAAAAAAGTGAGATTTGAAAAAGGTCTGTTCATTTAGGATATGATGTTTTTGTTCTATGGCATGTTTATATATTTCAAATTGTTCGAGTGTGTTTAGTTTTGAGCCTATTATTTCGTCTATGAAGGATGTCTTTGTTGTTTTCTATATATTTGTGCTGTTGTCCATGTTCAATTAAATGGTCTGCAGATGAACATGGATATCAGCACATTGTGGTGGTTTTTGAAATGAAATTCCATGCAGACTACAATAAAATTTTGTAAAAAACTTACGAAATTATTGTTTTTAAAGCAAACTGACTCCAATTTTACTTGAATAAAATGCTTTTTGTGTTGATGTTAGTTATGTTGTGGATGAAATTTAATAATTGATATCCATAATAATTGATTTCGAAATTCCTTTTAATACAGTAAATTATGACGACGACCTTCACTATTGCGAGCATAGCAACTGCATTAATAACTAACTGCATTTTAAATACATTTTGGTAAATAACTTGATGTACGCGTACAATGAATAAAAATGAAATTCATATTTAAAGCCACTCCTCTCATTCACTATTAGAAAATACAATGAATAAAATTGAAATTCATATTTAAAGCCACTTCTCTTATTCACTATTCACTATTATAAAATACAATACACTAAAACAGTTACAGTTATTCTCAAAATTCATTAATACTGAAATTTTCAAAAGCTAATTGTCCTAAAAGCTAAAAGGAATGATAATATTGACAAAAAATAATGAGCTTTTATTTATAGCCTTTGATATGCTGAACTATGCTGTGCTGTAATTGGTTGTCCAGTGAGACCTGTCACACCCACTTGTATCAGTGGGAGGAGCTAACCAATGACAGTTGAAATTCATAAAATAGTAGATAAAATCGAGAAGTCTTTTCTAAATCTTTTTCTTGTTCTTTCTTCATCTTCAATCTTTTTCTCTTTCTTTCTCATTTACTTCCATCATAATCATCATCATCATCATTATTATCATCATCATTCTTTTGTTATGTGCACCGACCCCAGTTCGATTTGGGAATGTTTCCATTTTGATTATTTCCGATCCGAGAGTGCTTTTCGTCTGCGCCCTTTCCCCACTTCTCCAGCATCGCAGTACTTGTTTGGTGGGGGAAGGGTGGCAAAGGCGTACGAATGTTTTTTGGAGTGTTCGATTTTTGTGATTTTTGTCTCCCTCTACACCCTGACAACAACAACAACAAAAACAGCCCTAAACAGACGTTTACTCCTGATGAACAATGTCAAATGCTACGAGTATTTAATGACTCTCCCTTCTCCATCTTCATCTTACATACACTCTCTCTCTATCATTCTCTCTCTCACTCTAACTCATGCATTCCCCCTCTCAAAAACTTGTATCCCTTGAAAACTCTTTTCAAAAACTTGTCCCTTCACCAAGCACTGATTGTTCTCGAACTCCCTGCACCCTGTTATCAATAATTATTATTATTTTCGAAAAACTCCGTCTCCACGTCCATTGACCTGATTGAAATAAGTCTGATAGTCTACAGAGAGTCTGCAGATAGTTGATAGACTGCAGGGAGAATTTTAGACCACTGCTTGTTTGACATCTGTGAGCCGGGAAAATACCCAGTGGGTAGTTATTTATAAATTAGGTATTTACCCCAGGCCCGGGTAAATACCCAAAAACTGGGTATCTATAATTTTTATTAAATTTAGAGAACATTAAGTTGTCTTTTTGCAATAACTATTCTGTAAGGATAGTAGATTGATGATAAAATGCGTTTAAAAAATGTTCATATGGTCCCCTCTAGCATATTACTTCTGAGCATGATCGACTTAAATACCCAGGTCCTGGGTATTTATGATTTTCTTCGTTTTTGTGAGGATTTTATTGAAAATTGCAAAAACAGTTTATTAAAGTAATAATTGTTATTTAGAGAAAGGAAGATTTAATCTAGTTTGTGTAAACTAACCCAAGGAAATAATGAAAACTCAGTCTGTAGGATGGTAAGATTCAATAATAACTTAAAAAGGATTTTTGTTCAAGATCTTTTGTTTAGAACTGAAATAAAACATACTTTTCCATGACACACAGCTTTAAAATTAAAATAAGACGTAAAGACAGAGGGAATTTTTAAAAATAGGTTCATCCAGATTGGAGCTGAATATTTATCTACATTGAACGTTTTATTACTTTCAATATTATCTCCGAGAAAATAGAATAGTAGTCTACTCTCTATGTATTATCTCTACATGTCAGTTAGGCCATGTTATAAAATATCTCAATATTTCATACAATAATAATAACATATTCAGGGGTAAACATCAATCAATCTTGCTCAATTTCATAAATACCCAAAATACCAGAGTTTTTATGAATTTTGGGTTTTTTACTGAGTTTATGAATTTTGGCGTAGTTCAATACCCGGGTAAAAACCCAGGATATTAACCCCGAATTTCAAATACTCGGATATTTTACATCACTACGTCTGAAATATATAGATAGTTGATCAGCCTTTAGGTGGTGTGGATAAAATTGAGTAATCATAAATCAGAGTTTAGTTGATCAGAAATATATGAAGTCCTGCACTTGAATACACAAGAGATAGGTACTTGAAAATACTCTAAAGTTTGACGAACGAATAAAGCAACCCACAACTTTTCAAATAAGTAGAATAACTTGACCAGTCATGTACTTCGGTAGCAAGAAAAAATAACTTGAACTTGAACTGTCAAGTAAATTTAGCTTGGCCTAGATCTCCAACTCACCATTGTTCAGATCGTGCAGACCTTTTCAGTGGAATACATTGTTAGATACATTGAGTACATTGTAGATAGTTGAACAATTGATTTGGTAAATTGTCAGCCTTATTATTCGGAAATGAAATTCTAAATATCCTACAGAACCTGATTGATGATTATAACCTTCAATGAAGAGGTTTTAACGTACTTTTTTGATCAACAAAAGTACTTCTTCAGTTATTATGGTTTAAACCCAAGGCTATCTAACGACTACTAGAGTGTCTAGATTGTGAAAAATAAGAAGTAGAAAAGGAGGAAGACAGGATGAAGTAGAAAAGGAGTAAGAAAGGATGGAAAGGAGAAGAAAAGGACGAAGAGTGGGCGAAGAAGAAGGAGAAAATGAGGAAGAGAGGATGAAGAAGGGGAAGAAGAAAAGGAGCAAGAGAGGATGAAGGAGGAAAAAAGAAGGAAAGGAGGAAGAGAGGATGAAGAAGAGAAGGAGGAAGAGTGGGTGAAGAAGGGAAAAAGAAAAGAAAGAAGAGAGGATGAAGAAGAAAATTAAAGGAGGAAGAGAGGAGGATGATGAAAAAAAGGAGGAAAAGAGGATGAAGGAGAAAATGGGAAGAGAGGATGAAGGAGGAGAAGAGGAAAAGGAGGAAGAGATGATGAAGAAGAAAATGAGGACGACAGGACGAAGAAGAGAGGAGGATGACTAAGAAGAAGAAAAAGAGGAAGAGAGTATGATAAGGACGAGAAAGAAGAACAAGAAAAAATAAGTCGAAGGTGACAAAGTGAATAAGTACCAGAAAAGAAAGAAATCTGAAAGCCAAATACAGTACCGATGATTGACTAACTCATTCATTCATTTGATTCGTTTCTAGAAAACTGTTTTGTCAAAAAAAAAATCAAATTTGGTACACATGCTCAGTCAAGACCCCAAACGGGTTCTATAAACTGGTTTCAAAACTTCCAAAAGTTTCAAAACATTTTCAACGTTTTTGCAACTTTCTCAAGAACTACTCAATCAAAAGAGTTGAAATTTGTTATATGTTACGTTTTGGATTAAAAAGCATAGTAAGAGAGTTTTTAAAAATTAAAAAAAAAATATATCGCCCTAGTTTAAACCTACCCCGCGTTTTTTCGACGTTCTCAAGAACTACGTGGTGGAAAAAGTTGAAATTTGGTAGGCCTATACATGCTCAGTTTTGGAACTAGACGTGAATAGTTCTTAAATACGGTACAGAAAACGTTTAAATTTGACGTTTTCCTAGCGTTTTTTAGCGTTCTCATGTATCACGTGGCTGAAAAAGTTTAATTTTTAGTGAAAAGCCTGCTTGTTTATATAAATATGTCACCTTGGGGGTCTGATTCCTCTTTGATTATTTGTTTTTTGATTTATTTTCACTAATTATTTCATTTTTGTTTTTGAAAACGTTCTTCCTTGATCATATTCAAACTTTAATTCGAACTGTGCAAAATATTCTTCTCGAACTAAATTTGACATAGTTGACATATGTCTAAGTTGACATAAATTGTCAACAGTTCATAACATTGTCGCCAAACGATGAACGATCTACTCAGCTCAATTTTATGAAGGTCATAAATTATTGAACAGGCCAAACTCTACATGCTCTTTATGAGACGCTGCTATTGAGGCTATAAAAATAAGGCGATGCTGAAAAAATTCAAGATTAAAAGAAAAAAAGGGAAAACGTGGCTGATATTGCGCGCATGAATATATATTACTAAATTATAAATGAGTTTTCCTCACTCACCTCTCATTTTTCCTGAAACACTTTTCCCGTACCTCATTTCCTCTCTCCTACACCACTCTTTATCACAATTCTCTTTGTTACTCTTCTATTTCCTTCCTCCTCTCACATTGTATCACATTTACTACTACCCTTACTTCATCCATTCTTTTCTTCGTTCTTTACCCCTTCACTCTATTCTCTTTTACTCTTTCCTTCCTTCTCACTTTGTATCACATTCACTACTTCCCTTACTTCATCTATTTCCTTTCTCCCTAAGTCCTTCCATATTACTTTCTCATTTTTCCTCCATTCCCCTTCATTCTCTGTATTTCTTTTCTCTCTTTCTCTGCGCTCCACCTCCTTTGCACTCATTTATTTTCTCCCCCCTTTTCTACCAAATTCTTTTGGATCCTCTCCCTTTTCCTCTATTCTTCTTCATCCTCTCCATTCCCTTTTCTCTTTTACTTGCTCTTCACCATCCTTCACACCTGTTTATCTTCTCCCCTTTCTTCACAATTTTATCTCCCATTTCATCCATCTATTCCCTTTATTTCTGTTTCTCTTATTCCTTGCTCTTCTCCTTCCTTCGTCACCCGTTTATTTCCCCCTTCTTCAAAATTCTCTATGCTACTCTACTTTTCCCTATATTCCCCTTCATTCTTCCTACTTCTGTTTCTCTTTTTACTTGCTCTCCTACCTCCTTTATCACCCGTTCTTCTATTTCTCTTTGCTGTTTGCTAAAACTCAAAAAATAACTTGAAAGAGGCGAAAAATGCCAGTCCAAGTGAATAAACACGTTTCTATGTAGCTTGCATTATGTACATAACACTGAAGTTGCCTGCAGATGGTGACTTGTGATTGAGGAAGAAAAATAACATGAAGAATGTGAAGAAGAAGAAAAAATAAGAAGAATGGTGATCGTGAAAACAACTCTCCAGTCTTGGTTTGTGATTGTATCACTTGTTATGTAGACCAGAAAACAAGTTTTTTCAAGTTTGAAGTGGATTAAAGTTCGTTCATTGAACAATTAATTATCATGTAGCTTCTGGCAAAGCTTACACGGATAATTAAATTCTCAAGAAAATATGTAGAGTAACTCAATTGTCAAGAAAACATTAAACCTCAAAAATTAGGATTTCAATAAATCAAACTAAACTAAAATAGCAAGGCATGCAAAACTGGTGTGTTTTGTGTTTGTGCGTTTTAATTTAATGGAATGTGATTGTATTGAATTTGGGCCTGCTTTTTGCTATTGGCTATAATATTGATTTCAAGAAAAATGAGCAGACTAGTGAGGAAGAAGAAAAATATGATGATCATGATGATTATGATGAAGAGTATGGTAACATGATGTTGAGTAAGAAGCAGGAGTCGGAGGAAGTGAAGAAAAAGAATGAGAAGAAGGAGGAGGATGAGAAGGAAATGAAGGAGAAGAGGAAGGAGAAACAGAAGTACAAGTACAAGAAGAAGGAGAAACAGAAGTAGAAGGAGAAGAAGAATTGGAATAGAAAAATAAGAAATAAATTACGAACGGCTACAAAATCTTGATTAATAAGTGGGCCTAACACAGATGAACATTTGCAGAACCGAAGAAAATAATGCTATTCTTAAAAGATATAAGAAAACGGTAGAAAATGAGAAAAAAATGAGAGATTGAAGAGAAGAAGAAATAGATAGTAAGATAGAGAGAGTGTGAGAGAGAATGCGTGAGGGAGAATGAAAAAGAGATATAAGGAGAGAAAGACTTGAGAAAATCATTAGGCGTGGGCTTAACTTGCAACCTGCGAATGGCGAGGACAAAAATTCGAATAACGTACATTTATTACTGGGCAGAGAAAGATAAATAAAAAGATAAATGCAGAGAAAGAAAGAGAAGTGAAAGAGTCCAAAAGAAATACCGTGAGGAAGCCAGATATTATCGGTTGAAGAAGTCAAGAGCCTTCTAACACCTCAGAGAGTTGTTTGCAGTACTGTATAATGGGGGCAGCTTGACAGGGGCTCTGTGACAGATGGGCCAAGGCCTACCTGCCAGCCGCGGCGACATTTATTTAATTGGCAGTCGGGATGTGCTGCCGCAAGTCAACAGTTGCGTACTATATATATGGCTATGATATATACATATATATTGGCTGGTTATTGGTTGTCGCCTCTGTGACAATTGTATAGTCAATCGCTTAATGAGCATTCTCACCACTTCTGTCTCACACTCTCTCTCCTTTTCTTTCTTTCATCTGTCACGAGACAAAAGACACAGTAACTACTCTAGGTGGCAGTGGATAGGGTGGTGGAAGTTGTGTGATATCTTGTGGCAAAATCTAGGTAATTGCCTGCCTTTATCTCTTCTCTGGTTACTGCGCATCAATTGTTGCGCATGCTCTATTACGTTTAGGTTTGTTTGTGCATAACTACTAGAAGCTAGAAGGGCACAAGGTCATAAGACCTTTAATAGAAAAAAGAATAAATTGTAGAGAGGAATTGAGCGGATGATATTGAGGAGGACCATGAAATGATCTACTCAAGTGTTCCAATGAGGTCGTAAAAGCAAAATAAATCAATAATATTTAATATAGGACAAAATAATTTTTAATTTTGTTTGAGATTTTAGAGTCAAAAATATGGAAGTCAAATCACATTTTACTGGATTTTAACCATAAATCGGCTGAAGCTGGTTCTTGAAAATAAAATCTAATCTATACTTAAAAGAGACGAGCAGAGTTAGGTTCATCATCTATCATCT
>OX418217.1:22094608-22297108 GCA_948455865.1 Conomelus anceps
TGTATAATTTTGAAATTTGTATATAGATTTATAACAATAAAAACAATTTTAAAAAATTGTTCAAAATTTTCTGACATCATAAAACAAAATGGCGGTCATTTAAAAGTTTGAACAGGATTAAATTAATAATGGCTAATGATATCAAAATTTGACTGGAATAACTTTTTTTAGATATTTTTATTGAAAATCTAACAGTTACTCTTTTTTCAAGATTGGCCAACAATTAACAGAGATTAGCTACTTTTTAGGGTGTGCGGTGGTCGGAAGCGAAAATCTGCAACCCGCTCCCAATCGCACACACTAAAAAGTAGTATATCTCTGTTAATTATTGGCCAATCTTGAAAAATGAGATATCGTTAGATTTGTATGAAAATATCTAGAAAAAAGTTATTCATGTCAAATTTTGATATCATTAGCCATTATCAATGCAATCCTGTTCAAAGATTTTAAATGGCCTCCATTTTGTTTTTTGATGTCGGAAAAATTTGATTAATTTTTTTTAGATTATTTTTATTGTTGTAAATCTGTATGAAAAATTTCAAAATCATACATTTAGAGGTGTTCCAATAAGAAAATATAGAGTTAAAAAAAAAATGGCGGCTGTGTGAGTAACTGGGGATTTTAGGAAAATTTTATTACAATATTTACTTTTGTTAGTGGTCCAGAAACACTGCCTAGAAGTATTGGTAGAGAGTTCCGAAACACTCTGTATAATGATGTGTTACTGTTATGCAAATAAGCTTAAAATCATTAGTCAAAGAAAACCAATTGTTCGTATCAATATTGAGCTTTTATTCGTTTTTTTGGGGTTGGGCATTGGCGAATGAATTCCATATGTCTTATATTATATAGATATATTATCTTAAATTCAAAAAAATCTACCTTTACTCCCGTTGCAAAGCACGGGTGATTAATAACCACTAGTAGTTAATAATTACTATTAGAGTACAATTTCTATTAGTATTTTCCATTTTACTATTTTCTGTTAGTAAGTAGAGTTCGTCAAGTTGAGGTTAAGGTCAGTTTAAGGCTGTGCGCAGTGTTTTTGGTCATAATTTTTTTTTGAAGTTTATTGTATTCGATGTTATTAGGACTTGAAATTTTATCTATTGCTGTAAGAAAAAGTTTTTTTCATCAATTATTTCATGAAATTTGGGGTTTCAAATTTGAAATTTTTCGGTTTTTGGGGGCAATTGATCTCACTTAGGAGTGATTTTAAACTTTTGATAAATTCCCTATAATTAAAGGATACCACGAGGAATAAAATGACATTTTTTACTCCAATAAAACAATTAGTTTTCTAGAAATGAATTTTTTTTTAATCTGTAAAATAATTCAATTTTTCAAAAAATTGTTTTGAAAAAACCATTTGTTAGATTGAAATTAAAAATATGTCATTCTATTCCTCAAGGTGTCTTTTAGTTATGGAAAATTTATCAAAAGTTTAAAATCAATCCTAAGTGAGATCAAAAACCGAAAAATTTCAAATTTGAACCCCTATATTTCAAAAAATAATTTATGTAAAAACTTTTTCTCCTGGCAATAGAGAGCATTTCAAAGCCCTAATAATATTCAATACAAGAAACTTTGAAAAAAAAATATGACCAAAACCCCTACGCACATCCTTAAGTTATTCAATTACTAATACTAACAGTTACTAATACTTACTAATACTAATAGTTACTAATACTTACTAGAACTAATACTATTAGTATTAGTAACTGAATAATTGAAACTAGTGCACATAAAAACAGTGAAAATTTCTTATTTTGGTCGGATATTTTGTCATAATATGATGCAACGTTGGGACTTTTCAGCCAGGTGACAGGAGAGTTCTCTGGCGATCAATGAAAGGGGGGTTCTAGAGGGCCCCCTCTTTCACCCCACCGACTAATTAATTCCCTGCCATCATTATCATCATCATCATCATCAGTAGCATCATTATCTACGCCTTTTTTCTCCCTTTTTCATTCTTTTTCTTCTTCCACTTCTCTTTTTGTTTTTCATAATTTCTTCCTCTTCTAACTTCTACTTTTTCTTTTGTATTTTTGTTCTTTTTCTTCTTCTTTAACCACTTTTCTCTCTTTTCTTGTTCTTATTCGTTTTTTCCTTCTACTCCCTAGTTTTTGTTTTCCCTTCTTATTTACCTTCTTCTTCTCCTATTTATTTTCTTCTTATCTTTCTTCTCATTTTTATATTTATTTTCTTCTTCTCCTCCTTATTCTTCTCCTAATTTCTTTTTTCTTGTTCCTACTCTTCTACTTTTTCCTCCTTTTACTTCTTCTTTCTTCTCCTTCTTCTTCTCCTTCTTCTCCTCCTCGTCTTCTCCTTCTTTCTTTCCTCTTGTCCTATTTGGCCTTCTTCTTCTTCTACTTCTTTTTATTCCTTCTCTTTTCCCTTTTCCATCTTTTTCTCCTTCTTCTTCTTCTTCTTATCCTACTTTCTTTGTTCTAGCTCCTCCACTTCTTCTTTTTGCTCCTCTTCCTGCTTCTTTCTTATCCACTTCTGTTTCTTCTTGTCCTACTTTGCCTTCTTCTCCTCCTCCTCCTCCTCCTCCTCCTCCTCCTCCTCCTACTCCTCCTCCTCCTCCTCCTCCTCCTCTTCCTCTTCCTCTTCCCATTCTTATTCCTCTTCCTCCTCCTCCTCCTCCTCCTCCTATTCTTCCTCTTCCTCTTCCTCTTCCTCCTCCTCCTCCTCCTCCTCCTCCTCCTCCTCTTCCTCTTCCTCTTCCTCTTCCTCTTCCCATTATTATTCCTCTTCCTCCTCCTCTTCTTCTTCTACTTTTCTTTCATTTTTCTCTTCCTCTTTATCTTCATCATCATCATCATCATCATCATCTTTTTTGATAAGGGCGGCAGCAGAGAACGCTGGCTTTGTTTCTCATTGACTTGGTGAAAACCACTCCATGATTCTTTGACCCGAATACACTTTTTCTCTCCTTCTTCACCTGTCTTTCTCACCCTCTTCGTTGTCTCTGTTTCTCCTCTCTGCTCTCTTACTCACTCTTCTGTCTGTCCGCGTGTCTAGCTGCCTTCCCCCCCCCCCAACATTTCGAAACCTCACCCCCTTCCAAACCCCTTGAATGACATGACTCTTGAGGTTATACACTTTTTTAGACTTTTACACGTTTTACACTTTGGCAAGCACACCAACCTCCTTCACGTCAGACTCATGCGAGACAAATCATCGATCTTCTCATTTTCCCTCGCATTCTATCTTTCTTTTTCTCCATTTTTCCATCTCTCTTTCTCATTTCATCCTCTACCTTCCCCACACTCTTCCTCACATCATCCTCATACTTCTTTTTTTACAACCGACACTTACATTGAACTTTTCAACGGAAACTCGTGGTACCGTAACGAGGAATTGGAAAAGGTGAATTCAAAGTATGAGGTGAAAGAGACGGTGAAGAAGGAGGAGGAGGAGGAGGCGGAGAAGAGTAAGAATAAGGAGATAGAATACAGAAAGAGGAGGTGGAAGATGATAGTTGAACAAAAAGAAGGAGAAGAAATGATGATTGAAGAAACGAAGATGATAATGGTGATGATGAAGGATAAATAGATAGGTTTTTATTTGTTAATTGTCACTAGGCTTTCGCCTATGGTGACAGATAAAGTAAATTCGTATGTTTTTTCGTGGTGGGGAGACCCTTACGGTGACAAATACATATTAAATATGCAAATGCAAATGAAAATAATAATAAAAATAAAATAAAACAGATACATGGAACATAAAAACAAAATAACAAAACGTGTTGTATTCATAAACTACCGCTGCAAAATTGAATTGCCTTGAAAAAATGATAGCTCCTCATTAAAAAAATTGAAAAATCTGTATGGATGAGATCAAGGAGGAGGGTTTTCGGAGAAATAGGAGTAAAAAAAGAGAAGAAGGAAGAAGAAGAACAAGAACAAGAAGAAAATAAGAAAAATAACTAGAAGAATTTGAAAGGAGAAGTTCAGAAAGGACATGGCCTGAAAAATAAAAATGGACAAATGTACTCCTAAACAGACAGAAAATAAAGTGTAACAGCAAAAAATAAAGCAAGTAATAGAAAAAGAAAGTACGATAAAGCAAGTGAGAAGTACGATAGAGACAGCCAGCGATTGAAGAAGAAATAGAAGAAGAAAGAATGATGAAGTTTTAGAACTGGATGCATTATTCTAGTCTCACTGTACTGCAAATTAAAAGTATTCTTCTTCTCTGGACTGGTAGACTATTTAGAGAAACAAACGATTAGAAAGAAGAAGATGTAAATGAAGAAGAAAACGAAAAAGAAAAAAGGCAAAGTTTTGAGTACATTTGACAAGTTTGGAATATCGATCTTAGCACATATAGGGTATACACAGAGTTGAGTTGTCTTGGTTCTGACCAAGATAACTGACCCACAATCAAATGTTTAATGCAACTATTGCATAATATTAATTTCGGCACTGTTGTGAAGAAATCTTGCACTATGATTGGTCCTGTACTGAAAGGTGACAATAGTGTTTAAATAGCCTTATTATACATCTAGTTTGATGATCCATGGAATAAAGTAAGGTGTATTGATATTGCTTTCTAACCTATTATGTTCACTTTATAACTTAGTTGAAGCTACTTTTTAAAACTGATTCAGCAGCAACTGTTGACAAATAAAGGAATGAATAAATAACAGTAGGCTAATATGAATCAATCTGAATTCCACCGAAACTTATTAAGTTGAAAGCCCATTTCTTATTGAGATGTCCTTTCGGAATTTCATTCCTTTGCGATAAGATAGTAAAGAGTAGTCTGATGAATTTCTTTACCCAACAGGATTCCATCTTCTACTAACCTGTTTCAACAACTCCCTCTCACTCCTGCCTCACACACACATTCTCTTTTTTTCTCTCTCTCTATTTCTCATCTTCATCACTCTTTCTTCTTCCTATCTTCTCCTTCTCTTATTTTTACTTCTTTATTTCGGACGTGATCAGCTTGTAAAAAGTGGAGATGCACTCCAAAGTGAAATATGTTCTGGATGTGTGTGTACTGTTTATTTATCTCTATACCTATACATAGAACACATGTCTATAGATAGCTCCGTACCATCCCACGAGACAACTCTGTTGATTTCTTTGTTTGTGACCATTTCATGTTCTATATCTATAAGACAACTCAGTTAATATTTCCTTGTTTCCATTAAACTGTATCATTTCAGTTCAAAAACAGACTCAAATGTACTACCGTGGAACTGTATTTAGTTCATTAACGACAGTTAAAACTTTAAAAAAGAATGCGTAACTAATTGTAAGTTTATTGGTGAGTGCTGGATAATCACCGTGAAGCCATTATTTTTCTTTGTACCTTTTCTATTTTTTTTGTTTTGTTTCGGTACGTATTCTTTTTTCTTCGCTCTCTCCTTCTTCTTTTTCTTCTTCTCCTCTTCCTCCTGCTCCTCCACCTTTTCCTCCTCACTATAATCCTACTCAATAACTTCAAAAAGAATGTATTTTTACATTACTTTTCATTTTTTTCACCTGTCTTCTTTAACTTCCATTTTTTCTTCTGTCATCTTCTTCTTCTTCTTCTGTCCTCTACTCCTGTATTTTCTTCATCTTATCCGCCTCCTTCTCCTTCTTCTTCTTCGCCACCTTTTCCTTCCTCTTTTACTCCTTCACCTTCTTTTTTTTCTCATTCTTCTCTTTCTTCTTTCTCCTATCGTTTCCCCCTTTCTCTTATTTTCTTCTACATCTTCTTCTTTCTTCTCTTCGTTTTCTTTTACTTTTTTATCTTACTCTTCTTCTTCTTCTCTTTTTTCTTCCTCCTTTGCTTCTTCTTCTTCTTCTATATTTCTCCTTCTCCTTTTCCTTTTCCCTTTCTTCTCATTTCTTCTAATTTTTTATCTTCACCTTCTTCATTTCCTTCTACTTTTTTATTTTCTTTCTCCTAGTTTGGCTACTATGTTTCTGCTTCCTACACTGCTTCTTCAGTCATTTTTATTTCATAAATTGTTTCATATTCCTCATCTCTCATTGTTCGATTGTTAATCTTTCATTCTCCATTCCCTCTTCTTCTCATACTGAGATTTCACTCGCTTCTATGTCAAAATTTGTCAAAAGAGTAATTATCTTTTTCTTCTTCTTCTTCTTCTTCTTCTTCTACTTCTTCTTCTTCTTTTTCTTCTTCTTCTTTTTTTCTTCTTCTTTTTCTTCGTCTTCTTCTTCTTCTTTTTCTTCTTCTTCGTCTTCTTCTTCTTTTTCTTCTTCTTCTTCTTCTTCTTCTTCTTCTTCTTCTTATTCTTCTTCTTCTTCTTCTTTTTCTTCTTCTTCATTTAAAGTATTTTTTGCGTAATTACTGTGTTGATGTTTATTCCGGTTTATGTGGGCTCAGAGACTTTTGCTAAGCTGCTAAGCTAATGAGAGTAATTATTACTACGAATATATGTAACCCGGTGGTTTGGAACCCACCTAAAACTGTAGGTCCAACTCATCAATCACCATCATCCAACTCATTACCCACGCACAGGTCTCAGACCTATGTGGGATTCATCCTCAAAAAAAAAAAAAAAAAAAAAAAAAAAGAATATGTCGGGAATCGAACCCGTGACCGCAGGAATGACAGAGACAACTGATTACTGTAACTTCTTGGTTTCTCTCCTAATAATTGATTGTTTTATGATTATAATTATTTTTTATCATGTATAATATTTTTTTCTGTGTATTTTTTTTTGCTTGTTTGTATTTGCGGAAATAAATATTATTATTATTATTATTATTACTATTCCAAAACTACCAATTTAGCTATAACCTGACAATTTCTAGTAATAATCAGTACTATTCCAGCGGCCACGAGTTCGTACGTTATACCAATGTGGCTCCTAAACTACATCGGTTTGAAGATGTATTTTGGTCAATCCTGTACGGTTAATTTCGGCCAACTCTGATCGTTATACAGCTTCCTTATGGCACCACTTGTATATTGACTCTGTTCTGTTCCTGCCCGATCGTTTCTTTTTCTAAACAGGAAGAGAGATGAGTTTGAAGAGTTACAGGAGCCAAATAATTTCTGCGTCTGTCTGTCTGTCTGTGTATACCAGAACCAACATTATTACTCCATCACTATCTAAACTTCATGCTAAAAATGTAGATGCTTCAAATGTTACATATCTTGTACTTCAACGTTATTTGGGGTTCTGGATTTTGGGCTTTATGAGTGTTATTAGCTATAATCCTGGCTGATATAATGCCTTTCGTTTTGATCTTCAATTCTCCTTTCGGTGCCTTTTCTTCTACATCTAAATATCTCTCTATCTTCTTCCTATCCTCCTCCCCTTTTTAATTTTCTTCTTCTTCTTCTTCTTCTTCTTCTTCTTCTTCTTCTTCTTCTCCTCCTCCTTCTCCTCCTCCACCTACTACTACTCCTCCTCCTCCTCCTCCACCTCCTCCTCCAATAGAAAAATGTTTTTTTCTTCATTTTTTTAAAAGTATATTACTTTATATTTTTGATACATAAGATATTGTGTCTTACTTTTTTTATACATGTTTTATAAATTGTATATGATGTTTATTTGAAGGGTTGAGTGTAAGAGAGGACCAGGAATCCTAACTTCGCCCTTAATAAAGGCAATTAATCATTCAATCAATCTCCTCCTGCTCCTACTCCTCATCTTCCCCCCTCCTCCTCCTCCTCCTCCTCCTCCTTCTCCTCCTCATCCTCCTCCTCCCCCTCCTAATCCTCCTCCTCCCCCTCCTACTTCTCCTCCTCCTCCTCCTCCTCCTCATCCCCCTCCACCTACTCCTCCCCATTCCCCCTCCATCTCCTCATCCTCATCCTCATCCTCATCCTCATCCTACTACACCTCCTCCTCCTTCTTCATGTTCCTTCCCACTCCTCCTCTTCATCCTTCTTCTTAATCTATTCTTCTCTTTATAATCTCTTTTTGTCTCCTCTATCTCCTTAATCTAATCCTGACTAATGCCTTTACTTTTCTCCATAACTTCTCCTTTTGATGCTTTTTCTTCTACAATTTCATCTCTTCTCTATCTTTTTCCTATTCTCCTTTTTCTTTTCCATTCATCTTCTTTTCCTACTCTGCCTCCATTTTCTTCTTCTTAATCTATTTTTTTTATCCTCTTGCTTTTCCCATTCTATACTTTTTCTTATATTTTTGTTCTATTTTTAATTCTTTTTCCTTCTTTTCTTCCACTTTCTCTTTTTCCTTAATTTTCCTTTTTCATCTTCTACTTCTAATTTGTGTTCTTATTCTTCTCTTTGTTTTTTTTTCCTCTTTAACATCTTCTTATTTCTGTTTCCTTGTTCCTGCTCTTTCTTCTGGTCCTTTTCTTGGTCTCAAGTTTCTTTTTCACATGTTTCTCTGTAACGTAAACTTCTCTTGTGAACGGTTCTTCTTTTTCTTCTTCTCTTCTCTTCTCTTCTCTTCTCTTCTCCTTTCTTCTCTTCTCCTTCTTCTTCTTCTCCTCCTTCTCCTCCTCCCCTCCTCCTCCTCCTCCTCCTCCTCCTTCTCCTCCACCTCTTCTTCTTCTTCTGTCCTTTTTCTTGCATCGAAACACCAAACTGCATCTGCCCAGAATAAAGCAGAAGTAGAAGATGAAGAACTTCAAACAAGAGTGGTGTTGGTCTGGCGAGGAGGAATTACTCTAAACGCACGCTTAGAATTCCTAACGGCGTTTTTATGCGTTACTCAACAGCAGAAAATGTTTGTTATTATCCGAAATAACGTTCACAAACATCCTTCAATTCTTCTCCTTTATCTTCTTATCTGCTTACTTATTCACCATTCTCCCATTCCAATAACGCAGCCTACTATATATAAATTTAGATAATACACCCATGTATATATATAGTTATGTATACTTGTTTGTTTATACCCGTGTATAATGTGCACTTGTATGTTTTCTCAGTGATTTATTAGTAGCTATTGCTTTCAAAATAGAGCTGCATTCGTTCGAATGATTTATGGCGGCAGTTTGAGTACTTTGCTCCTCACTGAGATTACAATATTCATTTTACAGTGATTACTAAATTTAGACGAAAGTTGTCGTTTCCGTACTTTGAAAGAAGATGAGAAGTAATTATTTAGTATTTGTTATTTATTATTAATTATTTTAAACTACTGTCAATCGCCTTTCATAGTAAGATCTATAACAGAAACATACTGTTAGGGTGTTTAGATATGAAGAATTACCCCCAGTCATAATGGCGGATCCAGAAAAAAATTTTGGGAGCGGCTGGTAGAGGCTTGTAGAGGTGTACTGAATACAAGTATTGTTGTGAAAGCTTTTGAATTTTTCTTAATCAATCATACCCGAACTATAACTATTCAAATTAGGAAAATAAAAAATATCTTTACTAGTGCTTTGAACCGTATCAGCAATAAAATTAATTTAAATTTAAAGTATATGAAAAATTTTGATTGAATTATGGCTGAATTTGGTATGTTCAGAAAATTGTCAAGGAGCATAATATTATTCCGGTTTTCCAGTCATATTATTCCATTTTTAAGAATGGAAATCAATGCGAGAGCTTTAATTAGTTACACATTTTTCAATTAAATAATGTTTCATCCTATTAGTTTTAATAGATAAACTTTGTGTGAATTCCACACTGTAAAAAGAGATTTTTTTCTAAAGTTTTTATCTGCCGATTAGTTTTCATTTTTTGAAATAAGGGATCTGAAGTTACTCCCCCAAAAAACTTTTGTATAATCTCTTTGAGTAATCAGTTAAAATGGTATAAGAATACACAGGTATTACAGAGGTATTACAGGTATAACACATGGTGGAATGATACATGTATCATTCCACCATGGGTATAACACAAGTATACACAGGTAAACCCCATGCAAGCGTTGTATCTGAAATTTTTCCACAATATAACCTATATCAGTAGCTGGTGATTACTGGTTTGTCGACCACTGTGATAGAATGTAAAAAAAAATTTGTTGATATGTTAATGTAGTTCCTCATTACTTTTCATTAAAAGAAAGCTGGTACTGTCTCGTGATTCAATTACTGCAATTTTATGTTGCACTACATTTTCTATTCAGCAAGTACAAAAATCTAATCACTAAGTTGATTGGTTGCAGGTAATGTAAATGTAACTAAGACATTAAACAGTATTAAAACGTTAACGGATTTCATACAATTGAAGACTTAGTAGAGGAATTAGGTAATTCATGCTACTGAATATTTTCCGAGCTTTAAACTGATTGTATTGGTAAAAAATTTACACTCTTCCAAATTTTTTTTTGTTGTTTTATTAGGGGGGGGGGGGGCTTCAGCTCGAAAGCCCCCCTGTAAATCCGGCACTGCCCAGTTAAAAGCAGCTGAAGAAAGATAGGTATTATATTCCCTATTTTGATATTTTTTCTTCCCAAAGCGGGATACAGATAAAGCTTAAAGCTCAAAAAATAATAGCTTGATTTTAAAAAAGTCAATTTTGAGCGTATTCTTAAAAAAAACACAGCACACGGCTAGGGCTTTAACTGAAAATTTGCGCCAAATTTCAACTTTGTTTAGCCGCGTTGTTCTCGAGAAACGGTGATGAACGAGTAATAATTTCTAGTCAATTGTATTTGGCTTTTTTATCTAGATGACTGCAAGGATTGATGCTATTGGCTAGCAGCTGTTGGGCTGGACTACGTATTTTGAAATAGAAGGCTCTGATTGGTTGTTAAAACTATGGTCTGTAACGCCCATTTGTACAAATGGGAGGAGTTAACAAAGAAGTAAAAATGAACAAAACAAGCAAACAAGTGGAAACAGATAATTCACAAAATTTACTAACAGAACAACAGAATAGGAACGATATCATACTGAAAATTAATCAACAGAGTCAACAAACAAATGAATAGAATAAGAACGATATCTTAATGAAAATAAACTAATTTACAGGGATAAGACTAGAGAAATATTAAAGTTTTCATTGATTTTCAGCAATTTTTATGAAATATAGCGGACAAAATTTCTAGACTTGTCCAAAAAACTTTTATATCGCAAAAACGCCATCAAGAAGAGCGATTTATTACAAAGTTTGTTGTGAAGCAAAGTAACTCACGCTTCAAAAACTTGAAAGTTTGTGTATTAGTTAGAGACTGAGAGAGAGCGAGTGTGATAGACAAAGAGTGTGACCAGCAGCTACACTGAAGATGATGAAGAAGAAAAAGAGGAAGAAGAAATAGCAAGAGGGTGAGGAGGAGAAAAAGAAGAAGGAAAAGTGTTTTGTGCCCAACTTTGTTGTGTTGTTAGCGTGTAGATAAACGCCATTAAAAACTAACTTCAAAACAAGTGTATTTTCAAATTCTCTTTTTCTTCTTCTTCTTCTTCTTCTTGCGGCTATTTCTTCTTCTTATTCTTCTTCTTCTTCTTATTTTTTTTCTTCCGTCTCCTTGTTATTCCGGCTTCTACACCATGTCCTTATTTTTCTTCCTTCGACCTTGTTTTTCCCCACCTCCTTTTTCATCAACATCTTCTTTTCTTCCTATTTCTTCCATCTTCTTCTTCTATATCATTTCTCTTTCTTCTGCTCTTTCTTTTTCTTCTTCCTTTTCTTTTCTTCTTCTTCTTCCTTTTCTCATCCACCTACTACTTCTCCACCACTTCCCTCTTCGCTACCACCTTCTCCTACTCCTCTTCCTTGCCATACACTATTTCATCCTTCTCCTCCTCCTCCTCCACCTCCTTCTCCTCGCTTTCTGCTTTTTCCACTCCTTCTCCTCCTTTTCATTAACGTCCTCCTCCACCTACTCCTCTCAGTCCTTACCCCACCGCAATCCCTTCTTCTCGGCCTAATCCACCATCTCCTCCATTTCCTCCTTTTCTTCCGCCTCATCCTCCTAATCCGTCTCTTCCTCTCCCTCCTCCTCATCCTTATTCCCTACTCCCTCTTCTTCTTTATCATCCTCTTCTTCTTTATCATCCTCTTCTTCTTTACCACCCTCTTCTTCCACTTTTACTTCTCCTTATTCCCTCCTTCATCTTTTCCTTCTTCTTCCTTTTCTCCTTCTTCTTATCCAACTTCTCCTTATTTTTATTTTTCTTCTGTTTTCTACTACACCTCCTTCTTATTACCTTCTCCATTGACAAGCTGCTAGAACCATAGATTAATATAGTTCTAGACGTTTGGAAGTGTCAATAATTCGAATCCCAATCTGTCCAATAACAATGAAGTGTTTGTAATTAATAGTTAAATAGAATGAATTACAGGTAAATTAGTCTTTTTGTCATAATTTATCCCAATGAAATATTAAATTACACCTGTTCGGAAACTCCAAATGCCCAGGGAGAAGGACATCAACACAGCATTACCGTCATGTCATTTAGCTACGACCGTGTTCGCTGCTAAAATTGAATAATAAATGAGATAAAGTGCTGTTCATGTACTGTGTTGTATTTGTAAAGTGTAATAATTTTCGAAAGCAGCTCTCCCCAAATTTGTTGATTCATCGTTTCCAACTTAATAGCATGTCAACGGAGCGTTTTCAATTGATGTTGTAGTTAAAGTTGTATATTTTAGTGAAAAATATTGAAACATTATTTTCGAGTTTACATTTATAATTAATTGACATATGACACATGTTTCGTACAAAATTTTTCCTCAGTTATGTTGCTGTTATCCTGAAATCACTGTATACTGTACAGTGATTATGATTAATTTAATTATTGTGACAAAATTACAATGAATGTGAAAGTGCAACAGACTCAAAAGTCTAAACCTGCTCTCTTCACAAATTTTGAGAACTCTTATAATAAATAATTATTGTTATGCTTAAATCTCTGTGCATTAATTAGATTTGTAGTTAAAAGGGAGCTCTCGAAAAAAATGATCAGCATGATCATCTCCAAATTATAAATGTTGCGAAATTTAATTGATGTGCTTATAATGGTTCATTTATTCTATTATTTTTTTCATGACTCGAGCAATGATAATTTTTTCCTTCAGTTACCCAACAAAGCAGCTATGCACTCATTCTAGTATGCAAAACAGCTGATTCCTGAACCTGATGAACAACTATTCCGCACTCGCCTTCAGCTCGTGCGTAATGCATTGCTTTCTTGCAGTAAAGAGCTACTTTGCGCTCTAGTTACACAAATAACAAATGTAAAATAGCTTCTAGAAACTTGGAAGAAAAGTTCAAATTTGCCGCACTCCTGCTGACTTTTCCGCACTCATTTTACTTTGTCACACTCCAGGTGTGCCAACTGTAGGAAAAGTGTAATGTGTTGCTCGTGCTGAAAGTATCTTTGCTCTACTTGAAGTGCATTTCTGTCATGTAGTAAAGAGCTACTTTGCGCACTAGTTACACAAATAACTATTCCGCTATGAAATATGAAACATCTTCTAGAAGCTTGGAAGAAAACAGATGATACTCAGTTGATAAACATTACTGAATGTACTTAATGTCTATACAGTTTATGTTTCCATGTATTGATAATGTATTTTCCTTCTTTGCAGGTAAAACACTATCTAAATACTACTAAAGACTACAAGAATCAATGAACGCAATTGCAATTGATGATTTACAGCATTAACTATCGATTTGAGTTACATCTTTTTGAGTAAGTAAATTTCATCTCAATAATAGCCGTGATGAACCTAGTCTAAAAACTTCGATGAACCTAGAACAAATTTTGTACACTTGACATGGTGAAAAACTGATGTGATATTCGAATTTTATATGTAGGCATACTTTCTACCAATATTTTTTCGGCAACTTGAAACCATTATCGCACCTCTTGCTTTAGAAACAGGGCCCAAAACAATTAAATAAACTAATAAGTCCATGTTCTTTCCCACAGGTATTGAGGACTCTTTTCCTACTAATTAAATAAAAATCGAGAAATGTTCCTTAATGAAGATAATTCTCGTAGTATATTTCAAGCAATATTTATCCGCAACTTGAAACCATTATCGCACCCAAGGTATACAGATATATGTATACTAACCTTGTATCGCACCTCCAACTTTAAAAACAGGGTCCAAAACAGTAGTCAACAAACTGCATGTTTTTCCCAAAAGTGTTTAGTACTCTTAAAATTCAGGAATTTCATGCATCTTCCTGAATAACTTGCCGTAAGCCGTAGTGGGTATTTGTTCAGTAGGATACGCTACGAACTTCTAGATCCTCTCTGTAAGAATGACCGATTGGACTGGCCAGCAAAAAAAAAAAACTGCTGTAAACTCACTTCCCGGTGGTTCGGAACTCATCTAAAACTGTAGTTCAAGTCATCAATTATCATCATCCAACCCATTTCTCACGTACAGGTCTCGAACCTATGTGGGCTCCATCCTGGAAAAAATAGGGTGGAAATCTGAGTTTAAAAACGTAGTTTTGTGTACTATTTAACTGGGTCAGGTTGTAGGAGGTGTAGAAAATCGTATTTTAGGCATTTGAATAGGGGCTAGACGACTACAGCTAGCTAAGCCATCAATTATTATTCGCTAGTGCTGAAATCGATTTTGCAATTCGGTCAGCAAGGCAGTCAGTACAGACAGGCCACAACAGAACTTCATCAATGTTTCAGATTCCCCTCTCATCCTTTCCACTAGTAGTCTGGTTTAATCCCAGCAGTAGACTACAGCATTGTGGAAAATAGAATAGACAAGATTTATCGACACAATCCATGTAGACAAGCGATCACGAAATTAGCTGGGTCCCTAGGCTAGGGATGTCGCTTCGATACAATCCATGTAGACAAGCGATCTCGAAATTAGCCGGGTGCCCAGACAAGCTATGTCGCTTCGATACAATCCATGTAGACAAGCGATCTCGAAATTTGCTGGGTGCCCAGACAAGCTATGTCGCTTTGATACAATCCATGTAGACAAGCGATCTCGAAATTTGCCGGGTGCAGACAAGCTATGTCTCTTTGACACAATCCATGTAGATAAGCGGCTATGAAATTAGCCGGGTGCATAAACTAGCGATAAGTTAGTTCCTAACTTGACATCTTATACATGACTGTGATGGGTCTAAAATGATCTAATGTATAAACGTCTACATGCTGTCGTCCTCTGTCGATGGAGCGAAAAAAATAACTATTTGCAAAAGAAGAGCCGAAGAAGGAGGTGGAGGAGGAGAAGTAAAGGATGATGTAATATTTTTTTAAATACAGTACACACTCCTACAACATAATACAGTAATTAGCATTAGCTCAGTGTTTCAATTTTTGTTTTGTGATTTCCTTGTTTGTTTTGAGACAAGCTAATGCATTCTCTTATTTGCAGCCACAATTTGGAATTTTCATGTTTGTATTTGAAATAAAAAAAAATAAACATGAGAGAAGATAGGAAGGAGGGAAGAAAGAGAAAGAAATAAATAGAAAGAAAAGGAGAGAAAAACGGTGTAAAAGCAATTCGAATTAAAGCGGCAGAGCATAGCTAGGGTGGGAGCAAGGCCCCACTATACACCTATATTCGTAAACTGTAGTAATGCCTTGGTAGTAATAAGTTGGCAGATGGCTAAGTCATTCATTCATTGTTATTGTCAAAGTATTTGCAGTAGGGTGGAAAAATGAAATAGGGAGGGAGTGAGAAAGTGAGTAAGAGTGTGTGAGGGAGTAAGAGGGCATGAGAGAGAGTGAGTGTGCGGAGGAGTGTGATAGATACAAGCGAAATAACTACAAAAGAATACTATCCAACAATGAGTGTGCTATACAGGGACAGTTGTGGGCCTAAATCACTGTTGTAAATAATGAATGACATCAGGGAACAAACATAGGCACTATTGGAGGGTGATCGGTTGTTGTAATGAATGCTGTATATATTCTGGCAAATTTCAAGTGGGGGGTTGGGGGGGGGTTCGTGATGTAATGATTTTAGTCAGAAACGGTTCTGAGTGAATTACATTTTTCTTGATTATGCACCAAGATTTTCCGAAAATAATTTTTGTTAGCTCTTTGAATTGATCACTCTGATGAGACCTGGCGTAATTAGAACGCTGATACTGCGTTACGTTTTGTGTAGCACACAAATGAACAGTACTAGTACTGCACACATAGAAGCGAGGTGTGGTCTGATTCAATTTTATCGATTGATTTAATGAATTTTACATCTTTGTCACTTCTATTTGCGGTTTATGATTTATTTCTAAAGAATTTTTAATTGAAGAAGGGTAGTACAGTAATAGCCGTGAGCAGTAACAGGTGCCTGTTCAATCTGTAAGCAACGCTCTCCTGGGCCCTGTCTGTAAGGATTAGATTGGCCAGCAAAAAGACTGTTCTCTGTTGTAGAATAACTTCCCGGTGGTTCGGAACCCACCGAAAATTGTAGGTCCTCCATGTTTCCAATAATGTTTCTAAGTGGAACTACGCATTTACTTTTTTCATTGGGAGAATCCAAAATTATTGAAACAATTATTATCTAAAAACATTGAACTAGTATGAAAGTAAATATATTTTTACTACAGTGACCCGAAAAAGCGCCTATTCTTGCACTAAATGTAGCACGCAAAATAGTCTATTCCTGCACCAGTGCGGGAAAGTACTTTTCCACACTCCAGATTTGCAACCTAACAACACAAAATAGTGAGCATGTAATACGCAGGTTCCCTATTCTGCATTAAAAAATAGGTTGGCTACTCTGCGTCAGCTTCGAAATAGTTGTTGTTGTTGAAATCGATTTGTTTCAAAGAAAGGTTATGAGAGGAATTGTGAGGTTATGTATGTCCTGTTTTGTTCTGTTTAAATTACTTTATACATTACTGTGGGAAAAATTTAATGTGTAATACGAGCGCAAAGCATTGTTTCTACACTCGAGAAACTTTTTTCACTCGCCTTTGGCTCGTGAAAAAACTGTTTCTTTCGATGCAGAAAAACGCTATTTTGCACTCTAGTTACACAGATAGCTATTTTCATCAATTTCTTGATGATCTTATGTCAAATTTCTAGAGTACAATGATAGTTTCTTGTAATAATCACCATTAGTATTTATCATTATTTCCGTATATTTTCAAGCAACGTCACAAAAACGAGGTATTCATTTCTGGAATACTGAAGAAATTGAGATGTTAATACTCCTGTATTTTAGAAACTTCCTACAATTATAACTATAGTTAGTTGTATAGCCAATAACTATATAGCAGCAAATATGTTTTGCTTTTTATTCCTCTTTTAGTTTTCAACCTTTAGTTTTTTAGACTTCACATTCTGTCGATCAGTGTGTGTTTTTCCCAAGATCAAGACTTCTAGACTGAAACCATTCTGATGCTACAAACTTAAAACATTAGTTTTTCTGTTATTCTGGCTCCCTATCATTCACGATCACCTGTAGGCCTAATGCTAGAGTAGAATAAAAAATCGAAACCTACATTCTATGCCCTAGACAGAAATAAAGAAATACTGTGAGTCTGTAGAACAGTTTTATACCTGAGTCTACTTGCTCTCTGTCCTTTGCCCTTGGGGCCACCGTCCTAGAAAAGAAGACAAAAAAGAAGTTGAAGAAGAAGCATGACGAATTCTTCTTTTCTGCCTTCTCCCCCCCTCCCATCCTCCTATCTACTAACCTTCCGTATCAACCCAAATTATACGATCTCTTTTTCCAAAATAGCTTTCTTTCTGATTTTTTTCTTCTGTAGGCTAGTGAATGGGCCCTTTTTCTTCCTCTTCTTCATACTTCTACTTTTAATTCTTTTTCTTTATCTCCTTCTTCCTTGTTCTTTTCCTCTCCAAATAATAAGTTATTATCGTTTTGGAAGCATATTATTTGAAGTTATCGGTGCGATCTATTGGCGTGCATTCTCTAGTACTATATAGGGCCGATTCTTCAATTTTTCTTTTTCTTCTCCTTGTTCTTCCTATTTTCGTTCTTCGTCTCCTTTCCACTACGATTACTTCTTCTCCTTTTCTTTTGTTTGCTCTTCTTCTCGTTGTTCTTTCCCTTCTTATTTTTTTTCTATTTGTACTTCTTGTTTTCATTCCTATTTTTCTTCTATTTGTACTTCTCCTTGTTCTCTTCTCCGTGATCTTTTTTAACCTCCCCCTCCTCTTCATCCTACTAGAGTACCCAACCTACACTACCAAACCTAACTTAACCTGCTCCTCCTTCTCCTCTTTATTCTTCTACTGCTCCTCCTTTCTTCTTCCTTCTTTCCCGTTCTCTTCATACTTTTTCTCCTTGTTCTTCTCCCATAATCTTTTACAACCTTCTGCTTCCTCCTCTTTTTTCTCCTCCTACACTAACTTCTCTTTTTTCTATTCCACTCCTCCACTACCACCTCCTCCTCCTCATCCGGCACCTCTTCCTCACCCTGCACCTCCTCCACTACCAATTCCTCCTCCTCATCCTACCCCTCCTCTACCCCCTCTACATATTACTCATTTTCCTCCACCAACTTCTCCATCTCTTATTTCTTCTCCAACTCCTTCTCCTCTTTCTCCTTCTTCTTTTCCTTGCTCTCCTCCTTTTTCTTCTGTTTGTTCTCCTTATTGTGACACTGCTTGTTTTTCTTTTCTCCTTGTCCTCCTTCTTCTTCTTCTTCCTATTCATCTTCTCCTTATTCTTCTTCTCCTTATTCTTCTTCTCCTTATTCTTCTTCTCCTATTTGTTCTTCTCCTTTTTGTTCTTCCCCTTGTTCCTCTCCTAAATATTTTCGAGATTAAGTGAGCTTCATAAATATTCTTCTGATAGTTGGGCCTTGAACACCATGTCAAAATATTTTACACTCACTTCAGGATGGCTGTATACAGTATATTCATAAGATGATAAATGTGCCGTAGTAGAAAGTTTACTGAAGGACAACGTGATAGAGAAATGCAAGAGTGATATAATGTATAGGCAATAGGCTACTGTGTACTATTCTAGGCTGAACTAGTATTTTGTAACAAGTAGCCTAACCTAAAAAGAAATTCATGAGATCATAATTCGAAAAATGAAAAATTACTATTTTTCAGCGCTTATATCTCAAAAAATAATTGTTAATTTTTTCTCATTGCAATAAATAATATTTTTAGAAAGCCTGATAATCACTAGCCTAATGCTTCTCCTTCTTCTCTTTCTTCTTCTCCTCCTCATCCTCATTCTTCTTCATCTTCTCCTCCTCCTCCTCCTCCTCCTTCTTCTTCTTCTTCTTCTCCTTCTTCTTTTCCTTCTTCTTCTTCTTCTCCTCCTCCTCCTCCTTCTTCTTCTTCTCATCCTTCTTCTTCTTCTTCTCCTCTTTTTTCTTCTCATCCTACTTGTTCTTCTCATCCTTCTCCTTCTTCTTGTTCTTGTTCTTCTTCTTCTTCTCCTCATTCTTCTTCTACTTCTTCTTCTTCTTCTTCTACTACTTCTTCTTCTTTTCCTTCTTCTCCTCCTCCTTCTTCTTCATCGTCTCCTCCTCCTCTATCTCCTCCTCCTCACTATTCTCTCTCTTCTACTTCTCTTCCTACTACTTCTCATCTTCCTCCTTATTCTTCTTTTCTTCCTTCTCATCGTACATTTCTTCTCCTCCTTCACCTCGTCCTTCTTTTCTTGTCCTTCTCCTACTCCTCAAACCTCTCCTTCTCTTTTCTTTCTCCTTTACTTTTCATCCTCCTCCTCCGTGTTCTCCACTAAATCCTCTTCATTCTCCTTCTCCCTTCCCTTCTTCATCTTCCTTTCAACTCCCTTTCTTGTTATTCCTATTCTCGCCTACCTGTAAGTGTCCATTCAACCAATGTAGTTTCTGATACCATTCATCACAGGAAGCTTTTACTCTCTCAAATCTTTTCTTTCGCACACATCCCATGATACTTTCTTTCTCTGTTTCAATCTCTCTTTCTCCCGATATTTCTCTGTCTCTCCTATTTTTTGACTTCTTCTTCATCTTTTTCCACCCTATATATAATATTTCTTATAGTTGCTGAATCGCCATTTAGACTTTTTACTATCGGCTTTGTTTGCTGAAGTTGAGAAATATAGAGAACAAGAAATGGAAGAAAAGAAGAAGATGAAAAAGAAGAAGGAAAAGAAGTAGGAGGAGAAGAAGAAGAAGGAGAACAAGAAGACGAAGAAGAAGAAGAATAATGAGAAAAAGAAGAAGAAGAAGGATGAGAAGAAGAAGAAGGAGGAGGAGGAGGAGAAGAAGAAGAAGGAGACGATGAAGAAGGAGAAGAAGAAGGAGAATAAGGAGAAGATGAAGAAGAAGTAGGAGAAGAAGGAGAATAAGGAGAAGATGAAGAAGAAGGAGGAGGAGAAGAATAAAGAAGAGAAGAATGAGGAGGAGAAGAAGGAGAAGAAGAAGGAGAAGGATGAGGAAAACAAGTAGGAAGAGAAGAAGAAGAAGAAGAAGAAGAAGAAGAAGAAGAAGAAGAAGAAGAAGGAGGAGAAGAAGAAGAAGGAGGAGAAGAAGAAGAAGAAGAAGAAGAAGAAGAAGGAGAAGAAGAAGAAGAAGAAGGAGACGATGAAGAAGGAGAATAAGGAAAAGATGAAGAAGAAGGAGGAGGAGAAGAATAAAGAAGAGAAGAATGAGGAGGAGAAGAAGGAGAAGAAGAAGAAGAAGGAGAAGGATGAGGAAAACAAGTAGGAAGAGAAGGAGAAGAAGAAGAAGAAGAAGAAGGAGGAGGAGAAGAAGAAGAAGGAGGAGGAGATGAAGAAGAACAAGAAGAAGAAGAAGAAGGAGAAGAACAAGAAGAAGAAGAAGAAGGAGACGATGAAGAAGGAGAATAAGGAGAAGATGAAGAAGAAGAAGAAGGAGGAGAAGAAGAAGAAAAAGTAGAAGAAGCATGAGGATAAGAAGAAGGAGAAGGATGAGGAGAACAAGTAGGATGAGAAGAAGAAGGAGGAGGAGAAGAAGAAGAAGGAGAACAAGAAGACAAAGAAGAAGAAGAAGGAGGAGGAGACGATGAAGAAGAAGGAGGAGGAGAAGAAGGAAAAGAAGAAGAAGTAGTAGAAGAAGAAGAAGAAGTAGAAGAAGAATGAGGAGAAGAAGAAGAACAAGAAGAAGGAGAAGGATGAGAAGAACAAGTAGGATGAGAAGAAAAAGGAGGAGAAGAAGAAGAAGAAGAAGAAGGAGGAGGAGGAGAAGAAGAAGAAGAAGGAAAAGAAGAAGGAGAAGAAGAAGAAGGAGGAGGAGGAGAAGATGAAGAAGAATGAGGATGAGGAGGAGAAGAAGAAAGAGAAGAAGGAGAAGCATAAGGCTAGTGATTATCAGGCTTTCTAAAAATATTATTTATTGCAATGAGAAAAAATTATCAATTATTTTTTGAGATATAAGCGCTGAAAAATGGTAATTTTCCATTTTTCGAATCATGATATCATGAATTTTTTTTAGGTTAGGCTACTTGTTACAAAATACTAGTTCAGCCTAGAATAGTACACAGTAGCCTATAATTATATTATATCACACTTGCATTTCTCTATCACGTTGTCCTTCAGTAAATTTTCTACTACGGCATATTTATCATCTTATGAATATACTGTATACAGCCATACTGAAGTGAGTGTAAAATATTTTAACATGGTATTCAAGGCCCAACTATCACTATTTTAGTGTTTATAACTCTTTCTCACTCTTCTCTCTCACTCCTTGTCACTCCATAATCCTATCTTGCTATTTTCTTAAGAGTGCAAAATATAACAGCAATAGATCGGATACATTTCACAACCAATATGGCGTCCTATTGGTACCGGTACGATAATTTACAAATTTTAGCTCCATTCTGAACACATGACTCCGATACTTCATTACTGATATTATGACACTCTTTTTGTTTTCCTCTATTTCTCACTCACTTTCTCACTCCATCTCTCTCACACACTCTCTCTTTATCTCTCTCTCTCAATATGCTACTCTGCTACTCTGATGTCAAGTGAGTGAAACGTGTGTCAGTTCGGCTCCGTCTTCAAGCAGTAATTTCGTAGGGTTCAATAGTTCGATTTAATTCAAATTATATATCATTGTGTTCAGTTTTTCAAGTTTAGTGCTATTGTGTAATTATTTTTTTGGTAAATTCACGTATTTTCAAGTTATTTCTAAAAAACTCTACTCAAACCACAAAATAACCGTTAGATTTTAGAGTCTTCCTATACCGCTTTCTACTCCATTCAACATGGGAAAACCCAGAAGTACGCCAAAACGAAACAATGCCACCGTCCAGCTACCTGGTCAACAACCTCCACCTCCTGCCGAATCTATTTCTGGTGGTCTCACCGAAGAATTCCTCCTGCATATGAGCCAGCAAGTGGAGAAAGCGGTCGAAGCAGCGGTTACTTCGGCTTTGAAAACTATTTTCGCCGAGGTCGAGGCCTTAAAAGACGAGAATAGAAGGCTCAACGAGAGGATCCGGGAGCTCGAGGAGGACTGCAACTTGAAGGTCGACGACCTTGAACAATATGGTCGGCGACAGTGTCTCCGAATCTTCGGTGTTCCGGAAAGAGAGAAAGAGGACACTGATCAGCTTTCGTTGAAGGTGTTGAACGAAACACTAAAGCTTAACGTCAAATTGGAGGATATCAACCGCTCCCATCGGGATGGTAAACGACAACCACCTGCAACCGGCCAAGCCAAACCCAAGGATCGCCCGATAATTATTCGACTCTGCAGCTACAGGACAAGGCGAATGATCTTCGATGCCAAGAGGGGTCTGAAGGGAACCGGCATCACCATCCGGGAGGACCTGACAGCGCAGCGACTGAGGATCCTGAACGCAGCAGCCGACCGCTTTGGACACCGTCAGGTTTGGAGTCAGGACGGACGTATTAAGATCGCCATCAATCACGGAGGCACCAAGAGGGTGCATACCGTCGAGAGGATGGCTGACCTCTTAAAAATAAAGGTGAGCACCTAAATAACTGTTCTAAACAGCATTCTCTAGCAGCCTAAGTGTAGTAGTTAAATTATGCAGCCCTCCGCTAAGGCTCTAGCCACATATGAATATCATTTAAAACATATTATTTAACAAAAAACTACAACAATAGCCTCATATTCATACTTATTCTAACCCTCTTCGCCTCTGTGCTACACCTCAGGTTATACTAAGAGCTTTGAGACGAATGCACTCACTTTCAATAGTCGTCACATGACTCATAAATAAGTTCTCTTACTCACTCTGTCTCCTCGTTGAATAATTATTTTGCTTAGCTTTGTATAATTCATAGACCAATTACTTATATTTTTTAACTATCATAATCTAGAATCTAAGACTGTCATTTTGTAATCTACACGAATGAAGTAAATAATCTAATCTAATCTCACTCTTCTCTCTCTCTCTCTCTCTCTCTTGGTACTCATAACTGAAATCTTTGCTTAAATTACTGATTGGAAGGATTCTAGACTACGATTGTTGCCTCATTACTGTTAACAGTACATTAAACAACCATCACGAATGAAGTGAGTGCAGGCAGAAGATGTGTAGATCATTATTTGATTTGGATCACTTCAATTATTATAAATCATCCGTAATTTACGATAGGAATGTACTCTTAAACTTTATATATAGGCCTTCCTACACATACATATCCGGCCAAAAATGGATTTCAATTTTACTATCGATGCTGTGAACTCATAGCAGCTATAACGACTAAATTTTTTATGATTAATATCATTATATATATAGCGTATGGCTTTAATTAATATCATTGATTAATGGTTTTAACTTGGCTTTCATACTTAATAACATTATATATTATAAATGATTGGAATAAAAATGAAGACTTCAGTTTGATATATGCTTTGTTCCTATATTTAGATTGTCTCGTCATATATCTTCCGTTGAATTATTCTATCTATTTTCAAGAGTTGCAGAACAGTTTTATACTTCTATCACTCTGTAACTGAACAAAAATATCACATAATTAGTGCTGAATAATTATTATCTGTAATTTCCATTACTTTCAAAATATCGAATTGATTAGCCTACATTTTTTGTTCTCATGATATCACTCAATCTTCATCTTACAATTATTATAAGATTCGTTAAATTGCTGGAATGATTGATTAATTTGTTATTGTGTCTAATTCATTTACTGAATTCTCTTCTCTCTATCACAAACAGACGATCTCCTTCTCTGTCTGGCAAGCTTGGTATTGAAATAATTTGTACTGTTTTCTTCTAACATTGCGTATACGTTTTCTTCTAACATTACGTATACTTTCATTTCCAAAAAACCTGTGCTGTACCTTTATTAATACTATATTACTTTTCTACCTTTATTACTCATTCTCACTAAATCTAGAATTCTTGTCTTCCGTGTAATGGAATAATGACTAGTTCCATTAATACTTTCCTCAAGTATTTTGCTGTTGTTTCTGCTCGCTCTTTTTTCTTGTTACAGTTGAACTGGTTAATCACCGCTTCATCTAAACTTGCTGTCATTCATCACTATCCAGTATAGGGCTGCATCATACTCCTGCACAGACTAGGATCACCTGCTGAGAATCATCACCTCTTCGTTGTAAATAATATTCGAACTGTGACTGTTAAATTGTGACCATAGCCGAACTGACGATGCATCCTTCATGCACTCGCTCAATCGAGAGACTTTGACTGTTAAGTCACTTAGGTTAAGTAATCTTAGTTTTCATTTCATTTTCACTGTCATGCTTTGCTCTCTGCTTGGACCGACGTTGGTATGTAACTACAATTATTATGCTCCCTACTGACAATCCAGCTCGCTCGCTCTCAATTCATAATAATCGTAGTAGTTTGAATAATAATTACCATAACCCAGACACGGGTCTCATTTTATCGAACAGGCTTCGGCCCTACAACAAAGTTCTGAAAGCCGCGCACCTTAATGTTCAATCTCTTAGTTGTCACATAGACGAACTCAGAGCAATCTTCCGTTTTCAAAATTTCAGTATTATTGGAATCTCGGAATCATTTTTAAAGCCTAGTATTCCATCCAAACAAGTTGAATTGCCCGGTTATACTCTTTACCGTAATGATAGATTGAATAAAGCATGTGGGGGCGTGGCAGCGTATGTGAAAGAAAATATAAAGACTAAAATATTAACCACATCTGTACAAGAATACTCTGCCAGACCTGAATTTATGCTACTTGAATTATCCTTATCCAGTTCTGAAAAATTACTAGTTGGAATATGCTATCGCCCCCCAAAAATAGGTCATTTCTCAGATTTTGAAAATGCGTTGCTCTCTTTCATGCCATTTTACAGCCGTATTCTAGTGATGGGAGATATGAACACTGACCTGAACATGACTAATCGCAACTTTGACTATTACCAACTGACAACAATCTTCCAATGCCTCAACATGACTATTTTACCACTAGACCCAACTCATCATACTAATGAATCTGACACACTCATCGACCTTCTCATAGTTAGTGACCCTAATGAGGTTATACACACGGGTCAAATCTCTGTCCCAGCTATTTCTGGACATGACTTGATATACTGTGTGCTTTCTTATAAGCCACCTAGACCAATGCAAAAATTTATAACGTATAGGGACTTTAAACACTTTGACGAAGCCGCTTTTTTGACTGATGTAACTCAGACTCCATGGCATCAAATTGAGGCCTTACCCTCAGTAGATGAAATGGTTGAGACTTTTGAAAACTGGACTCTCAATTTATATGACAAACACGCACCCTATGTAACCAGAAGAATAAATAGAAAACAACGTGTACCGTGGATGACTGACGAAATACTAAAAATGATGGGACAAAGAGACAAGGCTCATAGAAAATTTAAAAGGAAATATGATTTGGATAGCTTAATTGAGTATCGAAGTCTCAGAAATAAAGTTAAACAACAGCTACGTAACTCAAAGATTAGGTACTTGAATTCATTTATGACAGACAACAGACAAGACTCTTCATTATTATGGCGTGGAATAAAAGAATTTGGCCTTGGTAAACAGAAAACTCATACTCAAATTGACTTACCACTAGACGATATAAATGGACATTTTGTTTCACACTCGAATCAACGTGATGAGACAGTCATCAGCAATCATATTAATGATCTAAATGATCAGGTAAAAAATTCAAACATACCACTAGCTGATCAATTCCACTTTCATCCGATTTCAGAACAAGACACTTTTAAAGCATTTCAACACATTCGTAGCAATGCTACTGGTGCAGACGAAATTTCAATCAAATTTGTTAAAAGAATGTTATTTGCAGTCCTACCGACTATCACATTCATTTTCAATAAATCTCTTGAAAATGGTAATTTCCCTGAAAATTGGAAGCTTGCTCTGGTTCGTCCTTTAAACAAAGTTGCCTCTCCCAATAAAGTTGAAGACTTCAGACCAATCAGTATTTTACCAGCCCTATCCAAAGTACTTGAGAGAATTGTTCATGCACAAGTTGTGGAATTTCTAGAGCATAGTAGTAAACTTCATAACTTTCAATCTGGATTTCGAAAATCTCATTCAACTGAAACAGCTCTACTGCGTGTCACTGATGATATCAGGTTGGCTATGGACCAACGAAAATGTACTATCTTAAGTCTGTTTGATTTTTCTAAAGCATTTGACACTGTAGACCATAGAGTTCTTCTAAACAAGTTAGCTCTTCTTGGTTTTAATCATAAAACACTAATATGGTTCAATTCCTATCTTACAGGTAGAAAACAATGTGTATCTGTTGGAGATAACAGGTCAAATTGGAAAAATGTTATACATGGTGTTCCTCAAGGATCCATTTTAGGCCCCCTACTGTTCACTCTGTATGCAAACGACCTTCCCTCTGTTATCAAGTTTTCCAGTTTTCATACATATGCAGATGACCTTCAAATTTATGCAAGTTGTTCTACCACAAAAATAAATGAAACAGTAGAAAAAATGAATCAAGATATAAATTTAATAGTTGAATGGACTAGGAAAAATGGCCTCAAACTCAACCCCATTAAAACGCAGCCCATAATAATTGGATACTCACGCTTAGTAAACGGCATTGACTTGAACTCAATCCACAAGATTACTGTTGATGGTAATGAAATTCCCTACTGCAGCTCAGTCAAAAACCTAGGTATTATCATGAATAAAACTCTTGACTGGTCAGAACAAGTAAATAAAACATGTAAAAAGGTCTTTTCAGCCATGCATTCATTGAAGAAATTGCAAGATATTCTTCCTAGAAACATTAGATTATTATTGGTTAAATCTCTGATCTTCCCACACTTGATGTATTGCAATACTGTACTAAATGACATGCAAGTCACTCTAAATGATAAACTGCAGCGCTGCCAAAATTATTGTCTACGGTTTGTTTACTCTCTTGAACGACATGAACGGATCACTCAAGCCCACATTGCTAGCTCAACTTTAAAACTACCCGAACAGAGATTATTTCGAATAGTCAAACTTGTTAGAGATATTTTAAAATATGGCAAACCAAACTATCTCAAAAATGATTTTAAATTTGTTTCTGAAGGTAGGAGGATAGATGTTTCACATACTAGAACCGGAGAAAATACTCTAAGGATACCGAATCACCGAACTACCATTTATACTAAATCTTTTCTTGTTAGCGCCTGTCGTGCTTGGAATGCACTTCCCAATCCTATTAGATCCTTTGAGAGTCGAGTGGGCTTTATCTTGGCATTGAGAAAATATCTTTTTGAGAAAATGACTGAGTCTGTTCAACCCTAGAGCAACTGCATGACAACTTTCATCATTCACTCCATCATTCATCAACTCCATAAGCAATTTATTCACCATTTAAATCCTTAATGTCTTAGGGATCTTAATTATTATAATCCATAAAATATTAACTTATGTATAAAAAGTTTTCGTTTTACTCTAATGTCTAGTGTAATATTAACCACTATCACCCCCTATTATTCCTCTTAAATTATGCTTAAATTATCACCCCCTATCATTCCTCTTAAATTATGCTTTTTTTAACTCACTTTCATATTAATGTTTAACATAAATTATCTCATTTGTAAATAATCTCTTTTTCTGTCTCATTGTTTTACTCTCAATCAGAAAATATCAATCCATAACTTCTATTATTAATTGTAAATTAACTCTATTAATCACTTTGTTCTAATCATTCATATCCTTCAAATAATTTATTCATCTTATTTTAGTTTTTAACTTTCGTACCGTTTTCAGTTTATTATAGCCTACGGTCAAGTGTTGATGAGAAGGATATTCTTGAATATCCTCTTCCAAGAATGGACATTTATATGTTCAAACTTCGCCGTTTCATGTAGATACATCACAATCATATTATCGTTATCAAATTGCATCTTATACTGTATACATATCGTTGATTAATTCTTTAGTTTAGATTTGTAAAATTCATAGAACAATAATTACAGTACTTATATATTTTTAACTATCATAATCTAGAATCTAAGACTGTGCATTTTGTAATCTACATGAATAAAGTAAATAATCTAATCTAATCTAATCTAATCTCACTCACAAACTCTCTCTCTTTTCAGTTCTCAAGAACAATGAAGAATGTTTATTGCTGAGCAACTTGTAGAGTTCGTTTGTTTCGATGCGTGCTCTAGTTTCTGGAGTCGTTTAGACGGACAGACGGACATACATTGTGTGTGGACACATTGTAATAAATGTCATAAATATATGTCATAAATGTGTCATAAGTGAATTGAGCAGGATGACAATCTATGACTTGAGAAACCTGCCAGCATCTGCATCTATTCGCTAGTGAAAGTTTTGAAGGTCTTACAAGCTTCAGTACACGTTGTTTCTAAATCGTCAATGAAAAATGCGTTTAAACGGTGAGAGCTAGAGCGACACTAGATGTATAGATCGATTTTCAAGGTCTCACTTTCTTCAGTTTAATTTTTTGCTAAAATTCGTCAATGAAAAATGCATTTAAACGGCAAGAACTAGAGCGACAGTGAATATATAGATCCATTTTCAAGGTTTTCTCCCCTTTTTTTCGGAGGATGTAGCCCACATAGGTCTGAGACCTGTGCGTGGGTAATGAGTTGGATGATGGTGATTGATGAGTTGGACCTACAGTTTCAGGTGGGCTCCGAACCACCAGGATGTGATTTTACAGCAGTGAACAGAGTCGTTTTTGCTGGCCAATCCAATCGGTCACCCTTACAAAGAGCGCCCAGGAGTTCGTAGCTTATCTCTGATAGAACAGATACCTGCTGCGGCAATCGACTACCACTTCCCCAGTGATGGCTCCAGCTTAATTTGTTTCTAGAATTTGTCAATGAAAAATAAATTTAAACGGCGAGAGCTAGAGCGACACTGAATGTATAGATCGATTTACAAGGTTTTACTATATTCAGTTTCATTTGTTGCTAGAATTCATCAATGAAAATAGTTATTTATGTATTAAGAGCGTGAAGCGCGACTTTATCGCTCGAGTCAATACATTTACTGCGCGACGCATAGCGGAGCGCAGTAATTTTGCGAGAGCGATAAAGAAGCTTCACGCGCGAATTACATACAATATTTTTCCTAAAACTGCAGTTCTGGATTCCAACACAATAAAAGCTTGTAGTTTGTAACATCACAGACCATGCGCGGATTTGGTTAGCGTTCGCCATTGTTGAGGTTATGTGAATTTCACGGATTCCGTGATCCACCAATGAGAAGGCACTAAAATCAAAACAGAAGCGTAAAGAAAACAGCTGGCGAGCGTAAAGTACTTTACCGCTTGCTGAGCAGTAAAGAGGTATTTTACAATTAGTTTTCAGTACGTAAAGAACTACTTTACGAGCAGTTGTAGGAAAATACATTTAAACGGCGAGAGCTATTGCGACACTGATTGTGTAGATCAAGAGCTTAGAGCATAGTGTATTCAGTGTAGATTCTCGCTGTGGGAAGTGATAGTCGCGAGCCGTAGCAGGTACCGTATCTGTTCAATCAGATAGAGATAAGCTGCGTTCTCTTGGGTCCACTTTGTAACGGTGACCGATTATATTGGCCAGCAAAAAAGACACTGTTCTCTGCTGTAAATCACTTCCTGGTGGTTCGAAACCCACCTAAAACTGTAGGTCCAACTCATCAATCACCATCATCCAACTCATTACCCACGCACAGGTCTAAGACCTATGTGGGCTTCATCCTCAAAAAAAAAATAATAATAATATGTGTAGAAAGAAGCTAGGAACAAAAAATTATCTTAGGAGCTGCTTTTTCCGAAAAAAGTCTACCTTTTCATGGTAGTTCTGTAGGTGTATTTTCCCTTACAAGCTTGTACAGTTTTATCTTGATCTGCTTGTCATTTTTCCTCTTCTAATTCTCCTTGTTCTCATGTCCTCGTCCTTCTTCTTCTTCTTCTTTTTTTTTTCTTCCTCTTCCTACTTCTATTTTATCTTCTCCTTCGATCTTCTTCAACTTGTCCTTCTCATTTCTCTTCTTCCTCCTTATACTATTTTTTCTCCTACTTCTTCCACTTCTCCCTTCTTTTTCTTCTTCCTCTTCTTCTTTCTCTTACTGTTTCTTTATAATGCAACTACTTCTTACTATTTTCCGTACTGCAAATTCTTCTACAGTTAGATTCTTTAACAGTTTCTTGTTATTCCTCTTTTTGTTCTTCTTCTCCCCTCCTGTTCTCCTTGTTTTTCTGCTGCTTGTTATTCTCGATCTTTCTCTTAATAATCTGGTTATTGTTATTCTCCTTCTCCTCCTTCTTCTTCTCCTTCTCCTCCTTCTCCTTCTCCTTCTCCTTCTCCTTCTCCTTCTTCTTGGTCTTCTTGTTCTTCTTGTTCTGCTTGTTCTTGTTCTTGTTTTCTCTTCCATGTTCTCATTCTCGATTTCTTCCTCTTTGATCTGCTTGTTATTCTCGATCTTTCTCTTAATTATCTGGTTATTGTTATTCTTTATCCTCCATTTTCTTCTTCTTCTCCTTCTCCTTCTTCTTCTTCTCCTTCTCCTTCTTCTTCTTCTTCTTCTCCTTCTCCTTCTCCTCCTTCTCCTTCTCCTTCTTCTTGTTCTTCTTGGTCTTCTTGTTCTTCTTGTTCTGCTTGTTCTTCTTCTTCTTGTTCTTGTTCTTCTTCTTTTTCTTGTTCTTGTTCTTGTTTTCTCTTCCATGTTCTCATTCTCGATTTCTTCCTCTTTGATCTACTTATTTTTCTTCTTCTTGTTCCCCCCCAAATCCTTCTTCTTCGTTATCTTGTTCTTCTTCTTGTGCATGTTCTTCTTCCCCTTATTCTTCTTCATATTTTTCTATTTCTTCCACTTGTCCTTCTTCTTCTTCTTGTTCTTCTACTTCTTTTCATTTTATTTCTCTACATTGTTTTTTACCTTCATTCCTCATTATTTTCTTTCTTCTTATCTGCAACTATCTCCTTCATACCTTGCTGTTTATCTCTTCCTTATCTTCCTCTTCGTCTTTTCTATGTTTGTATTTGAAGAGGTTTGTGATGAAGATGCCCGACCTACCGAAGCCAAATAAATCTTTTCCGTTGTTATCTGATCGCTCTTCTTTTTCTTATTCTTCTTCTTCTTTTGCTCCTTCTCCTTCTTCCACTTCTTCTTCTCTTCTTTCAACTTTTCTTTTTGGAAAAAGAATTCCATCACTCCTCCCCTAGTTGTGCAGCTTTCAATCTTTCCTTTTTGTTTGTCTCTTATCTTTATCTTCCTGCGTTGAGTGTGCTAAAGCCGCAACGTTGAGGATAACAATAAATTACGGAAAAGAAAAGAAGCCAAGAATAGAAGGAAACGTAAAACCCACAAAGAAAGGTGGAGCACGGAAATGTGACAAGGCAAAGATAGAATAAATGATAGAAATAGAAATAGTTTTCAAAAATGCGAATACGTTATTTTTTAAATATTATCAAGATGTAGTTTCTACAATTTCTTCACAAAGTAGACTTAATAATTCAGGAAGCGATGTCAATACAGCTTACTATATTCCATGCCTTACCAAACTACTGTAGTTATGTAGCTATTCAACACTACTGTGCCCTTTTCTGTATCAGTCTAGTCTAGCCAATCACAATTCAGGATTCTTAAAAAACATTGTCCGATCGTAAACAGTGTCATGCATTAGTCACTTCCGCCAATCCAAACATTTTTAAATAAATTTGAATTCATAACCTAGCATCAATAAATACGCATTTTAGGTCATTTTAGTGTGTGTAAGTTATCCGATTGTTTGGTAAGTTAAATTAGATGTAGCCTAATATATATATATATATTTTTTTTTTTTGGAGGATGAAGCCCACATAGGTCTGAAATCTGTGCGTGGGTAATAAGTTGGATGATGGTGATTTATGAGTTGGACCTACAGTTTTAGGTGTGTTCCGAACCGCCGGGAAGTGGTTTTCAGCAGAGAATTTCAGCATTTCAGTGATTTTCAGCATATTGGTAATCGATAAATTATTGTATGCGACGAGTCCTTATTTAATCTTGTGTCCTTTAATTAGTCTCACTTGGGGCCTAAAAGCAGTCAAAATATAATATTTTCATAAAATGCTAAAATACCGTAGATTTGTTACTAAAAAAAAATAATAATCAATTCATCTTAAAAGTACTTTTAAAGATAAAGTCAAAATGAAAGTGGCTGCAGCAATGTTAGAATTAATCACGTCACAAAAACGTAATTACAATAATATTAATGAGTTAATAACAACAAAACTTGAAATTTTAAATTATTAATCAACCAATAATAAGGCGTACCTACTTCGTTTAAAACCGAAAGCGTCCCACTGTGCTATAGTTGCATGAAAATATATTTATATATTTATGATTCCATGTATAGCTCTTGGTATTTCGTGTCATAATTATTGGTATATTCTCGCAGTTGAATACAGTCTTATTGGCTCCAAACACGCTAGCATTTACATTGTTGGTGCATACACATGGACTTTCACACCTCTATAAAACTGGTCAAGTTTATAACATGCGTTTACCAAAGCCATTATTTTAGATCGGGCATAATACCTTTGTGAACGAGAAAAAAGAATTATTCTAGTATGGATATGGTCGGCAATATGGCCTAGTTTACCTTCTTTGAATTGAACAACTTACATTAGGCTTTGTCTGACGAATTGAAATTGAAAAACTACCTCTAAAAATATTTAAAACTGTTTAATATTCGCCCTGATCAAATTAAAATAGAAAACTTCCCCAAAAAAGGTGTAAACTGTTTACTATTCGACACCATTAGCCTCAAAAACTCAGTTGACCCCAAATTTTGAGCCGGGGTGCCAGATTTTCAAAATTGTGCACAACACTGGCGGTTTTGCAGCCTGATTCATTTGTTGTTTGTTTTCACTAAATTGTTTTAACGTGGCTCTGAACATTCTTGTTTTGTAAACTGATTTTGTGAACAATTTATAAAACCACATGTAGAATTTGGTAAATCCGTGCATTCACAATATCCTTCTTTAATTATCTAGTATATAAACTTTTTCATACTGTTCTCTGCCTACAAAACTCTAGCCCTGAAAATAAGGGATTGAAGGGGTTGAATGATAAGGGAAAAGAATATAGATGAGAAGGAGGAAAGGCATATGAAAGAGACAGGGTACAAGAATGCAGAGAACATGAAGGAAAAATATGGAAAAGAAGAAAAGAGATAAGAAATGTAAAAAAAAAAAATTTTTAAATAAGTTGATTCGGTCTAGATGTCCTGGTTTAATTGAAAGTACAAGAGAAGATTCCATTCAAGAATTGAATAAAGTAGACAACATAGACAACAAAAACAATCTCCAGTTTATTTGTATGATACAGTACCTTTCAATCGAATTTATAGTTTATATTTCAATTTAATACGGTACGTAAATATTTAAATAATATTGCTATTAGCAGCGTTTCTATTTAATCTATTTAATTGACCGATAACAATATTTATTGCTCTAGTCTCTTTTCTATTAATTTAAATTGTGAAAAGTATGTCATTTCAGCTGCTCCATGAACGATTTCTCCTCAATTCTTTCACACAAAATTAAAGATTGTAGAGCAAAATATCAACATTTAATCAGAACACCCATTTTTCAAAGCAGTATCATAGCTGGAAAAGAGAGAGGAGAGTGGGAGAGAGAGTGAGGGAGTTTGAATGAGTTTGAGGGAGATTGAATGAGTGTGAGAGAGTGAGCGAGTGAGAGTGTTTGGGCGAGAGAGTGTAAAAGTAGGAGGGTGTGAGAGTGAGAGAGGGTGTGCACAAGAAAGAGTGTAGTTGTGAGAGAGAGATTTAGTGAGAGACAAGAGAGTTTAGTGGCCGCTGCTGGATAATGTGCATTCCAAAGGTCACTGGAAGATCATCATTTGTGATGGCCAGTTCCCTTCTCCAGTCTGCTGGAGTTTGCTGGAGTTGGTTCGTGTTGGCGCATAATATTCCAGCCGCTCCATCATTAGAGAGATCTGACACCGCTGGAGCTGGAACTCTGGAGGAGCAAGAAAAATGACAAAGTTCATTTCCAGTGACAGCTCTCCAGTGTGTATAGCATTCCGGGGTCGGTGAATTTCAACAACATGGTCAATTTGTCACGTCCTGGACCCCGGGGTAACCAAATCAATTACTGTATAACTATAGATACCCTTTCACTTCCTGTAATACCTACAAGCCCCGCATCTCCTTTATATCTATATATTAAACAGCATCTACAAACCTTTCAGCTTCCCTGTATCCACAGAATATCTCGTGAAAGCTGAGCAAAAACTTCACTTTCGTATTCCAAATACGTTAAGACGCATGCATTATTTGCTTTATTATCACTGACCGATAGTTCGGAGCCCACCTGGAACTGTTCAGTTACTGAAACTAGATCAGTTTCAACTGAAACTGAAACTGAACCTGGAACTGGATCAGTTACTGATGTTAGGATGGACAAAATTCCTATCATCATTTATAAAAAAGAGATTTTTATTTTCATTTAAATTTTAAATTTAAATGAAATTTAATTTTATTAAATTAGACTGGAATTAGAATAGAAAATAAAATTCTATTTCGACATAATTTTGTTTATTTTGGTATTTTGTTTTGTGCTGATGATGCCCACAAGATTTCAAGACTTGTGCGTGGGAAATGAGTGGATAATGGTTGAGTTCATGAAGCCTTATCGTTCATCAGTAAATGCAGTTTTACCGAAAACTATAGCGTCTGATTGGTGTATTCAAATTTCAGAACTTCCATGAATTTGAATAGTCGCATCGGTTTCCTGTGAAATTTTATTCACCCGTACACTTAATCATTATTATCCACTCCTTACTCACGCTCAAGTCTCGAAATCATGTAGGCATTGTCAACACGAAAACATTTTACTAAATAAACAACATTATGTCAATATCAAGTTTTATTTTCGTTCTTTTTCTCAGAAACCTTCTTTCTACTCCAGATGTGCAGGGAGGATTGTCTTATAAACTGCTGAACGGGGTTTCTGTCCAAACTAATTACAAAAGACTGGAATTGCCTCTAGGCAATTAATCATTTCTAGATTTTCGCCGACTCAAAACGAAATGAATCCAATAAGAAGGACAAATTAATAATAACTTTGGAATGAGAATATTTTCTTCTCTAGTTCCTCATTTCTTCTCCTTCCATCATCATCATCATCATTATTATTATCTACTTGTTTTTCTCCTTCTCATCCCCCATCTCCCTTCTTCTTGCTCTTCACCTCTCCATCCTTTCTCTTCTCCACAATTCACTTTTCCTTTATTCCCTTGGTTCTTAAAATTAAGAATCGTTTAATAACTAATGATGCTGCTATTTTTCTCCTTCTCAAAAAATTCCCAAGAAAGAATTTAGAAAAACTCTAAGAAAAGTCTTGTATAAAAACTGTTATTTAATAATAGCAAATAGAAATTCCTTCCATAGAGTGCTTATAGCAATTTTTAAAAAATTCAGCTTTGTCTTTCAGCTGAATTTGTAATCCCTAGATTATTGTCGACAATTAATGGGAAAATTTTCGTGAAAAACACTGAGCATTTAGAGTGAGCTATCGGATTGTTCGTGATTCGTGATCCGCTCGCGTGTTGTTGGAGATGCTGCCAGGAGGCTCCCTAGCCAGCTCCCCAACTCACAGTGAAATATGGTCTTTATCAGTTTGATTGATGAGCTCCCATACCCGACAGACAGCGACCTCTCTGCAATTGTGAAGTTGAACTTGAAGCTGTCGGCTACTTGTACTACAATATCAATGATAAATAGATTTTTTAACGGACTTCATAATCTACAAATTTACATAAATTTCTAAGAGGAAACTGTTTTGCACTCAGTGATGATGTAAATTAAAGTAAATGCGTATGACTTTAATTGGTGGGGTAGTTCCGAATTGCCGCTTGAGCCATTTTATTGCAAACATGGTGAACCTATAATTTTAGGTGCTTTCCGAACCAGCAGGAGGTGATTTTTCATCAAAGAAAAAAGTATTTGTTGCTAGCTAAACCAATCGGTCACCCCAACAGAGAGGGCCAAGGAGGGCGTTTACAATATAGTATGACTTTTATTGGTGGGGTAACTCCACCACGCCATTTTATTGCAAACATGGTGGACCTACGATTCCAGGTGGATTCCGAATCACCAAGAAGTGATTTATAACCAGAGAAAAAAGTATTTTCTATTGGCTAAATCAATCGGTCACCCCAACAGAGAGGGCCAAGGAGAGCGTTTACGGTATAGTATGACTTTTATTGGTGGGGTAGCTCCATCACGCCATTTTATTGCAAACATGGTGGACCTACGATTTCAGGTGGATTCCGAACCACCAGGAATTGATTTTTCATCAAAGAAAAAAGTATTTTTTGCTAGCTAAACCAATCGGTCACACCAACAGAGAGGGCCAAGGAGAGTGTTGCTTATCTAATTTGGTTGAACAGATACCTAATACGGCTCACGGCTATCACTTCCCTAGTAGAGAGGCTGCACAAATTTACGCTAAAACCCCCGCTAACGCTAAAAACTACAATAATCAGTTTCAAGCCACTTGTACACTTTAATAGGCGAGAATGTGGTACAATTGTACAACAAAGGAGTAAAATGAAGGAATTCTTACCAAACTCAGAGGAATGTGTAATGGTTCAGGAATTATGTAGTTAATTCAATACATGAATGAGATATCCATGAATAGATGGAATATTTGAAAGAAAAAAATGAAAAATCATATTTTTGTGCAACGTTTTTGGAAGCCAGCTTTTCTTTGCAACCTCTTTATTTTCCGGCATCGGCCATAATATATATATATATATATATGTCGTAGCAAATAATTAGTTATACTGCAATCATATCCTAACCTACATTAACTTAACACCTTTGTGCTGTATTTAATTCGATTAGGTGATTAGATATCGATATGTCGTATGTCTTGAATATTTTGGCCTACCAGCATCTTGATTCATAATTCAGATAATAATAATTAATAATAATGAAGATAATAATAATAATAATACAGATAATAATAGAGATAATACTTATTATACAGATGCTGTAACTGGTACTTGTCAAAAAGCAGAACGGCCATGCTTATTTTTGTAACAGAGTTAGTGTACACGTGGCTTGAAACTGATTATCATAGTTTTAGCGTAACGGATTTTCAACGTAGATTTACGCAATTTCTCTATTATTATTATTATTGAAAGCTGTAAAATTTTTACAGTTTGTGCCTTAACTAAAATACAGGCAATGTGAATACAACAGGCTTTTTCCCAAAACTGTTTTTCACAAAATTATTAATGTGTAAAACTCCATTACCTTGTCTCATCCCGAAGGTGTATGTACCACCCACCAAGTAAATTGAATAGTTTCATAGAAACTGAAATTCACTAAAAACAAAATTTCAGCAAAATTCATCAGAAATTTGTTTTAATTTCATTAAAGCCTATAGGTTGTGCATAAACGTAATGAAAATCAGAGGCTCTACAAACACACTTATCAAAAATAGTGAAAAATAAAGAAGAAGAAGACGGAGAAGAAGACGATAAGAAGAAGAAGAAGAAGAAGAAGAAGAAGAAGAAGAAGAAGAAGAAGAAGAAGAAGGAAGAAGAAGAAGAAGAAGAAGAAGGAAGAAGAAAAAGAATCTAATTAGAGGTTGAAAAATAAGAACAGAAGCATACACAAAGAAATTTATTGAATCAAATCACAGAGGGCCAATTTGGCTGGGTCATCCTATATAGGCAAGCAGTATTTTAGTAGAAAGATAGAGAGAGATGGATGAAATAAGCGAGAAGGAGAGAGAATGACAGAGTGAGGAATAGACCTGCAAAAAGAGAAAAAAAGAAAACACACGAACGTGTGTGTACTTTGTATTGTGAGAGGCGGACAAGAAAACAGATGATGTTTGTAGAAGCAATGGTATGAAGAAGAAGAAGAATATGATGAAGAAGAAGACGAAAAAGAAAAAGAAAACAAAAACACAGCTAAACGAAGAGTCGAAAACGATATTTATTCCTCATGAATATTTATTCGTATTTAATAATAACAATTCCAAAACAACTGGAATTCGTAATGGGCGAGGAAGAGAGGGGATGGGAGAGTGTGGGAGAGAAATGAGTGAGAAAGAGAGTGTGATAGTGTGAGAGAGAAAATTGCGATGGAGAGTAGTGATGAGAGAGAAAATGTAGGAGAAAATTAGTGAGAGAGAATGACTAGTCCAATGTTTGGCTAAAGAATGGAAAGGGTAAAAAGAAGAGAGAAAGGAGTATAAAAAGGAGAAGAAGCAGTCGAAGGGAAGGAGTAGAAGATACTGAAAGAAAAAGTAAAAATAGAAGAAGATACAGGAAGGAGAAGGGGAACAAGATACATGATGGAGAAGGAGAAGAAGATAGAGGAAGGAGAAGATACAGAAAGAAAGGGAAGAAGATGCTGGGCTGGAAAAATGAAAAAAAGAAGAACATACACGAAGAAAATGCAGAAAGAAGGTGCAGAGAATACGGGAAGAAAAAGTAAAAGAAGAAGAAGGAGATACAAGAAGGAGAAGAAGATACAGGATGGTGGTGAAGATACAGAAAGAAACGATACAGGAAAGAATAAGATACAGGAAAAATACAAAAAAGAGGTGAATATACAGGAAGAAAATGCAGAAAGAAGGTGAAGAAGATACAGGAAGAAAAAGTAAAATAATACTAAGGTACAGGAAGGAGAAGGAGAAGATGATACAGGATGGAGAAGGAGAAGATACAGAAAGAAACGATAATGGAAAGAAGAAGATACAGGAAAAATACAAAAAAAAGGTGAATATACAGGAAGAAAATGCAGGAAGAAGGTGCAGAAAATACGGGGAAAAAAGTAAAAGGGGAAGAAAAAACTGGAAGGAGAAGGAGAAGATGATACAGGAAGAAGAAGGAGGAGATACAGGGGGAAAACGAAAAAAAAAGAATATAAATATAGGAAGAGAATGCAGAAAGAAGGTGGAGAAGATGCAGGAAGAAAAAGTAAAAGGGGAAGAAAAACAGGAAGGAGAAGGAGAAGATACAGGGGAAAAACGAAAAAGAAAAGAATATATAGGAAGAAAATGCATAAAGAAGGTGAAGAAGATGCAGGAAGAAAAAGTAAAACGGGAAGAAAAACCGGAAGGAGAATGAGAAGATGATACAGGATGGAGAAGGAGAAGATACAGGAGGAAAACAAAAGAGAAAAAATATTATAGGAAGAAAATGCAGAAAGAAGATGAAGAAGATACAGGAAGAAAAAGTAAAAGGTTAAGGAGATACAGGAGAAAGAAGAAGGAGAAGAAGATACAGGAAGAAGATATTGAAAAAAGGGAAGAAGATACAGGAAAAAGACGACAAAGAGAAGAATGTACAAAAGGAAAGGAAAGCAAGATGAACAAAAATAGAAGGAATAAGATGATAAAGTAGCTGAAGCTAGCTTCTACGTTTTTCTCCTTGCTCTACCTCTATCTTCTTCTTTGTATCAGGTCCTTCTCTTTCTACTTCTCCTTTCTTATCTTCTATTTCTTCTCTTCTCCCTTCCTGGTTTTTCTTCTCTTCTCTTTTCCTGGTTTTTCTTTTTCTCCCTTACAGGTTTTCTTTTCTTCTCCCTTCCTGGTTTTTCATCTCTTTCAGGGTTTCCTTCTTATTCTACTTCTTTTTCTCCTTGTTCTTCCTCTCCTCCACCCTTCTTCTCATTTATCCTCCTTCTCCCGCTTCTCCTTCTCTTCCTCCTTCTCCTCCTCCTCCCACTCCTCCTCCCACTCCTCCCCCCCCTCCCCCTCCTCATCCTCTTTTCCTCTTTCTCTTCTTCTTCCTCCTCTTCTCCTCCTTCTCCTTTTCGTCCTCTTCTTCCTTCCCTCTTCCTCTTTCTCCTCTTCTTCTCCTCCTCCTCCTCCTTTCCTCTTCCTCTTGCTCTTTCTCTTCCTCTTCCTTTACCTCTCCACTTCCTCCTCCTTCTCCTCCTCCACCATCTTCATTTTGCTCGTCAGTAGTGTCTAGTAGTGGGCCGCGAATAATTGCCGGTGGTTTCGAATGCTGCAGCATGCCATTGCCTGACTGCCTGCCTGCTGTGTGGGTGTAATTTGTTGCTGCTCAAGACGACAAGAAAAAGAAGAAAGAAAACAAAGAGAGAGATAGAGAGACAGTTAGAAAGAGGAAGAGATTGTTGAAGAGGTAGACTAGTGGTTTTGGTGTTGGTTGTTTGGTAGAGAAAGTAGTAGTAGTCCAATAAAACACGCACAACACTGTGTCACGGAATAAAATGTGGAAAAGTGAGACAGAAAGCTGTGACTAAGAGAAAGAAGGAAAGAGAGAGAAGAGTAAAGAATGAGAGGTGGAAGAGTTCACCACGAAAGAAGGAACTGCACAGACAAACCACAGAGCAATGTCCTACTCAGCGAAGACATAAGACCAAAACCTGGTTTCATGTTTTCGCTGGTCCTATTGCTAGGAGTCTTCACCCCGTGTTCATTAACTTACCTTGAGGGAGAGTTCTTTCTCCAATCAAGGGAGTCTTCGAAAGGTTTTTTACCTTGAGGCTTCTTCCACTCAAGAGAATCATAGAAAGATTTTCGAGTGAACGATTTTCAAGTCTCCCTTATCTTAAGAAAGCTTCAAGGCAAAGTTATTAGAAAAAACCTTGGCTCCACTAATCTTGTCTTCATGGCCAATTTATTAAGTCAGTGCACAGCCACAGGGTATTTTGGTCGAAAAGTTTTTTCGAAATTTCTTGTGTTGGACATTATTAAGGTATTAAAATGCATCTATTACCATTAGACATTTTTTTTTCATCAATCATTTTGTGAGATGTGAGTGTTCAAATTTGATTTTTTTCTGGTTGTGGGGGCAATTGATCTCTCCTACAAGTTATCTTCAACGTTTGAGAATTTTTTAAAACTAAGAGACACCTTGGGCAATAGAATGACACATTTTTTATTTCAATGTAACAATTAAGTTTTTGTAAATAGAAATAACTAACAAATTATGATTTAAAAAAAACTAACAAATTATTTGCACCCATAACCAAACTGCATCAAAGTGTTTTCAAGTTTTCAAATGTTGTTCTTAATTATTAAATTATTTAATATTTAAACTTATTAGTCGACTACATAATAATCAAGTATTTAACTGTATGTTGATAAAAATTTATCATCTCAGACAATAAACTAATTATAAAATACTTTTTTACAGGTATGTGGTGATTAATGAGTTCTTACCATCTTCAAGCTTCCATAGCAAATTCTGTGAGTAGTGTTAATTTATACATCAATAAAAAATTCTATGTGTAATGTTAATTTATACTAAATATCTATGAAATTAAATATTCATTAATTTTTTTCTAATTTAATTTATTTGTTTCTCCAATCCAGTTGAGTCCGTTCAATACATAATAGTAGAGTCCTGATAACTCAAGTATTTATAGTCTGAGTTCCCGTTAAATTCGAGCTTTCAAATGCAGATCGATTTGCTTTTTTCCTACAACTGCTCGTAAAGTAGTTCTTTACGTACTGAAAACTAATTGTAAAATACCTCTTTACTGCTCCGCAAGCGATAAAGTACTTTACGCTCGCCAGCTGTTTTCTTTACGCTTCTGTTTTGATTTTGATGTCTTCTCATTGGTGGATCACGGAATCCATGAATTCTCATAACCTCAAAAATGGCGCACGCTAACCAAATCCGCGCACGGTTTGTGATGTTACAAACTACAAGCTTTTATTGTGTTGGAATCAAGAACTGCAGTTGTAAGAAAAATATTGTATGCAATTCGCGCGTGAAGCTTCTTTATCGCTCTCGCAAAATTACTGCGCTCCGCTATGCGTCGCGCAGTAAATGTTTTGGCTCGAGCGATAAAGTCGCGCTTCACGCTCTTAATACATTAATAACTATTTTGCAACTGTAGGAATATTTACAGCTTTACTAGTGTGGTTAATGGACAGCTTTTCAAACAAATCATGTTTAGCTTGCATATTTTAATTAGTAGTTAAATTAGTATTTCCTTTAGTTGAACTAGTAACATTAAAGTTTTAATTTTTCTCTCGGTGTTCAGTGTAAATAAATATTTTTAAATAGATGCCTTTTTTGCTCCCATCCAACTTGAAAAATTGAATTTCTACAATAACTAATGGTTTCCATACCAATAGTCATGCACTGATAAATGTAGATAGATACTGCAATAGCAAAAACAAGCCTCATCTGCCATACTGCACCAGCTCATAGCTTTCCCATCAAAATAAAGGATAAAGTTCATTAACCTATGAATTTCCATGTGTGAAACTTTGTTTAGAACTTGTAAGCTCCAAAGTATTAACGAATTTTCATGTATAGAACTTTGTTTGGAACTTTTAAGCTCTATAGTATGAACCTGGATGTTCATACAGTTAATCAAACCTTAGTTTTTATGACTATTTTTGCATAATTTGTTGAATATTTAAAAAATAACTTGTTACAGAATTTTAATATGATTTATCCAAAATATGATTTACAAAAATGATCAAATTACTACCAAAAAGCATAATGATTAAAGTAGTATCAATAGCTATTTAATTTCGTTTTCCAAGCTAGAGTTATGAGAAATTTACAATATAGTTGTACAAATGAATACTGTTACGGGTTCTATGTCTAAAATAACGCTGGCAACACTTATTATTTATCACTCGCACTTTATTTACACAAATAATCACAACATGATCAGTTATTTCCTACAGCAAAAATAAGCAATTAAAAACAGATAAATCGTTATTGTTCAACTAATAAAGAGATTTCGATAAACTGTACAAAAATCAATCAATAGCACTAGTCCGTCATACAATAAAAACTATTTAGGAGCTGGTTTGAATTAAACGGGAAAAAGAATTATCACTATAGGCACAGAGAAAGAATTATCACTATATAGGCACAATATATAGAACTGTCACAACTTGTTTATCACGACGAACTTCAAACAAGACTGAAATAATTTACAAAAGTCTCCCTCTATTTATATAACTTTTCATAATTGAGATATCTCTCGATTTTTCTATCAACTTCTACCGATTTCTAAAATAAACAATGAAAGACCTTCGCACCTTCCACATTATTCGATAAGACTCCATTAATTTCTAATCAAACAACTAGAACATTCCACAAAGGTCCAAGTAAACACCATAAAAATGACAAAAGCAGAGTAATTAATTGCTTAGAAGTAAACATTTACATAGCAGATAACACCGAGAACCACTTCTTTCTCTCAATTCTCACTACAATACATATACTGTATTAAGAATTAAAAAGTTTTGAATAAATCATAATATATTAAGTTGTACAAATAGAAGTGGGTTGCTGAAACTTGGGGCATGAATTCATGCATTCTTTGCTAAGTATCTGAGATAGTAGCGGAGAAGTTCAATAGAGTAATCAGGGAGAGGAATAATAATGACGAAGCTTCTCTTTAGAAGTGAAATGCATTCCTCCAGTATCTCCAGTAAAAGAGAGTGAAAATCATATATTTTATTGAAATACAGTGTCAGTTTTGATATAAGATTAATAATAATGATGTTCTTTTCTTATGAATAATCAACGGCCTAGACTACAAAATCCTCATTTCCTGAGAAATATTGACATTTAAAACAATATACTCCAATAAACTATATACTTCACATGATTTCTACTGACACTTCAGGTTCTTGATGTCAGTGAGAGTGAACGAGTTACAGAGTGAGCAAGACAATAAATAGACACTGTAGTAGAAGGTGATTACTCTCAACTGGTCTAACAAAGGTAGTAGACCAGAAGTTGGACATTAACTAATCCAACCGCAGGGCAGAAAACAAAACCCAAAACCACGGTAGCCTGAACCGGCTGGAGAGGATCCCGAAAGGGTTCAATTGTGGTTCAGAGGAGAAGACAAATGATGTCCTGTCTTTGAGAGAAAATGGGCCGCCCTTTTCGGGGGTGGGAGGGGCAGGAAGGGTCGGGTTTAGAGATAAGGAGGACCACCCGAAATACACTCACTATTAGTGACGGGTAATAATTGGGAGTAACAGTCATTAGAGACTGCTCCCCCCTCGGGGCAATAAAAGGTAATAATTTTGGGTCAATCCCTGCCCCTTACACCCCTCACCGTGTTAACTGGACCCTAATTAGGGCGGAGAGGAAGGGGTGGTTCAGGAATGGGCAAACCGACGGCATTTTAATTGTCACTATCGAAATAATCATCTAGGGTGAATGCCATGAAATGTTTGTAGCCTAATAACAGTATAAATACAATTAATGGTATAAAACCAAAGACTCGTACACCGGTTGCACTGAACGTTCTACTATAATGACATGCCACTATGTAGACTACTTTAGTAGACTATTTTATTTTCTAGTAGCCTATACGGCTATTTATCCTGTTATTGTACGCTCATAAATTATACCTATGTATATGCCACCATTCGTTTGGTCTATATACAGGGTGTTTCGGAACTCTCTACCAATACTTCAGGCAGTGTTTCTGGACCACTAACACAAGTAAATATCGTAATAAAAATTTTCTAAAATCCCCAGTGACTCACACAGCCGCCATTTTGTTTTTTTCACTCTTTATTTTTTTATTCGAACATCTCTGAATGTATAATTTTGAAATTTTGCAAACAGCTTTATAACAATTTGAACAATCTTTAAAAAATCAATCAAAATTTTCCGACATCAAAAAACAAAATGGCGGCCATTTAAAATCTTTGAACAGGATTAAATTTATAATGGCTGATGATATCAAAATTTGATTGTAATAACGTTTTTTGGATATTTTTATTGCCAATCCAACGATAGCTCATTTTCCGAAATTGGCCAACAATTAACAAAGATATGCTACTTCTCAGGGTGTGCGGTGGTTGAGAACGGGTTGCAGTTTTTCACTTCCAACCACTGCACACCCTAAAAAGTAGGATATCTCTGTTAATTGTTGGCCAATCTTGGAAAATGAGGTATCGTTGGATTTGCAATAATAATATCTAAAAAACGTTATTTCAGTCAAATTTTGATATCATCAGCCATTATTAATTTAATCCTTTTTAAAGATTTTAAATGGCCGCCATTTTGTTTTTTGATGTCGGAAAATTTTGATTGATTTTTTAAAGATTGTTTAAATTGTTATAAAGCTGTTTGCAAAATTTCAAAATTATACATTCAGAGATGTTCGAAGTACTGAATGTCGAGTTTCCGAATAGTTGGATTGGTAGAGGTGGCTCAATTTCTTTGCCGCCGCGCAAGAAGCCCAGCAGACCTAACTCCGATGGACTTCTTCTTGTGAGGGTCATTAAGAACATTGTTTATGGTATTCTGGTGAAAAGGTTCATGACGTAGTCATCTTATTATTATAAGAAGTTATTATATAGATCTAAATTATAGAATTGATTCTATTCTGAATGAAGTAAGTAAAATGAAACTCCAAGTGAACTGCTTGAAATTAACAAGTTTCCAGTTATTAGGAAAAAGTTTTATTAAATTGCTAAATTTCAACAAGAAGATCAATTTTCAATGCTACAATGTTATAATTCCTTTTAATGTAGATATCAATGTCTGCAGCAGCGGAGGTTTTCGGTCTAATTTACTGCATTGAAAGAAATTCCGAAATTGAATATATTTTAAACAAATATCTAAAAACGAAATTCAAAGAAATATGTATTAAACTGGGTTTAATCTGAACTTCGTTTACCCTGAACGACAGTTTAAACTTGAGTCTGTATGCTCAATAGAAACGAAAGGAACGTTTAGTTTAAACGGCCTTTCAGAAGCATGGCGATGAGTTGGCTAACCTGACTTCCCATAAGTGCATGCAAAATATTGAATTTTCAGATTCTTTTTTACAGATGTTTGTTCTTTACCTGAACACACAAGGAAAAAGTTATTAAAAATGAAAAATTGTAGGTTTTAATGGATAGTCTATTAGTTTTTAGTTTTTAGTCTATAGTCTTTTATTATTTCTAGAACTATATTAGCGGTATGTTTGTGTACATAAAATCGGTTAAAAACTCAACTTCAATCTATTTGAAAAATGATCTATCCTCATATGAATATTTCGTGGCCATCGTCATTTCATATTTCGTCTTTCCATAGTATCCATAAATTCTAATTCTAATAATAAATTATAGACTAGTATTACTGAGGAAATAATTACACTATAATTATAATACTCCAACTGAAAAACTATATCATGTGATATGTGAAACAATATTGATAAATAATTACTTCACTTCGCTAGGTACCAGAAACTTAAGTTAGGAGTATAATCGCTTATTAAACGTCTCTTGCTGGTTTAAACCACCAAAACTGGGCTTTTACGCTAAACTCAGTTTAAATTAGGTTAAAGAGTTGAGATTGTATTGAGCATACGTATCTACAGTTCAAACCAAGCTTAAACTATCTACATGCTAAACTCAGTTTAAACGCTTATTTTGCATACGGGCCTTAGTGTATCTTCCTCTAATGGGACAGATCCCGAAAAAAGAAAAACAAATCCGTACATCCGAACCGGATGTAGTTTTGAAACCATCCCCCCTCCCCTCCAAACAACAAGTCAAGTTTTTCCTGTCAAGGGAAAGCATTTTTCCGGCTGCCCAAGAAGGACGCAAAGGAAAAAAGGATCTATGAAGATGGGAAAGAAGTTGGGAAAGCTAGTAGGGAGAAAAGGAAAAAGGAAAAATCAGTGACACGGCTAACGGCGGTGAATGGGGAAAGATTGGAAAAAGAAGGATAAATTGTGTGCAAGGAGGTGAACAAAGAGAGAGAGCGGGAAAGAGAAAGGATGAGTGAGAGAGAAGGACTGAGAGAGAGAGTTTAAGTATGAGAGGGAAGTAAGGGAGATTGATGCTGTAAGCTGTTATCAGACGTTGACTGCCGGACCTTGGTGAGGTTATCAGGGCTCAAGTGAGGGCACCTTGAGCCCCCCTTTCAAATGTCACTAACGGACAAATTGGAGGTGTTGCTTCTTCGTCCTTCTCTCTTCTTTTTCTTCTTCCTCTTCTTCTTCCTCCATCACTTTCCCGACTGACAGTAAAAGATCAGCATCCTCCATACTCTTCAATTCTTTGCCGAACGATTTGTTCTTCTATGGCTGGAGCGCATTCTTTCTTTTCTCTTTAGAACTACATTTTAGGAGTAGTATGAGTTTTTTTATAATTGATAGAGCTTGGAAGAATGCCAAACTACTAATTTTCAGTTACTGATTGAAGTTTACTTTTTTCTTTATCTGAATTCAGGGGTGAATTTGAGGGGGTGATATATAACCCTCAAAATATCAATAGAAACAGGAAAAAACTCCATTTGTGTATTTTATGGGGTGAAGGAACTTTAGTTGAGCTACCCCCCCCCCCCCAACACTAGATTATTTTCACACTTTTATTTCCCCCCCCCTCCCCCCCAGCAGATTGTTTTGAATTTATCCCCTTTTGAACGGAGCATTTAAAAAAACAATTTCCTTGTATTTATTTCATTTTTACATATTAATGTGAGCAATGCTAATTCAGATTGGCCAGCAAATAAGACACTGTTCTCTGCTGTAAAATCACTTCCCGGTGGTTCGGAACCCACCTAAAACTTTAGGTCCAACTCATCAATCACCATCATCCAACTCATTACCCACGCACAGTTCTCAGACCTATGTGGGCTTCATTCTCAAAAAAAAAAATGCTTTTGTTAATGAAATCAGCCTTTCAGAAGCCATGAGAAATCGGTTTTTGCAATATTTTGCATCTGTTGTTTCTACGTGAATTGTATTTTTATTTATATTATATTTGTATGTAGCTTTTCCTTCTCATTTTCCATGCTTTCAAATTTAAGTACAGTCCAGGTTCTACTTTGAATGCATACTTGGACCCATTATCAGATTATTTTCTCTCTTTTTTTTGAGGATGAAGCTCACATAGGTCTAAGACCTGTGCGTGGGTAATGAGTTGGATGATGGTGATTCATGAGTTGGACCTACAGTTTTAGGTGGGTTCCGAACCACCGGGAAGTGATTTTACAACAGTTTTTTTTTTAAACAAAATGTTAATGAACTATTCATAAATGTTCTGTATGTAAAGTAACTCTATCAATGTTTATTTTTAAACTCCACTAGGCCAACTGTATAGTTGAATTAATAATAATAAACGTATAGCTTTTATTGGTGGGGAAACCATTACGGGTAGTTTCGCCTCGCCGTTTGAGCCAGCTGATTTGGAACATGGTAAACTTTTATTTTAAGAGAGTTCCTAACCCGAATCAATGTTGAATACCATGGATTAATGTAATATTTGTTTGAAAAATATAGTTGAAAGAAAATATTTTGGAAGTAATTCAAATGAAGACATTCAAATACATTCCGAGGCCGTTGTCGTCAAAAGAGGCGAATGCAAAATAGAGATGCAGTGATGATAGAAATGGAGAATAAGAAAAATAGACAGAGAGAGAGAGATGAGAGAGTGAGAGAGTGTGTGATAGTGTGTGGGGAGAGGTAAGAGAGAGATAGTAATTTATTTACAACCGTTGTCTTCACTGAGTTGTCCCTTAAAAGATAAATAATTTTGCATGCGAAAAAGAACGGTATATAACTATATATTTATAACTATATATAGAACAAGAACAAGAACACTGTGGGTCTCGTCACCCGTAAAACGACGACCCGAGTAAAATAAAGACCACGCTTTACAAGGCAGTCGTAAAAGATGAATATCATAAAACCGACACAGGTGAAGAAGGAGGAAAGAAGGGGATTAAGAAGTGGAAGGAGAGAAAAAAGGGTGATAGAAAGGAGGAAGAAAAAGTGGTAGAAGATGAAGGAGGAGAGGAAAATGAATAAGAAGGAGGCGTGAAGAAGGCGACGATTAACGAAGTATTTAGAGACCGGAAAAAACGAAAAACGACAGAATTTATTTGAACGATAGATTTTTCCTCAACGTTAAGAGAATAGATAAATAAGTAGTGGAAGATGGAGGAGGAGGAGGAGGAGGAGGAGGAGGAGGAGATAAGAAGAAGAAGAAGAAGAATAAGGGAACCAGATGACCAGATGAGGGATGAGGAGAAGAAAAGCAGAAATATAAGGGAACCTGATGGTGGGGAGGAGGAGGAGGAGGATAAAATAAAGGGAACCTGGAGAAGAAGTGGAGGAAGGAGAAGCAGGAGAGGGACAAGAAGAAGAAGAAGAAGAAGAAGAAGAAGAAAAATAGAGAGGATAGTTTTGTAAGTTGAAAGGAGGTGGTGGAGTAGCAGAGAAGAAGATCAATACGTAGTAGAGAGAGAGGGACGAAGAAGATGACCAAGAATGGGGTGTGGGACAAACTGTGTTTAATAGAATGAGGAGGAGGAGGAGGAGAAGATGGGAAAAAAGAAATAGAACAATAAGATGTAAGGAAAAAGAATAAGGAAAAGACGTATGGTGAGGAGAGACGGAAAGAGTAGGAGAAGAGAAAGAGAAAGGAGAAGGGAAGGAAGAAGAAAAGGGAGAAAGAAAAAATGCAAAAGAAATCGAAGGAGTAGAAGAAGATATAATAGAGGAAAAGTGAAGAAAAATAAGAAAAAGCAGAAGATAAAAAAGAACAAATAAGAAATGAAGGAAGCATAAGATAAGGAAGTAAGGTTGAGGAGGTGGTGGTGAAGAATGTGTAAGAGAAGGTGATGAAAAAAGAGAGAGCATAAAACTAGGGACAAATAGTAGGCAGAAGGATAATATCACCCCGGCCAAGAACAATGCATCTAACTCAAGTTTTACTACTTGGGCTAACAAATTCTAAATGGCCCAGGATCTGACGACCCTTACTGCAAGTTTCTTTCATTCTCTCTAACTCTCACTCTGTCTGACTCTATCTCTTTCAATTTCTTCTTTTATCTTTCTCTCTGTGAACTCTCTTCGTATCTTTCCCTACCACCACCAATTTCGTATGAAAAAACGAGCCTTTTTCTTGCGAGATAGAATATTGTAAATTTAGGCCCTACATGGGTGCTCATAAAAAGATATACTTTACCTTTTTTGGTCGAGTTGTGCCTCAAACTACAGATAAACTCCATTTTTATTTTATCCTCATCGGTTCGTAATTTGTAACAGACTTTTATGATGAAAAAATAAAATAATAATTAATAGAATTTGATTCAATAACATAACTGAAATAGAACTAGAATAAATAAATAGGTAGATAGAATAGAATAAATGAGTAGAATGTGATAATTTTTTTTGTCCAAAGATATGGATAAAAATAAAAGGACGGAGATAAAAATGTGATATATAAGTATAATCTAATAAACAAAAAATAAATAATTGCAATTTTGAAAGAGGAAAATTAAAAGAAAACTGATAATGATTATGGCTACACAGAATTTTGACTAATTGTTATAACCAAATTCAACATAATTATGATGCATGTATCTAAACCGTCTTAATGAGCTCAGTCGAATGAACTGTCGTTTGATCGATTCAAAAAATTGTTTAATAGTTATGAGGGACCCAAATTTGGAGCCCCTTTTGGCCCCACACCCAAACAATCCAATCGAATTTTTGGGTGACCGGATGGCGTTTATGATGGTGTGGAGACCCAGGAACAAAATCTTAGAGAACACCGATTCACATTTCTGGGAAAATTTGCTCGTGCTCAAAATCGTAGTTTTGGGGTTTTTTTGGGTGTGCATGGAAGTTTTTGAATAGTTATATCTCAAAAATATTGGAGATAAGAAGAATAAATTGGTTTCAAATATTGTAGAAACCTTCATTCACCCACAGGGAGGATTTCGAATTATAAATTCATGTCCTGCTGTTATTGAAGTACAGCCGTTTTGGTTAATAAAAAATTATAAATTTTCCAAAAAATTTACCAAAATTTCGTGAAACTCCAACTTTTAAGACTAGTTTAAGGTAAAGGGTTAAAACTAGTATCAAATTCTTGCAAATTTTGCTCTCTTGAAAAAAGCCAGAATAACTTTTCCGTCCAAGGTATATAGCAACTTTTACTGTTCGGTCTCAAATTTGAAGATAACAAAATGTTAATCAGCATTATTTTCTGGTCATAAATCCCGATTTTGAGCCATGTTGTAACTTTTTTTTTTACTATTTTGACTGGAGTGTTAAGTTCAATTGAGATATAAAATGCCAAGACATTATACGAAACTATAGAAACTATCGACATTATCGAAACTATAATATCTCGATTGTTAATATTTCATGTTATTGAGACGATATCAGTATTCTTCATTAAAATATCAATTAAATGCAGTGCACCAAAAATATAACATTCTATCTGATCGTTTAATTTTTGTTATACTTCCTAATATCTGTTTGTGAGACGTTCATGGAATATCTGCAATTTAATTAACTTGGAAAAGTTCAAACAAACTTTGCGACCATTTTTAGTACGCAATTTAAGACGCTCATAGGAGCTTACTCGATTCCGGTGAAGCCCCAGCAGCTAAGGACTTGGATAGGGGACTTGGGGCAAAGCAGTAAAGTGCATGTTTGTCTTCCCATAAGTCCCTTCTAAGTTGTGAATCAGCCGTAGAAACTTGACTCCAGCACAGGTTCAGGGATTGGGTTGCATTTGCAACTTGCCAAAGTGCATTATTAAGCTTTGGCCAATACTGAACAACTTAGCTAAGTACCACTGGTTGGCATGAAATGAAGGCAGTTAAGAATCGATATAACTAATCGATACCTTAACCTATCGATATTTATCTTTCCGGACTTGATGGTTTTCAATTGGTTAATAAAGAAGAAGAATAAGTAGAGAAAGAGAAGGAAGAAGACGTAGAGGAATAAGATAAAAGAAGAAGACAGGCATGAAGGCAGATAACAATCAATACAATCGTAGACGAAGCATTCAATGTTATGGTCTTTGATACAACGAATCGATACAATGACATATCGATAGTTTAAACAATCGATGGCTTAAAACTTACCGATACTTATCTTTACCAACTTGATGGTTTTCAATTTGCTCGTTACTATACACAAAGAAGAAGAATTTGAAGAAGTGGAAGACCAAGAAGGCAGAGGAAGACCAAGAAGAAAAAGAAGAGGGAAATGATGAAGAAGACAGGAGGAGGAAGAGGATAAGAAGAAGAAGAGGAGGAAGAAGAGAGACATGCATAAAGGCAGATAACAATCGATACATTCATAGACTAAGCATTAATGTTTTGGTCAAGTAATCGACACATTGAAATATCGATATTTTCTCCAATCGATACCTTAACCTATCGATACTTATCTTTACCAACTTGATGGTTTTCAATTTGCTCGTTACTGAAGAGTAAGGAGAACAAGAAAAAGAAGTAAAAGAGGTACAAGGAGGAGAAGGAGTAGAAAAGGGAGAAGAGTAAGAAGAAGACTGGTGGAGAAGAAGAAGAGGGAGAGAAGAAGACAGAGGAAGAAGAATAAGCAGAAGAAGAAGAAGATGAGGAAGAGGAAGGAGAAGAAGAATAAGAAAAAGAGGAACAGAAAGAAGAAAATGAAGATGAAGGAGTGGAAAAAGACAATGAAGAAGCAGAATGAAAGGAAGATGAAGTGGAAAAAGAGGATGGTATCCTTCAGGACGACCTAACAGTTTGATCGACCTGCTAGCGCAGCCATAACTGCATAACCAAACCTAACCTAACCTGGCTAGATGTGACTGAACCAACTTTGTTTACTAGGTCGGTCAAAACGACAGTTGTTCAAATGGTGTCCTCCCGGAAAATAAAGATAAGAAGGAAATGATATGCGGCAGTGGAGGGGTGATGAGTAGGTGTAGGAGGAAGAGGACAAGGAGGAGGAATTGACGAAGTTACGAGAAGAAAAAGAAGAAGAAGAAGAAGAGTAGGAAGAAGAAGGAGAGGAGAGTATAGTAGAACGAGATGGATGATAAGGCAATGTATTAGTATCACAGAAAATCAGTAAAAATATTATTACATCTGTAATTATGTGTCCAAAAAATATTAAAATATTGTAAAATATAATATAAATAATAATGTAATGTAATGTAATGTGATTATAAATGTAATATTGAAAAATATTATTACATATGTATTGTGTCCATCATTTTAAAAATGTTGACAACTATTTTTGTTTCTGTAAATCACATGAATCACTAACCAATTTGAAATAAAAGATTATTCTATATTCATTCAAAAAACTATTCAACTTATTCATTATAAAGAAGATAATTCTATTTTCAATTCTAAAAAATATTCTATCTATTATTCATTATTAAAATGATAATTCTACGTTCATTTCATAAAATAATTCAACTCAGTTGCAACTTGATGCAATGAACCCAGCAGGAAACAATAGCCTTAATTACACTGAATAAGCATATGATAATTATGTTTCATAAGTTGAATTTTCGCATGATAATATTGTAGTAAATTTCTAATAATCAAGGAAATGAAGTATGTGCATTTTTCTATTGAAAGTTAGTACATTTTTCTCATTCTTATTGTATAGAGTACATTAGTGAGAAACAATGAAACTGATGATGCATCAGTTGGGGTGCGAAACTTGTTTGTTGTAAATTTTTCAACAAGTGGCAGAATGGAATGGCATATTGGAGAATATATTATGAAGATGTTATTAAAACTCATTATTCTTTATATTATAAACGTGTTGATAATGTCCCTGTCGATTAATCTCTAGCGCTCCATGTGACAAAAAATGAACTAGGTGCAATTATGGCTCTTAATGATAAATGCAGTATCTGTAAATATTTTTTGAATCTTATATTTTTTTCCTGTAGAACGAAGTAAAGGAGATGTTGAAGAGAGTAAAGTAGTAGAAGAAGAAGAAGAAGTGAGAAGAAAAAGAAAGATGAGAAAAAGGAAGAAGGAGAAGATAAAACAAAGATGTAGTAGAAGATGAGAAAATAGGAGTGGGGAAGAAGAAATAAGAGGGGAAGAAGAAGGAAAAGAAGAAAAAGAAGGGGGAGATGTTGATGATGGAGTAAAAATATGAGTTGAGAAGAAAAACGGAGAAGGAGAAGACTCAAGAAAAAGGGTAGCGAATAAAAAGAAAAATAATGAGGAAAACCAAAGAAAAGGAAAAGAACAAATAATGCGGAAAAACGAAGAAAAGTAAAATTGGAAGAGAAGAAAAAGAAGAAGACGGCAAAGAAGAAGTAGAAAGAGATGTAAAATAGTAGAAGAAGATGGAAGAAAGAAGAAGAAGAAATATGAGAAAAAAGGAGGAATGAGAAGATTAAAACCGAGAGGTAGGAGATGTGAAAAGAGGATTAGGAGAAGTAGAAAGAAGAGAAGAAGAAAAAGACAAAGAAGAAGGAGTGAAAAAGGAAAATAGTTTCAAAAAAATATTAGAGGAGAAGGGGAAGAAAAAATAATGAAGAAAGAAAAGAAGAAGAAGAAGAAGTTGATGACGAAGAAAAAGTAGATGAAGATGGGGGAAAAAGGAGATGGAATAGAGAAGAAAGATGAGAAAGAAAGAAGAAGGAAATGGATAAAAGGAGAAAGATGAGATAAAAGGAAGAAGCAGAAGATTAAAACAGAGGAGTAGGGGAAGGAAAAAGAAAAGAAGAGTGTGAGTGTACTGTGGGTCGTCTGATGATGCTCTAGACAACAGAGCGAAACGGCCGTCACGCCATAACGTGAGTCAATTTCCATTTAAAAGTGTTTTTTAAGTTTATAATACATATTAGTGGAAACAAGATGGATCTTCAACATCATAGAAAAGAAGAAGTAGAAGAAGAAGATGTCGATGATGGAGTAGGAATGTGTGTAGAGAAGGAAAAAGAAGAAGGAGCAGAAGGAAGTGTATGAGGATGCGAGGAAGAGGAAGAAAAAGGAGAATGAGGAAAAGAAAGAAAGAAAAGATAGCAAGAATGAAAAGAACAGCAATAACCTCTGGATTATAGAGATCACATTCCATTCTGAATATCTAGAATATTCAGCTGAATCAGGCAACCTGCATATTAATGTGAGTTCTTCTACTGAAGATAATTAATAAATTTTCAAGGTTGAGATAAATAAATTTGTCAGTTTTATAAATCTATTCAGCTCAATTATTTTATGATTTAACAAATATTTATTTCATTAAGATTAATAAATAAAAGTTTTACAAAAATATGTAGGGTACAACAGTTGATATACATTGAAATGAGATAAAAAAATTACAGGTTGGAACGGGAATCGAACCCTCGACCGTCAACCAAGTGGTCTATCCACTAAAACACATTGAAACATTATAATCAATGGAAATCTTATTTCAAAGCGAAGATGCAAACAGAAAACCCCAATTTCAATTGCTGATATTTCAGCATTATTGAAGGGAAAACTTTTCACAGCAATACAGTCAATATTTCTATTGCTTAATAGCAGGTTATAAAATGAAAAGGAAACTCCAAAAAGCCATAACTTAATAACTTTAAACTACTTCTACTTAATTTCTTTTAAACACTTAATTTTACTTAGAAAGGGAAATAATTACACCTCTCTTGAAGCTTTAAAATGTAATTGCTCAGTTCGCCACAATATTCCTAGAAAATATTGAGAAGAAAAATTTAGAAAAAAATAGAAATGAATGATAACTTAGTAAACTATAAATCCTAAGCTATATAATTAGGATACTAACATTATTAACCAGCGCTACACATGAAAGAAATGATACAAAGTCTTAGAAAGTACACTATCATCTTTCCTTCTTTCATAATTCTTGTTTTTTTATTGATACACGAATATTACCTGGACCATTTCTTACCTGCTCTCAACAAAATAACTATAATGGTCTATAATTATTATGCTTTTGAAAAGAGGAGATTCTTTCACACGCAATGTTATTATTTTTGTGTAGGTTTAATAGCCGGGAATTCTTGTGTCAATTCCTAAGAACATGGCCAACAAAAGAATATCAAGATCTTGTAATCATTTTAAACAATACAATTTCAATAATTTTAAGCTTGAATTCGTTGAAAAATTAAAGGTTCAAAGAGTTTTAAACGGTAATGAATCGTGAAGGATCGTTGAACGTCCGTGTAGTCTGATCCTAAAAAACCCTGGCCCTCAGATCTAACCCCGAATTAAAACAACCATAGCTTATGCCACCAAATTGGGCTGCTCTGGAATATTGCGGTGTTGTCAGATATGGTACCATGCCAACAGCTGATAGAGAGTCACCGTGCTCAATGCACAAATTGACAACATTAACTTTTTATGTGAATTCAACGACTTGCGAATTCAACGAATTGACAACACTGCTAGTCCTAGTTGCCTAGTCGGACGCTGTCAGCCATATATGGTTTGTCACCGCAGTCAGTTGGTTTTTTTTTGCTAGAACTAATTTTTTTGAGCCGCCGAACTTTGTGGTGTGAAGTATAGTTAAAAAATATTACATGTTTCAAAGGTTCATATCAACCGTGAACCGTTTTAAACATGTATCGCGCCTTGGAACAGGTAAAACAATTAAAGTTCCTTGGATATCTTCATACGAATTAGGGCTAAAGAATGAGATAGTAATTCAAAACTTCTCAGATAATAGCTAGGAAAGAATAAAAAATGAAAATAGAGACATTCCAAGAAAATAATCATGTGAACCTTTAACAATCACTTAGAGTTGGGGAAAGAATTCAATGAATTTTGGACTTGAAGATTTTGTAAAAATGTTGGACATGATGAAAAAATATGGTTGAAAGATTAATAGAAACTTATCAGAGTCAACTGGTCGATGAACATGAATAATAATACTTTAAGTTGTCACAACCGCATTTATTGAAAACAGTGAGACACTAGTTTCGTTTGTTACACTATTATCAATCTCAAACACACTAAAACTAAAGTACTAAACACGGAATGATACTACTGGCTGAGGAAGAAAGTGCCTCTGATAGGCTAACCTTCATTGAAAGTCTGTGATTGGTTGAAGGCCAAAACAAGACACGCCCACTGGTGTGATGAGCAACAAGCGAAAAATAATCAAAAACCATGAACACATAGAAAGTAACAAACAAGAACAACTTTTTGACAACTTTAAGTCTTATTATTCCTGGATTTCTTGTTCCATGACGAACTGCGTTGTTAATATTAACTTTTCATGTGAAATTTAACGACTTGCAGTCAAATATTTGTTAAGAATAAGTATAATAACTCACTTAATCTGGCCGAGTACTTTCGAATCTATGAGATCCATCTTCAGAGGCTCCTAGATCATCATGTCAGTTTTTTGGTTAGAAGTGTTGTGGTTTTTGTAAAATATGATCAAAAAGTTTGTGAGATTTAAAATTTAGTTGTTCATTGAGAATGTTTTGTTTATTGTGTTTTATTCATATTTTACAAAAACCACAACACTTCTAACCAAAAAACTGACATGATGATCTAGGAGCCTCTGAAGATGGATCTCATAGATTCGAAAGTACTCGGCCAGATTAAGTGAGTTATTATACTTATTCTTAACAAATATTTGACTGCAAGTCGTTAAATTTTACATGAAAAGTTAATCTTATTATTCATTATGGATATCTTCTACAATATCCTTTTCGCCACTAAAAAGATGGTCAAGAATAGATTAGCGTGGAAATAATACAAGGATATTATAATTATTAATTGTTGAATTAATATAGATGGAAATGAAATTCAAAGTTTCAGTTTAACTCTATCAATTGTTCATATAAGACATTCAGTCTTTACTGTTATTCGTTGTGGATATCTTCCAAAATATCACCTTCGCCACTTAAACGATGATCAAGAATAGATTAAAGGTGGAAATAATCCAAGGATATTATAATTATTAATTGTTGAATCAATATAGATGGAAATAAAATTCAAAATCTTTTTAACTCTATCAATTGTTCATATAAGACATTCAGTCTTCACTGTCTTTAGAGCAATTCATAGAGTTAAACTGAGAATTAAAAATTCATTTTCTTCTGAGAAAAAAATATTTAAGAGCTCAATTATGTGCCTGGAGTTATGATGGGATGTAATCATTTGTCTAATAATTCATACCTAGAAACAACTATCACAACAATAATTTCCAATACAAATTAAACAGTACAATAAAATCTATTTTATACTTGTAAAAAGATCTATGAAACTTGTTTGAAAATCTACTTTCAAAGCAACTGATGATTTTCAGACATGAACAGCACGATTCTTGGCAAGTGTTGCTTCAACAATAATGATTTCTGTAATAAAAGAAATAATAATAATTTTTATATTATTAATCAAAATAACAGCATGACGCATCCAGTACCACAGCTTATCAACCGAATGCAATCTTAATGGATAAGTGCAATATTTCGTTTTTACATCCCAACTAGTTGTGGCTAGTTCATGTTCGCAGTTATATCTGTATATTTTGTGGTTAGGTCATGTTTTCAGCTATATATTTTGCTAATATTAGCTGTATATCTGACAGCAGAACACACGAAATGCAAGTAGAATACTTCAGCGGAGCGTGATTTGATGCAGTACAAGTTTTATGGAAGGCCAGAGACAATTACAACAGGCAATTTACCACATCTCAATGCTGGTTGAGAGACCTTGAACTCATCAGATATATATTAACAGTGAAAACATGGTTGCAAAACTGACTGACAGGCAAGTTTCACACGAGGCAGGGGGCTATCGTGGTTAGTACACGCTTCACTAAGAGCCTTCACTGCTAGCAAGCCTTCAAGTAGAATATCGTGTAGGTTATTGCATTATTGCACTCAGGTGAACTGCATATCACTTTCCACAATGAAGGTTTGCAAAAAAAAATAATATTTTTTATCGGGTGTTCCAGGGGGAAAGATCGTACGCCATTAAAATTATTGAATTCTGTAGACCTAGGTAAAAAGGTTTCTTGGATTTCTTGTTCCATAACGATCTGCGTTGTTAATATTTACTATTTATTGTAAATTTAAAGCTTGCAGTCAGCTTTAATTTGTGAGTATATAATAATTGTACTCACACTTGGTCGAACGTTTTCGAGTCATTGAAACTCATCTACAAGGCCTTCCATATAGATGTTTTCTGTAAAATATTTGTAAATATTTTAGGTAATTGTTATTTTATTCTTTTATTAAAGTAACTGCAACATTTCTATTCTTTTACGAACCTGTAGAACATAATTAAATCTTTAATATTCTGATTTTACTAAAGGAAAGTGATAATAATTTTTTTTTATTAATTTACAATCTCAAATTATAATAAAATTGATATATTTTGCAATTCCTATATCATTAATTCATTTCATAATCATTAATAAAGTGAGATATTATTGGAAGAATTCCATTTCGATTGTACAGTGGCTACCCCATGAAGCTAAATTTAGCTTATATTGGGTTAATAATAATAATATATGTATCACGGCAAAGGATAGCAGTGAGCCGTAACAGGTATCTGTACAGTCAGATTAAGATAAGATACAAAATCCTGGTCACTCTTTGTTAAGGTGACCGATTGGATTGCTCACCAAAAAGGACTGTTCTCTGATGGAAATCACTTCCCGGTGTTTCGGCACCCACCTAAAACTAGGTCCAACTCATCATCCAACGAAAAAAACGTTTCTTCATGCTAATGATACCCACATGAGTCTAAGACGAAGATAGCCAAATAAGCCAAATTTCAATAAGTTATCATTAATTTCGAGGCTTTGCCCTTTTTTGCCCTGAATGCCTGAACTAGTTAACGCAACCTTTAGCCGGAAAATTAGATGACCGCTATGCTAAAACACTCAACAGTCAAATCTTTACGACAGTCGTAGCCTGTAAGCATCACAAGTCACACCGGATGTGACAGTTGCAAATATGACACTCTACGAAACTTGTCTCATCAACAGATCAGACGGAAGCAACAAAAATAAGACGAAGGGAAGAACACTTTTTCTCACCGGCAGCATTGCTGAAACGGCGACTGAAGTTAGTTCCCACGGCGCAGTTACAGATGATATTCAATTTTAGGCCTTACTTCATCCGCCGCTGCCTACTGCTCATTTTCATTAACCTGGTTTCAAACTCTTACCTAATCTTCTTTTCATCTTCTTCTTTTTCTTCTTCTTCTTTCTTCTTGCTCTTTTTTTCTTGTTCTTCTTGTTCTTTTTTCTTCCTTTTCTTGTTGTTTCTTCTTCTTCTTCTTGTTCTTCTTTTTTTCTTCTTGTTCTTCTTGCTCTTGTTCTTATTTCTTCTTTTTTCCTTCTTGCTCTTATTTTTTTCTTCTTCTTTTTCTTCTTGTTCTTTTTTTTTCTTGTTCTTTTTTCTTCTTCTTGTTATTCTTTTTCTTCTTCTTCTTCTTGTTCCTCTTTTTTCCTTCTTGCTCTTGTTTTTTTCTTCTTCTTTTTATTTTTTGTTCTTTTCTTGTTCTTCTTTTTCTTCTTGCTCTTGTTCTTGTTCTTTTTTCTTGTTCTTATTCTTTTTTCTTGTTCTTGTTCTTCCTTCTTCTTCTTCTTCTTGTTCTTCTTTTTCTTCTTCTTCTCGTTCTTTTTTTTTCTTCTTGCTCTTGTTCTTGTTGTTTTTTTTCTTCTTCTTCTCCTTGTTCTTTTTTCCTTCTTGCTCTTATTTTTTCTTATTTTTCTTTTTCTTCTTCTTTTTCTTTCTTCTTCTTCTCCTTCTTCTTCTTATTCTACTTATTCTTCCGATTCATATCCTTGTGCTACTTCTTGTTCTTGTAGTTTCTTGTTGTTTTTTTTTTTTTGTTTTTTTTGTCTTGGATGAGTTTAATTATGGTGATTGATCAATTCGGCCATAGTTTTAGGTGGGTTGCGAACCATCAGGAAATGAATTTTCAACAGAGAACTGATTTTTTTGCTGGTCAATCCAATCACCCTCACAAAGATGGTCTTGAAGTTCGTAGCTTATCCTATTCTAACTGAACAGGTACCTGCTACGGCTTACGACTATCACTTGTTCTTCTTTTTCTGGTATTTCTTCTTCGATTCTTCTTTTTCATCTTTCTCCTTCCTATTCTCCTCCCTCTTTCTTGCTTTTTCTTCTTCGTTGCAAATTTGAATATTCACGATGAATCATTAGCAAAATTCAAGCTTGTTGTGTATCACTAATAAGGAGAATATAAGGTGAATTCCAATTGAATGATTTTCAGTTATTTACAATTTTACAGGTAAATTCCTTATGATTGGATAAAAGAACTGAATAAATAAATAATGAAAAAAAAATAACAATGCAGAAATGGATCTTATGAAGGCTGTTCTCGTTTTTCCAAAAAGATTTTGATGTAAAAACGACTTCTACGCTGTAATTCTCAATTAAGGAATTCCAGGAAAGGATGATATATATATATCTAAGTAGGTGGCCTATCAAAGAACAAGGTCAACTTAACCGGTGAATGTTCTTTGAATTTCATTCCAGACTATTGAAAAAATATCAATTTCAGTTAAGAATAATAAAAAATAATGAGCATATGGTTATTGGTGGGGAGACCCTTACGGGTAGTTTCACATCGCCATTTGACCATGTTATGGGGAAAGTGGTGGACCTACTATTCTAGGTAGTTTCCGAACCACTGGGTAAGTGAGGATAAAGCTTATGAAATCAAGTCACTGAAGCACGGTCACCCATCCAAGCGCAGTTGAAAATACTATATTATTAGGGAACTTCATAACGAAGTATTCTATTTAAATTTACCGATGTGCAATTTAATTTTTATATCTCATTTCAATATTATATACATTATATATATTCTTTTTATATATATACTTCATATCTCATTTCACAGTTTTAGACTTGAGTATGTTGATCCTCCATTTTCATTGTTTCTTTGTCACAATAAATAGATATGCATCTTATATATATATATATTTTTTTTTTTTTGAGGATGAAGCCCACATAGGTCTTAGACCTGTGCGTGGGTTATGAGTTGGATGATGGTGATTGATGATTTGGACCTTCAGTTTTAGGTGGGTTCCGAACCACCGGGAAGTGACTTTACAGCAGAGTACAGTGTCAAATCTAATCGGTCACCGTTACAAACAGGTTCTATGAGAACCCAGCTTATCTCTATCTGATTGAACAGGCTCGCGGCTATCACTTCCCATATATTACTGTATTTATTTCAGTTTTATTGAATAAAATGAAATGGCTTAATACAGACTCAAAACTTGATTTTCTCAAAACAGACTTTCTCAAAACTTGGCAAGTTTTTTAAAACGAAATAACATTTTTTTGGGTTTGTTGTTAAACTTCAAAATAAAATTTCACACAATTAATTTTTTTAAATTTCTATTACGAATTGGAAACTTGTGCGTGGGCGATAATGTGAATGGATTGCTAACATACTTTGCTGTTTCCCAAGGCTGCAAACAAAGCCTTATCCAATCACAGACAAGCGTTCCAACTGCATGAATGCCGTACCAGAACCGCCCAAAATTTTCATTTTGCAAACAATAATAAACTCATTTCTACACTAAAATACTCATATTTTCAATTCACCAGTATAGTCGTTTGCATCCACAGGTTACGAAGATTACACGACTACAATACCCATCGTCAGATTTGCAGAGAATAAATTTCTTTTTGCAAAAAAATTCTGACCAGACATGGAAAGCGTAGGCCACAAGAGCCTCGTGTAGCCACCCGAAACCACCACAAGATGGCCATCATTGCATTCTTACAAAAATTGCCTCATAGCGTGCAGGAAGAAATTTTTTAGCCGAAATATCAATTTACAACGTGATTTTTCGAGTGAGAAATTCTACCGCACCAACATACAGCACAGTTCACCACAGTGCTGAAGCTTCAAAACACTGAAATAATAATACTGTTTCGGTATTTTCAGTTCTTCTTTTCTTTTTGTCTTCTTCTTCTTGTTCTTTTCCTTTTTCTTTTGCTTTTCTTTTTCCTCCATTTCTTCTCATTCATCATATTTTTTCTTCATCTTCTTCTCATTTTCTCTTTTTCCTCTTTCGTTCTTCTTCTTCCTTTTTCTTCTTCTTCTTCTCCTTCTTCTTCTTCTTCTCCTCCTCCTCCTCCTCCTTCTTCTTCTTCTCCTTCTTCTTTTCTTCTTCTTCTTCTTCTTCTCCTTCTTCTTCATTTAATTTTCCTCCTCCTTTACCACCTTCTTCTTCCTCTTCATCTTCTTCTCATTTTCACTTTTTCCTCTTTCGTTCTTCTTCTTCCTTTTTCTTCTTCTTCTTCTTCTTCTTCTTCTTCTTCTTCTTCTTCTCCTCCTCCTTTAAATTTTCCTCCTCCTTTACCACCACCACCTTCTTCTTCTTCTTGCATCTGCTCATGCTTCTCCATCTTCTTTTTCTTTTTCTTCTTCCAATTTTTCTCCTCCTTCCCCATCACCATATTTTCTAATTCTTCTTCTTCAATTCCTTTTTCTTGTTTGCACCGTCTCTTTTATCATCGCATCCTCCTTCACCTTCTTCATTTTTGTTCTTCTTCTTTATCATTTATTTCCTAGCGGCTGTGTCTCCTTCTTCTTCATCTCTTTCCGCTCCTATTTGAGGTGGTCAACCTTGAGTTATTAGGCTGGCAATTTTTCAGTGGAAACCGCAGACAAAAATTTGACCACAAAATTGCTCTCTGTTCTAGGTTTTTTTACTCTCTTTTTTCTTCTTCTTCTTCTCCTCTCCTTCTTCTTCTATGATTTTTTTTACGTTCATTTCTTCGTCTACCTTTTCATCTGTCTACTCCTCCATTTGTTCTCTTTCTTCTTCTATTTTTTTTATTCTCCTTCTTTTTCTTTTTTCATTTCGCTCGATTGTTGTATCTTCTTCAACGTAATAATTACTTTAAATTTTTTCTCCCGCCTTTAAATACAGTATGTTTAATCGTCGAATTTCGAAACGATCTATCTTGAAAATATATCAGATTATATGTATAATTATTTTAAAAAAACGTGTTTAGAAAAAACCAGATTTGCAACGGAAACTGTAAACGATTTTATTATGCTGTGCACTCGTTACTTTTTTTTTCCTATTTATTTCTTGTTGCAACCTGTACTCGTTTTAGCCCGTTGCACTCGCAACACATTATCTGCAACCTGTCCTGTTTTTAGCCGGTGTGAATTCGAGACAAGTTTTATTGTAATTTATTGCCATTTATCAAGTTTTATGTTCGTCCTTCTTGGGTTTTCCATCTAGTTTACACCTCGCAATAAAAATTATTTGACCTCGTGAAAGAGTGCTGTTTTATTTTCTCGACAAAATCTAAATGCTCACTATGGAATGGTCTGGAACTGAAATGCTTATTAATGGAATGATCTTTTGAAACTATGATTGCCAAGAATTTTCTGATTGGTCAACTGAGAACGATTTATGGTGATTTTGTAAGGAATGAATGTACTATGCATTTGTAACAAGATATCAAGTGGAAAAAATCTAGTCTTAAAACTTAAGTGAATTTGCCCATTCACTTTTCGAACCTGGTATTAAAACTACTAGGTTATCCCGGGTCGCACGAATGTGCGACTTTATTAAACTTTGCAGTATATATAATATCATATATAATATATTTTGCAGTATTGTTGATTAGCCGATCAATATACTATTTTTTAACATACCTGTGCTAGCAAAACATTTATTTTTCAATTCTTTATCAGCTGATAAATATAAAATTCTCTTAACACTCCTGTGCTAAAGAAATTTTCTAATTCTTCTTCTTATTCTTCTTCTTATTCTTCTTCTTCTTCTTCTTCTCCTCCTCCTCCTCCTCCTTCTTTTTCACAGCTTCTTCTACTTCTTCTTCTTTTTCTCCTTCTTCTTTTTACTCTTATTTTGATTCTTATTCTTTATCTTCCTCTTCTTCTTTTTCTTCTTCTTCTTCTTTTTCTTATTTTTCTTCTTTTTCTTCTTTTTCTTCTTCTTTTTCTTCTTCTTCCTCTTCTTTTTCTTCTTCTTCCTCTTTTTCTTCTTCTTCTTTTCTTCCTCTTCTTCTTTTTCTTCTTCCTCTCCTTCTTCTTCTTCTTCTTCTTTTTCTTCTTCTTCTTCCTCTTCCTCTACTTCTTCTTTCTCTTCTTCTTCTTTTTCTTCTTCTTTTTCTTCTACTTCTCCGACTTCTCCTTCTTCCCCTTCTTCTTCTTCTTCTTCTTTTTCTCCTCTTTCTACTTCTCCTTCGTCTTCTCCATCTTCTCCTCTTCCTTCTCTTTCTTCTTCCCCTTCTTCTTCTTTTCTCTCTTTTTCCCCTCTCTCTTCCTCTTTATCCTATCCTCTCACCCTCTCTCTCTGAATAATCAATGAAAAATAAACATTTTGTTTCAAAACAGCTGATCATCAAATCATAAGTTGAAATATGAAAATTTTCAGCTCACCGATCCCTATGTTAAAGCAATTACAAAAATTGAAACTTTGATCGTTCATTCCTCATGTCGACGATGACTTTTTTCAAAATGTAAGACCTTATCAAATATCTACTCGATGAGATCTTTCAAATGAGACGTGAACGAACAAAATCGGTCGAGAAACCACGGAGGAGTTGTCATCACAAAAAAACATGTTCGCCTATTTTATATAAAGATACTTATTTGTGCATCAAGGGACTTTAGTGCAACTTTTTCTCCCTGAGATAAACTATTGTCCCTGACAATTTCCCTGAGGGAGAAAAGGTACCTTAGTCCCATGATGCACACAAAATTTTTCCTCCACCTATACCAATAAGTATAACAATGTATAATATTTTACTTTTTCTGTGCAGACGCCCGGTCGTCTGTCAAAGATGAACGCACTCGTAGAGATGACGTTCGACCTGTCAATCGAAATACACCTACTTCTTTTCGTAGATCGAAATATTACAAAGATCGAAATACAGCTCTCTTAAATTCTCCTCAACCGTGTACGACAATTCAACTGTGTTGCCATATTTCTTTCTCTTCAATCGTGGCGTTGTCGGACTTCTTCCCATGTTATTCTTATGGGTTTACTTTTATTCCCAAGGGACTAAAAGTAATTACTTTTACCGAAAGGGAGAGAAAGTAAGTAGGTTAGTCCCATGGGGTATAAATTAGTACTTTAGTATTCCAGGGAGTAAAATGCTACTTGAGATGGTAAGTGGAGGAAAAGTAAATTCACTTATAGCATAGACTAAGTAAATGAATGATGGTTGGTCTATTCTTATAAGTCATGTTTATTCTTAATCATATTTCAGTTTACATATCCGAACTATAGGTATCAAGTAAAAAAAAACATAGTCTTGGAACACGTTAAAAAGTTGTAAATAAGTGTAAACTTGGTTGCATACATTTCTGTTCTTAAAACTTGTGAGTAAACTTCTTGAGTGGAATTTACTAAAATAGATATTGACTTGATATTAATTTTTTTTTCTAAGGATGAAGCCCACATAGGTCTGAGACCTGTGCGTGGGTGATGAGTTGGATGATGGTGATTTATGAGTTGGACCTACAGTTGTAGGTGGGTTCCGAACCACCGGGAAGTGATTTTACAGCAGAGAACTGATATTTCAAGTAACATCAGGAAAGTGATAGCCGTGTGCCGCCTGTTCAGTCAAATAAAGATAAGCTACGAACTCCCACGCCCTTTTTGTAACGGTAACCGATTAGATTGGCCAGCAAAACGACTCTGTTCTTTGCTGTAAAGTCACTACCTGGTTTGGAACCCACCTAAAACTGTTGGTCAAACTCGTCAATCATTTTATTACCCACGTACAGGCATCATGCCTTTATGGGCTACATCCTCATGACTTTATACTGTATTGTACAATATTCTAATCAGGCATAAAAAGGTAAGGTGTTGTGACATCAATTTCTCACTTCTTATAACCACTTTATAAAGTAGTAGTTGGTAAATTCATGTTTAAAATACTTTTTAATGTAGCGTTGGTACATTCATGATCAATGTCATCCACTATTCCTGTTATTATGTACTCTAATTAAGTAGCAATGGTTAAGTTCATGGGAGCATCCTCATTTACCGCGGTAAATGTTACAGGAAGGATATACAGCATTAAGTTATGAATCGAAATTTCAGCAAATTTTCTTTTTTTTCGTCTCCGTAGTTTTTTGATAGTGGCGAAGAGGTGATAATGGTTGAAACGTTTAGCTGTTCTGGGAAATAAATATTATTAAAAGGAGGAGGAGTAGAAAAATTAAGAAGAAGAAGGAGAAGAGAAACGATGTGTTAGGAAATATAGTAGTGCAGTCTGTTGTTAATATTATGGCAGACGGGAGACTTCTCCAGTTCCAGCAAGGCAAGCTTCTCCAGCAGCTTTTTGCTTCCCTGGAGGACTGAGAGACACAAGGGGAGTGAGAAGTAAGAAGAAGAAAAAGGAGAAGAAGGAGTTGAAGATAAAGAGGAAGAAGAAGAAGGTCTCGTGAATCCTGTCTGGAATACTGAACGCTTCCTAAATGGGAAGGGGCAACGGAAAAAGCAGGGAAGTTATATCCAGGAACTAAACAGCCGTCTCCAGTTTCCAGATCCTGGAACCTCTTGAAATTAAAGTTTCGTTCTTATTGACTGTTTGAACATTCCTTTATCTCTTATACCTCACATCCTTATCCTTATTCCTTGTACTTTGGACTCTGAGAAAAAGCTGCACATGGACTTTTCAATAGTAATAAACCGATATAAAACGTAGTGTCCAAGGACCCGACGAGTTTACATAAAATAAATAAACCAATATAACGGCGTATTAAAGTATCCGACTAATTCAAATAAAATAATAATCATTGTTAATTTTGTGGTAATAGGCATATGCATAGGCTTACCATATTTTTTCAACCCCAATCCCGGTAATTTTCCAGAGAGAAAAAAGGAGTATGAAATAATAATATGTTGAACAAGCTTGTTTTGGATGTATTTCTTTTTTACAAGAATATATTTAGGCTACCAATATTAAGTGATTTTTTGTATTGAATAATAATAATAATAATAATAATAATAATATCATCTGCCTTTTGAAACAAATCAGTTTATTTTCTATGGACTAAATACAAAAATAAAAATTGTAATACTACGTATATCAATCCTATCCGAATGACTATTCAGATAATTACAAATAAAATTGATTTTTTATTTAGCTAAAAAAAATCAAAAACAAGAAAGGGAAAAGTTGTGAAATTTTACTGTGAAAATATTATACTTTAAAAATTTTTCAAAACCCCGGATATAAATCAATCCCGGATTTTTTCCCGGAGACACACAAGAATCCCGGAATTACCGGGCTAATCCCGGATAAATGGTAAGCCTACATATGCAGTATGCATATTTAAGTGCTTTGATTTTTATAAACATCTTTTTTGAGCTTCCCGATTCACAAAAAATGCACATCGGCAGTTCTTAAAAAATAATTTTGTTTCTTCTTCTTATTCAACAGATCTCATAATATATTATTATGCCTCAATATTCTCTCTCTTTTTCAATTTGACGATTTAAAAAAATTGAAGAAGAGATTTCAACATAATCAAAAATTAAGACGTATTGTATACATTGCATTGAAAAATAAAGGGGATAATTGGGCTAAGCATCAGTGATTTCTAATGTTTTGATTTTTTAAATGTAAATGATTTTTAAAATATTAATGATTTTTAAATGTAAATGTACAGCACCAGCTATTTTGATTTTCACTATCAAAAACTAACCTAGAGCCTGTAGTGGAAATCTGTTCTAAATCATTATTTTTTCATCATAATGAATAAATAATGAATATTCACCCCCAAACTGCAAAATCAATAGCATTCTAACTTGAACTATGAGGAACCTATATACCAAAGATTTAAAAAATCCTCCTTTCAAGGGCTAGGGCACAGACGGACACACAACGGCTCGCTTTCTATAAAACCCTGTTGGATCCTTAATAATCTAGAAGAAATAGGTTATCCTAGATAACTCATCAGGGCTAGATTTTCCTAAATTACAATAGTTTGATTATAATAGAATTAGAGTAAAAATAACGCTTATTCCAACAAAATCTGTCTATGTCGCAGCTTGCTCAAAAACATTTAGAGCAAGCGAAGGAATAGAGTGATCAGGTTAGAGTTGTTAGTTATGGCGTTATTAAACTGTCCAGTATTACAGTAAAAGAGGACTTGTATAACTGAATACTGTACATTTTGTACAATAACAGTACTTTATTAAAGATATATTTGTAAGTTTTCGCAAATTTACGACTTTGAAAATTATTTATTCTCAAACCAAAAATAAACAACAAAATAATTAAATAGTTATTTATGTATTGAAAGCGTGAAGCTTGACTTTATCGCTCGAGTCAAAACATTTACTGCGCGACGCATAGCGGAGCGCAGTCATTTTGCGAGAGCGATAAAGAAGCTTCACGTGCGAATTACATACAATATTTTTCCTACAACTGCAGTTCTGGATTCCAACACAATAAAAGCTTGTAGTTTTTAACATCACAGACCGTGCGCGGATTTGGTTAGCATTCGCCATTTTTGAGGTTATGTGAATTTCACGGATTCCGTGATACACCAATGAGAAGACATCAAAATCAAAACAGAAGCGTAAAGAAAACAGCTGGCGAGCGTAAAGTACTTTACCGCTTGCAGAGCAGTAAAGAGGCATTTTACAATTGGTTTTCAGTACGTAATGAACTACTTTACAAGCAGTTGTAGGAAAAAGAATTTTCATAGCCCCATGACAATTTATATTTTTTAATAAATTCGAAGACCTTACTGATGTAGAAGAATGAACTAAAGAAGAAACTGGTGTAGGAGCTGCCATAGGCTTAGCCCCAAGTTTTGAACTGGGAATAAAATGAACCCCCCCCCTCCCCCCAAGGAATCTACCCATTTTACCCAGTAGAAATTCCACAATCATCCTAGTAGGATCAGGGGCATCGATTTTTGAAAAAAAGCATCGATTTTTGAAAAAAATGCATCGATTTTTGTATCCTAGATAATTTACCATGGCTAGATTATCTACAGATTAGCCAATAAATTACAATAGTTTGATTATTACAGAATTAGAGTAAAAACAACGCTCATTCTAACTAAATCACTCTATGTCTCAGCTTGCTCAAAAACATCTTGAATTTAAATATTGAATATTTATATTGTATTTCTTTTGTCTGTTGAAGAGTAAGGATAGTATGGACCTATATTATTTTATGCATAGAATTTTTTGTAGCACACCAACATAATGATCACTAGAAAACTTAAAAAATTAAAAAATATTTACAATTTAAAATTGCCGTCTGCACAGAAAAGCTTGACATGTTATTTATTATTATTTGTTAATTTAATTTTTATTTTTTATTTCATTTTTTAATATATATATTTTTTTATCAATATTATCTTTCTTTTTTAATTTACACTATTACTTTGCAAAAAACTTTGTTGGTATGAACATTTTTTTCTTTCATATATTCTATAATTATTAATTTGGAAGGACCCCGAACAGGACTACCTATGAGGCTCTTACTTAGGCAGTTTTATATACTATTTGTAAATATATTGTTGTGATATGTTATGATGATGTTTGTAATGTATATAATACTTGCTGAATAAAAATATTAAAATTAAAAATTAAAACTGGAGGGATAGAGAGCGATGGCAAAAGGGATGCGAGAAGCGACTCTGATGTTGCAAAACTTGCGTAAAAATAAAAAAAAAAAAAAAAAATTTATATTATGAACTATTTTCAACTGTTTTTAGTGTTTCGTTTCAAGTGAACTTTTAAATTAGTGGTTGAGTGAGAAGATTTATTTTGTTATTTTTTAAGTGAAGGCTTTTAGCAAATACTATTTAGTCTGTGTTGACACCAATGTTTTGGACAATGTAACATATTCAAAATTTGTGAAGGAAGCAGTTTTGAATTTCAGTCTGTTGCACCTTTACATTTGTTGTATATTTGTCACAATATATAAAAAAATCAGGTTAGAATTAGCTTCATTGTTATTTATTACGTTATTAAACTGTCTCGTATTAGGGTATACCTAAATACTGTAAATTGTGTACGATAGCAGTATATTATAAAATATATGATTGTTAACAAATTTACGACTTTGAAAAAGTTTTATTTTCAACCCAAAAATATACAAAAAAAAGAATTTTCATGGCCTCTTGACAATATATTCCTTGAATAAGTTCGAAGACCTCACTTCCAAATAAGCATCAACTAAGTTCACAAAGCGGTGTTGTGACAAATATTAATGTAAATGACGTTATAAATCAAATTAATTTAACGTTTTTTTTAAAAGCAGCGACGATTTCAAATTAGCTTTGACAGAATAATAATGGCGTAATTTGTAATCGAATAAATTTCCAATCAAGAACGCCTCCCGCCGCCATTGAGTGAGAAGATTAGTACGGACGGACAGTCGGACGACTGTAACTGATTCTTCCTTTCAACTTCTACTCTCTTACAACACCGGTATGGAAATTTCTGTTTTATCTTTCTTCTCTCTTCACATTCTCTATCTGTTGTTCCTGTCTTTTTCTAGCCCAGAACTTACTCCTACATTCACCAGTATCCCCTTTTCCTAATTGGACTCCTACTCCTTGTAATGTTTTTCTTCCCCTTTTTCTTCATCATCTTCTTCTTCTTTTTCTGCTTCTTCTTCCTCTTCTACTTGATCTTCTTCTTCCCTTCTTCTCCTTCTGCTTCATCTTCCATTTTCTCCTTTTTCTTCTCTCCTCCCTCTTCCAATTCTTCTTCTTGTTATTTCCTTTCTTCTTCTTCTTATTTTTCTTCTTCTTTGTCTTCTTCCTCTTCTTCTTTTTTTCTTCTTCTTCCTTATCTTCTTCCTCTTCATTCTTCTTCTTTTTTCTTCTTCTTTTTCTTCTTTTTCCTCTTCTTCCTCTTTTTCTTCTTCCACTTCCTCTTCTTCTTGTTCATCCTCTTCTTCTCTTCTTCTTTTTTCTTCTTCTTCCCCTGCTTCTTCTTCTTCTTCTTCCTCTTCTTCTTCCTCTTCCTCTTATTCTTACTCCTCCTCCTCCTCCTCCTCCTCCTCCTCCTCCTCCTCCTCCCTCTCCCCCTCCTCATCCTCCTCCTCCTCCTCCTCCCTCCCCCCCCCTCCTCCTCCTCCTCCTCCTCCTCCTCCTCCTCCTCTTCGTCATCGTCTTCGTCTTCTTCTTCTTCCTCTTCTTCTTTTTCTTCTTCTTCTTCTTTTGCATCTTCTTCCATCTTGTTCATTTTCCACTTCTTTCCTCTCTTCTTCCACTTCTTCATCATCTTCTTTTTCTCCTTCTTGTTCCTCTTCTTCTCCTGCTTCTTCTTCTCCTCCTCTGTCTCTTCTTGTTCTTCTTTGACTTCTTCTTGTTTACTGTTTCTTCTTCCATCTTCTTCTTCATCTTTCACTTGTTCTTCTTCTTCCCCTTCTTGTTCATCTTCTTTTTCTCCTTATGGTTTCTCTTCTTCTTCTGTTTCTTCTTCCAACTTTCCCTTTTTCTTCTTCTTGTTTTCTGTTTCTTCTTCAATCTTATTTTTTTCTTGTACTTGTTCTTTTACTTATTCTTCCCTCTTGTTTTTCTTCTTCCTCTTCTACTTGTTCTTCTCCTTCTTGATCCTCTTCTTTGTCTTGTTCTTCTTCTCCTTGTCTCTTAGTCTTATTATTCTTTTTCTTCTTCTTCCATCTTCTTTTTCTTTTTCCATCTTCTTCCTCTCTTCTCCTTTTTGTTCTTTTCTTCTCCTTCTTCCCTTCTTTCCCTTTCCAATTTTTTTCCTCTTAATTTCCCTAATTCTGCATCTCTTCCCTTTTCGTTTTCTTCCTTTTCTCTTTTTTACTTGTTTCTACTCTAGTTTTTCTCACGTATTCCACCCACATATTCTTTTAATTTTCTTATTTTTAATCCATAATCATCGTGTTTCTCGCCTCTTTTTTCTCCATTTATTATTTTCTTCTTTTATCACACATCTTTTCCTTCACCTCCTCTTCTCCATTCCCTATCAGCTTCTCCGCCTCCCCTTATTTGGGCCATCTCCTCCTCCTTCTACTATCTTTATCACACGTTCCCCCTTGTTAGATATTACTTTCTTCTCTCCCTAATCATTTATTTTCCTTTTCTTTCTTTAACCTTTTTATTTTTTTCTCCCCGTCTCCCCTCTTTCAATTTTAACTTATTCTATTCCTTTTCCTTCTTCTTTAATATCGTTTTTTTTCGGAGGATGAAGCCCACATAGGTCTGAGACCTGTGCGTGGGTAATGAATTGGATGATGGTGATTGATGAGTTGTACCTACAGTTTTAGGTGGGTTCCGAACCAACGGGAAGTGATTTTACAGCTGAGAACAGAGTCTTTTTTGTGGCCAATCCAATCGGTCACCATTACAAGAGGGCCCAAGAGTCTCGTAGCTTTTCTCTGATTGAACTGATACCTGCTACGGCACTCGGCTATTATAAAGTAAGAAGTAAGTGGTAGATGAAAGAATAAAGAAAAGAAGGATAAGAAGAAAAAATAGATGAGATGCAGGAAAGATGTCTTTTTTGCTGGCCAATCCAATCGGTTACCGTTACAAAGATGACCAGGAGTTTCGTAGCTTATCTCTGATTGAACAGATATCTGCTACGGCACTCGGCTATCACTCCCCTATGTCTCTCACTTCCCTCTCACTCCTCTTATTATCACTCTCTGTGTCTCACACTCACTCGCTCAATCTCTGTATAAGAAACAATTTTAATGAATTCAGCTTTGTGTGTGTGTGCGTTTAAAAAATGAAAAATGACGAGTTCTCCAATCGTGTCTTCAAAACCAACAAAGTCCTATAATGAGGATAATAATCGCACTTAACCTTTTTTCTCCTTCTCCTTCTTATTCTTCTTCCTGTTCTAATTCATCATCTTCTCCTTCTCTTTCTACTTTACCAATCCTACACCATCTTTCATCTCATCCAAATAAAGAAAAGGATTGTTACTGGACACTTGGTCACTACTACTGCTATTCAATAGTCCTTTGCACAGTAAAAAAAAAAATTATAAATAAAAATCCTAGCTAAGTTCACCCACACAACAGTGCAGCCAACCGTACGGCACATAATATATCATTTAATGTCTGTCATATTCTCTGAAAACTTGTTTCACATGCCACTTTAATACTGTATCTCTAAAAAGGTACAAGAGAGAGAGAATGAGCTTCAGGGTGACAGAGAGGTGGTAGTAGGAGTCGATGAGAGGAAGAAGAAGTAGAGGAAGAAGAAAAAGAGGAAGAACTAGATGAGGAAGAAGAAGAGGAGAAAGAAGAGCAGGTTTAGTGTTGTAGAAGCGCGGCTGTCACTGAAAACAAACAAGATCGCATAAACAATTTTCTTTCTTCTTCCACTAATTCGTTTTTTTCTTATTCCTTTTCTGCTACACGCTTTACCAGGCGTGAAAGGATTAAATCAAGTAACAGCGAATGTTGGGAGAAGGAGAATGATGATTGTAAGGATGAACGTATAAGAAAAAAAGGATAGAGGGGAGGGCAAAATGGAGAAGTGAGAAAAAGGATGTGAAGGTGCAAAAGGATATGGAGTAGTACCAAGTGGTGGAGGAGGATGATGAGGATGAAGTCGACGAGAAGGAGGAGGAGAAGGAATAGAGGTGAAAGAAGGAGGAGGAGGAGGAGGAGGAGGAGGAGGAGGAGTAGAAGAAGGAAGACGAAGAGAAAAAGGAGTAGAAGAAGGAGGTGGAGGAGGAATAGGAGTAGAAGAAGGAGGAGGAGTAGAAGAAGGAAGACGAGGAGGAATAGGAGTGGAAGAAGGAGGTGGAGGAGGAATAGGAGTAGAAGAAGGAGGAGGAGGAGGAATAGGAGTAGAAGAAGAAGGAGGAGGAGGAAGAGAAGGAATAGGATTAGAAGAAGGAGGAGGAGGAGGAATAGGAGTAGAAGAAGAAGGAGGAGGAGGAAGAGAAGGAATAGGATTAGAAGAAGGAGGAGGAGGGGGAATAGGAGTAGAAGAAGGAGGAGGAGGAGTAGGAGTAGAAGAAGGAGGAGGAGAAGGGGTGATAGTAGTAGAAGGAGGAAGAGGAGGAATAAGAGTAGAAGAAGAAGGAGGAGAAGGAGGAATAGGAGTAGAAGAAGGATGAGGAGGAGGAGGAATAAGAGTAGAAGACGGAGGAGGAGGAGGAATATGAGTAGAAGAAGAAGGAGGAAGAATAGGAGTAGAAGGAGGAGGAGGAATAAAAGTAGAAGAAGGAGGAGAAGGAGAAGGAATAGGAGTAGAAGAAGAAGAAGAAGGAGGAGGAGGAGGAGGAATAGGAGTAGAAGAAGGAGGACGGATAATAGGAGTAGAAGGAGGAGGAGGAATAAAAGTAGAAGAAGGAGGAGAAGGAGAAGGAATAGGAGTAGAAGAAGAAGAAGGAGGAGGAGGAGGAGGAATAGGAGTAGAAGAAGGAGGACGGATAATAGGAGTAGAAGAAGGAGGACGGATAATAGGAGTAGAAGGAGGATGAGGAGGAATAGGAGTAGAAGAAGGAGGAGGAGGAATAGGGTTAGAAGAAGGAGGAGGCAGAGGAATAGGAGTGAAGAAGGAGGAGGAGGAGGAGAAGGAATAGGAGTAGAAAGAGGAGGAGGAGGAGGAATAGGAGTAGAAGAAGAAGGAGGAATAGGAGTAGAAGGAGGAGGAGGAGGAATAGGAGTAGAAGGAGGAGGAGGAGGAGCAGGAATAGAAGTAGAAGAAGTTGGAGGAGAAGGAGGAATAGGAGTAGAAGAAGGAGGAGGAGGAATAGGAGTTGAAGAAGGAGGAGGAGAAGGAGGAATAGGAGTAGAAGAAGGAGGAGGAGGAATAGGAGTAGAAGAAGTAAGAGGAGAAGGAGGAGAAGGAATAGAAGTAGAAGGATGAGAAAGAGGGGGAAAGGAACAAAAAACGAAAAGTTTTTTCTTTTATTTTCGGAGGAGGATGAAGCCCACATAGGTCTGAGACCTGTGCGTGGGTTATGAATTGAGTGATGATGATTGATGAGTCGGACCTACAGTATTAGATGGGATCCGAACCACCGGGAAGTGATTTTACAGCTGAGAACAGAGTCTTTTTGGTGGCCAATCCAATCGGTCACCATTACAAGAGGGCCCAAGAGTCTCGTAGCTTTTCTCTGATTGAACTGATACCTGCTACGGCACTCGGCTATTATAAAGTAAGAAGTAAGTGGTAGATGAAAGAATAAAGAAAAGAAGGATAAGAAGAAAAAATAGATGAGATGCAGGAAAGATGGAGGGGAAAGAACGAAAAAAGATAACAAAATACAAAAAAAAAAGAAAAGGACGGAATAGAACGGGAAAATTTATTAGAAAAATGAAAAGAAATGGAAGAAGATATGAAAAGAGTACAAGAAAAGGTTAATGAAATACACACAAAGAGACATGTAATCAAAAGGAAATGCTGATAAAAGCAATAAACAATAAATTAACTTGAAAAGCAGAGAAGAAAAATTAACATCCATAATATATTCTCCATTGTCTTGTTTCTTTTGTATTGCTTGCCCCTTTTTCACGTTTTTCCTTTCCTTCAAAGTTTTCTTTCTCACTCTTCCCATTTCACTATTTTCTTTATACTTTTCAATTTCTCTCCCCATTTTCATTTAACCTCTTTTTGCTTTCTTTCCCCTTCTCGGCCATCGTCTCCTTTTTTTCTTTCTCACTATGTCTCCTCACTGTTTTTTAATACTTCTTCTAACTTCATTCTTATCTACCCTCTTTTTTTTCTTATCTTCCCTCTTCGTTATGATCGTGTTCTTACTCTTCTTTTTCTTCATCTGGTTCTTTTTATCCCTACAGTTATTTGTTTTCTGCTCCCCTTATCCTTTCTTCACTGCCTAATATTATATTGCGCACTGTTCGTTCGATAATTTATCATCTCCTTTTGGATCGATCACTCACTTTCTCTTTTTTACTCACTCTACCTCCATGACTCTCTTTCTCCTACTCCATCCCTTTTCTTTTCTCACGTCCATTCTATTTTACCTCTACTAGTTATTTATTTTCATTATTCCCTTTTTTCCTCTTCCACATTCTGGAATAATCTTTTCCCAGTTTTCGACCTTCGCTCTCTCACTCTCTCTCTGCCTCTCTCTCACTATCTCTCTCTTGCTCTCTCTCCCTCTCTCTCTCTCTCTCTCTCTCTCTCTCTCTCTGTCTGCCTCCTTCTCTCTAGTTCATTCTCTCTACATTCTCTTTTTTCATACATTTTTCTCGTCCTCTACCTTGATATCGATAGTTATTCTCTCTTAATCCCTCCCACTACTCTTAAACAATCATCACCTCGCATTCTCTTTCACTGTTTCTCTTTTTCTAATTTCTCTCTCTCTTAGACACTATCCGTCGATCGACCACACCCTTCTTATACATGTCGGCATTTAAATCCGTCAATATGCTCTTCTGACTTTTGACAGCATAAATTAGTGACCTGACTTGTCTCTGGCAGCTTTTAAACACAACACAACATCACACAACATAAACAATGATGTTGCCTTTCTGCTGTCCTGTCTCAGATTGTTTTTGTTTGTGAAAGAGTCACAGACATCACGTGACCAAGCACTTTTGTAATTGAAATTGATCGAGAATAAACTGATACAACGAAAGACCCAATGAATCTATAATTGTTATTATCAGTTGTGCTAATACGCATATGAACATAGCATGACATGCATATGCATTCAACTGCTTTGATATCTTTAAACATAATATGTTTCCCAATTCACGAAAAATGCACATCGGCAGTACTTTACAAAGAGTTTTGTTTATTCTTCTTGTTCTTGTTCAAGAGATCTTACAGCATATCATGCCTCGATAAGTTCTCTAAGTTTTTTCTGTTGTTTGTTATTAAATATATAAAAATGAACATAGATATGTTTATCCCTCGTGTGAATACTATGTATGATTTTCGCGGTACAGTGGTGATCACGGACTGATTTGGATGTTTGTAGGAGCCAACCTTTTTTCTAAGAAAGCTAATATATCTAGAGCTAATATATCTTCTAAATTGATAAACACATTCCCTCATCATTACATTCATAAAATTCTCAAAAATATCGTAGTTTGAGGAATGAGTTGGAGAAATGGACAGTTCTGAACGGATATATCATAATTACTATATTTTAAGGGAATTTTTCATGTGAAACGAATTCCTTTGTTGAAAAAATATTTTATTTTTCATGCTTAAACATTTTAAACTTTTTTTCAAGTTAGGTATCTATTAGATTTCAAATTAGTCTAATATTCAGCAATTATTCTTCTTTAGCAATATTCAAAATTTTGTTTTTGCCTTTTTCAAGACATTTTTTCCTTCACTTGCGAGCCACTCAAAGCTATTATTCAAAAGTTCTTTTCAGACTCGTTGTTAGCGCTTATAAGCTTCTCAGCATCTGCTAGCAACGCTTTAAAAAATTTTTTTTCTTCCGCTTTTTGTAATTTTTGTAGCTCTAATTTCAATTTATTTTTTTGTATTTGATGCACATTTTTGACAAGGCAAAATAAAATAAATTTGAATTTGAATTTTTCAATTCGACGATTTAAAATGATTTAAGAAAAGATTTAAATACAATTAGAAATGAAAACGTCAACTCTTGTACTGTCTAAATAATGCGAATAATTTTTTGAGGAAGAAGAACTAAAAGCTAGTAAGATAATTAGCGTTTGGCTCTTATTATTGGTTTGGGGGGGAGGGGTGGTGGGTTAACCCTTGCCGTCTGAGCCATGTTAAGAGAAACATGTTGAACCTAAAATGTTATGTGAGTTCTGAACTACCAAGTAAGTGATGATACATTCCACATAGGAATTCTCATTTTGTTGAAAAGTCAATGTGAATATTCTTAAAAATAATGCTTCCTGGAAACTGTGCTTGTAGCCTAGTAGTGCTAGAGTTTTTTATTATAAACTAAACCTGAGCGTAACTTTAGAATAGCTGTTTGTGTAACTAGAGTGCAAAGTGGGGTTTTTCTGCTCCTAGAGAAACAGTTTCTCGAATGCAGAAACATTACTTTGAGCTCGAATTACACATACCATTTTCTCCACAGTAATGTATAAAGTAATTTTAACAGAACAAAACAGGACATAACCTGACAATTCCTCACATAACCTGTCTTTGAATCAAATCGACTACAACAACTACAGCTGACTGTATTTCGTAGCTGAAGCAGAGTAGCCAACCTATTTTTGAATGCAGAATAGGGAACCTGCGTATTAGATACTCACTATTTTGTGTTGTTAGGTTGCAAATCTGGAGTGAGGAAAAGTACTTTTCCTACAGTGACCCGAAAAAGTGCCTATTTTTGCACCAACTGTAGCACGCAAAATATTCTATTCCTGCACCAGTGCGGGAAAGTAAATTCTAGTGCAGGAAAGTACTTTTCCGCACTCCAGATTTGCAACCTAACAACACAAAATAGTGAGCATGTAATACGCAGGTTCCCTATTCTGCATTCAAAAATAGGTTGGCTACTCTGCTTCAGATGCGAAATAGTTGTTGTAGTTGTTGTTGATGAAATCGATTTGTTTCGAAGATAGGTTATGTGAGGAATTGTCAGGTTATGTATGTCTTGTTTTGTTCTGTTTAAATTACTTTAAACATTACTGTAGGAAAAATGTAATGTGTAATACGAGTGCAAAGTATTGTTTCTGCACTCGAGAAACTTTTTTCACTAGCCTTCAGCTCATGAAAAAAACTGTTTCTCTCGATGCAGAAAAACGCTATTTTGCACTCTAGTTACACAAATAGCTATTTGCGCACTAAAATTTACTTTCCCGCACTGGTGCAGGAATAGACTATTTTGCGTGCCAAAGTTAGTGCAAAAATAGGCACTTTTTCGGGTCACTACGAAAAAAAAATATTTTTTAAATGTTTTTCTTTAAAAACATTTAAAAAATATTGCGCTAAAATGCGCAATATTTTTAGAGCTAATTGCGCTAAAATGCGCAATTAGCTCTTAAATACCCGTTGAATAGTCATCTCGTTGGTCGCATACAGTACACTCAACCCACACAATCGCATCCAAGTGAGTTATATTTCGATTTCGAAGAACGTGTGCACGTTCTATCTGTTGCGGTCTGCCAGACCGGTCCGTATGTAACGGTGTCTGACGGACCGCCGACTCAGCTTTTGTTTTATTGGTGCTCTGTGCTGAGGGGGTTGAGGGGGCAAGAAGGTAAGGAGAGGAAGAGGAGTGCGCAGCTCGTATTTTTCAATTAGGATTTCGTTAATTGCGCGCCTTTTAGTACATGTGTCTGAGAGCAGCAAAATGATCTCAGTCGTACTCACACGCTCTCTCACCTTTTTCTCTCTCACTCCCCCCTCACTCAAACTCTCTCACACTCACTCTCTTGTCTCTGATACAAAAAATACTCACTCTCTCACTCCCACACACTCTCTTACACTGTAACAAAAATAACTGCAACTAAATTCAAATAGAATAACTCTCTCTTGAACTATACTGGTTAAGTGTCAAGAATGGGCGAATGTTTGTCCAAACTTCGCCATTTCATGTAATTGCATCACTTAGATTGTCATTACTGCAGTTAATATAATTATTATCCCACAATTGAGATCATTGTAGACTACATAATTCTTTGCCTTATGAAAATATAATTTCCTGAGTTCACTACTGTATATATGTATGTGATGTTGAAAATTTTGATTTTAACCATTGATATGCAAATTTGTAAATATACAAGAATAAATAAATATAATTTAATCTAATCTCTCTCAATGGAATGAACTGCCTTATCATATTATTTTTTTGGTACATTGATAATTTTCAAAAAAGACTCAATTTAGAAGGTAGGACCCGGTATGGGACTATCTACTCCCACAATGCTGAACTATTTGCCTCAATAATATGGATTATATAAATTAATAAATGAAATTTTTTTCCATTCATAAAAGTGCAGGTTGTGATATCGCATGTAATTACACTTCATTTGATACTTGGGTATCATTTGGGAACTCATTACATGCGTTATCATAATTATCATTTCAGTGACATATTTTTTGGCCTTTTTTCGCTGAATTCATTCATCCATTACTGCATTAAATTCATCCTGCATCAATGATCCTGTTCGTTCATAGACTTAATAATTGTGTTCATTATTCAGCCATTTATTTTCCATTTAACTGATCGCTTTTCTTTCTTAATTATTTATTTTCATGTAGAGTTTTTCTCTCACATTTTTAATAGTTAGTTTTTCTCTTTGCTATTTGTCATTTTCAAATGTTTTAATTTATATATTTTTTAACCGACTTACAAAACAAAAGAAGGTTCTGAATTTGACCTGTTTTTTATTCATATTTTCTTGTATAATCAAAAAATAGGTGTTTTAATTTTCTTTCCTTGAGAAATACAATAGATTTTTCAAGACCAGACATGTAAATTGAAACAATCTTTCTCTCACTCTAACTTTCTTTCTATTTCTTTCTGTTTCCCCTTTATTTATTTCTCATTCATTATCTCTCACTCTCTTCCTTCTTCTATTTTCTTTACACATTCTCCCATTCACTCTACGGTTCCTTGTAGGATGCAACTAGAAGGCAGGTATTGAGATGTATGCTGTTGTCCGAGATTTGCCGTTAGTTGTCTAATCGCTGTGTTCAAAGGAACGCCAAAAAAGAGAAGAAGAAGAAGAGAAGAGGGAGAGAGAGTGAGTGAGAAGCAGGGAGGGAGAGGGAACAAATGAGAGAGTGTGTTAGTGGTGGTGATGATGGTATCGTTCAATTATTTATTGTATTTCGTGTGGCCGGCTATTCTCTTGGACTAGACACTGGAGTATGGCCCGGGGCCATACTTTACTTCTTCTCTTTCTTCTTCTTCTTCTTCTTCTTCTTCTTCTTCTTCTTTTTCTGACCACTTTATCTTTGTTTCTTCTTTCCCTTTTTGTTCTCCTTCTTTTTATTCTTCTCCTCCTCCTTCCTCTTCTTCTTCTACTTCTACCTTTTCTTCTTATTCTTCTTTTTCTTCTTCTGACCACTTCATCTTTGTTTTTTCTTTACCTTTTTCTTCTTCTTTTTTTATTATCTACTCTTCCTTCCTCTTCTTCTTCTTTTTCTTCTTCTGACCACTTCATCTTTGTTTCTTCTTTCCCTTTTTCTTCCCCTTTTTTATTCTTCTCCTCCTTCTTCCTCTTTTTCTTCTTCTTTTTTTATTATCTACTCTTCCTTCCTCTTCTTCTTCTTTTTCTTCTTCTGACCACTTCATCTTTGTTTCTTCTTTCCCTTTTTCTTCCCCTTTTTTATTCTTCTCCTCCTTCTTCCTCTTTTTCTTCTTATTTTTTTATTATCTACTCTTCCTTCCTCTTCTTCTTCTTTTTCTTCTTCTGACCACTTCATCTTTGTTTCTTCTTTCCCTTTTTCTTCCCCTTTTTTATTCTTCTCCTCCTTCTTCCTCTTTTTCTTCTTCTTTTTTTATTATCTACTCTTCCTTCCTCTTCTCCTTCTTTTTCTTCTTCTGACCACTTCATCTTTGTTTCTTCTTTCCCTTTTTCGTCTCCTTCTTTTTATTCTTCTCCTCCTTCTTCCTCTTCTTCTTCTTCCTTTTCTTATTCTCTTTCACTTCGTCTCTGGATCTTCCTGCCCCTGTCCTCTTCCCCTCCTCCTATTTATTCGCCTTAATTCTTCTTATTTTTCTTCTGCAGCTTCTACTTCAGATTCTGCTTCTTATTACTCTCCTCCTTGTCCCCCTTCTCCTCCTACTACTGCTTCTCATTCTCCTCCGTCTTTTTCTTCTCCTTTATCTTTCTACATCACCGCTCCTCATTCTTCTCCTCCTTTTCTTCTTCTCTATGTTTCTACGTCACCACGTCTTCTTCTCCTGCTACTTCTTCTTCTCCTTTTTCCTTTTCGCTCTTTTTCCTCAGTCCACCTTATCTCTTCTTTTCTTCTTCTTCCTTCTTCTTTTTCTCCTTCTGACCACTTCCTCTCTCAATCTTCTTGCCCCTTTCTTCTTCTTCTCCTCCTCTCATTTATTCGTATTTTTCTTATTCTTGTTCTTCTTCTGCAGCTTCTACTTCAGCCTCTTCTCCTCCTTGTCATCCTCCTTCTTATCCTCCTTCTCCTTCTCTATCTTCTGCTCCTCCGTTTCACCTCTTCATCCCCATTTGTCTTCTCCATTTATCTCCTCATTCTCCTTCCTCACCACTTTTCTCAGGCGCTAGAGTGTTATCCTTAGAGGACAGCATCAAGCCGTTTATAGATAGATAGATAAATGACTTTTATTTGTACACTTTACAAGTAATAAAAGTGCTGTGGGCGAAGTTGAGGCATAAGAGCCCCCTCTTCCACTTAACCCACAATGTTTCAAAAGTGTACCCATGAGGTATATCTCATACTCAACATGCACATGATTAAAATACTAATGTTAGGTAGTTAGATGTTTCATTTGATACTCTGTAGCTCCAAAATGTTTTTTTTTTGTACTAATTTCAACACATTTGTAGCAAATTCACTTCAAATTCCTTTGTTCACATCTACTTGAAATAATCTTTCGAATATTGTTTGATTGTTTTTCAATCAGTTATATTGTACAAGCCTTTTGTTGTCAACTTTGTAGTGCAAAGATCCCTTTGGGAAAAAACAGAACCGAATGAGTTGCAAGGATCTCAACAATAGATTCATCTTGAAAAAAAATCTTACTCAATTCAATGAAACCACTGCTGCAACTAAACTATTGCTCGACTAGTATGGAAACTAAACTAACGCTCGACTAGACCCGGTGGTTCGGAGCCCACCTAAAACTGTAAGTACAACTCATCAAACACCATTATTCAATTCCATACCCACGCACAGGTCTCAGATCTATGTGGGCTTCATCCTCCGAAAAAAAGTACATTCCTGATGTCTCAGATAGGTGAGATTAAATTAAATGTTGCTTAAATATCGATTGGGTCCAGAAAATTCAACCCCATGCATGATTTCCGCCATTTGATCTCAGGATTGCGTAACTTTTTAAACACTCTTTATGTTATAATTATAACATAATGTATTACATTGTATAGAAAATTTATCTGTAGTAAAATTTTCATAGTTTTCGCGTTTTTGTTTTTGATAAAATGACGTTTCCAAAGCTAGTGTAGTCGGAGCCCTACTTGTAGGCACATGTCTTGGGAGCTTGGTTAGTGTCCCAACACTGTACTAGTACTATCCAACCCCTTTTTTTAAATCATTTAGGGGTCGTAAAAAGGCGTAGCCCCCTCTACCCCTCTACCTATGGATTGTAGGTAGAGGGGTTGCCGGTTTAACGGGGCCAGCCGATGAAAGTCCGGATAATAAAACGACAAACAGCCAGTCAGTTTTACAGCACTGCTACGGACAAACATGAACATAAACTCTCTCATGCAATGTTATCTTATTTTTAAAAGATCTATTACTATATATTAACCTTGGCGTAAATAAAGCTGATGAATTTATTCGCATTTATTTACGAGTGCACTTTTAAAATTGCGATTAAAAGTTTTTATTGAAATACTTGTACACAATTTGAGCAAGTTCAAAAATGAAGTAGCAACTTTAAAAACAAAACAAAAACTGATCTGGATGCGTTGGAGAAGGGATTGGAGGAGGACAGGAAGGTGAAGAAAGATAAGAAGAAGAAGAAGAAGAAGAAAAAGGAGAAGGAGGAGAAGGAGAAGAAAGAGAAGAAGGTGAAGGAGAAGAAGAAGGAGAAGGAGGAGAAGAAGACCAAGGAGAACAAGGAGGATAAGAAGACGGAGGAGAAGAAGAAGTAGAAGAAAAAGAAGAAGAAGGAGAAGATAAAGAAGAAGGAGAAGAAGAAGGAAAAGAAGGAGGAGAAGGAGAAGAAGGAGAAGTAAAAGAAGAAGAAGAAGGAGAACAAGAAGGAGAAGGAGAACAAGGTGGAGATGGAGAACAAGAAGGAGAAGAAGGAGAACAAAGAGGAGAAGAAGGAGAACAAGGTGGAGAAGGAGAACAAGAAGGAGAAGGAGAACAAGGTGGAGATGGAGAACAAGAAGGAGAAGAAGGAGAAGGAGAAGGAGAACAAGGTGGAGAAGGAGAACAAGGTGGAGATGGAGAACAAGAAGGAGAACAAGAAGGAGAAGGAGACCAAGGTGGAGATGGAGAACAAGAAGGAGAAGAAGGAGAACAAGAAGGAGAAGGAGAACAAAGAGGAGGAGAAGGAGAAGAAGGAGAACAAGGTGGAGAAGGAGAACAAGAAGGAGAAGGAGAACAAGGTGGAGATGGAGAACAAGAAGGAGAAGAAGGAGAACAAGAAGGAGAAGGAGAACAAAGAGGAGGAGAAGGAGAAGAAGGAGAACAAGGTGGAGAAGGAGAACAAGAAGGAGAAGGAGAACAAGGAGGAGAAGAAGGAGAACAAAGGTGGAGATGGAGAACAAGGAGGAGATGGAGAACAATAAGGAGAAGGCGATCAAGGAGGAAAAGGAGGAGAAGAAGAAGAAGAAGAAGAAAGAGAAGAAAGGGAAGAAGAAATAAGATGGAGAAACAGAAAAAAAATAGAAGAATAAAAAGAAAGGAAAAACAAAAAAGAGAAGACATAGAAGAAAGAAGAAAAAAAAGAAGTTGAAAGAGGAAGAAAAAGAAAGAGTTCATGAAAGAGAAGAAGAAGTTGAAGAAGGGAAGAAGTTGAAAATAAAGATGAAGAAGAAAAAGAAATAGTAGATTAACAAGAATAAAGAAGTGGTAGAAGAAGAAGCCGGAAGTAGAATAAAGAAGGAAAAATAAGAAAAATCAAATTTGTGAGTAGGTTATTCAACGTTCTAGAAATTCAGATTCAATTGAATCGGGCAACCTACTAGTATAGTAATAATAGTCTAGCAATATTGATATTCCCCTATTTATTCTCAGAGTACTTGTGGAATTCATGGATCTATACAAAAACTATTAATATTACGTACACTAGATATTGATCTACAACTTGGAAGGTCACACACTTATTTCAGTATGGGTAAACCACAGCTAAATGTGTTGTTCTTAATTCTAGGCAATTCTCTAGCTTTATCTTGACCTAAATCTAGCTAATTCTCTATTATGTCTAGGAATAGTCCTTTTATATTATAGTCTATATTTGGAATCGACCATATAAAAGTAAAATAACGGAAAATCAATATTAACACGTTGACTGTCATGAAGATTTTCAAAATTTTCCGTTCAGGCCATTGATGATCTAAGTTCTTTTAGTCATATATGCATATTTAAACAATTAAACATGTCTGAAAAGTGAATATTGAGTGATTATTTTGCTATTTTTGAGGGGTAGGTCATAATGACCTACTTGGTCAACTTGTTAAGATTGGTAGCTGGAAGCGTGACATGCAACAGAGTGAGCATAAGTTGTTGAGCGCATTTCATAACTGAATAAAAAAAAATATGTGTACTTTCATGCATGCAGATCTATTGAAAATACAATTTCAAACAGTTTCATTTACAACAATTATAAATAAATAAATGAATAAATTTATTCGACAAACAAACATACACTGTACATGCAAAATATAAAATTAAATGTTTATACCAAATTCATAGAAAAAATGCACAATACATGTCTATTGCCTAAATAGGAGACCCCAAAGATAATCCCGTGTGGAGTTCCTTCTCCATACAATAAATCATTTGCAAGGAAAAATGAAAGACAAAAAGAAAAAGAAACAATAAATAAAGATTATCAGAAAAGTACTTCAAAAAATCGTTCTGAAAACAAAAATCAAATCAAATTTTTTATTGCACAAAAACCGAATATAAATGATATACAATAATATTATTACAATTTCACACACAAAAAGAAATACAATATTATTATAAATTTGTGCTACACGCCGACAAAAGTAAAAACTTGCATTAACTCATTTGAGACATAAAATCAACAGTAAACCTCAAAAAATAACATTTCAAAAGAAAAGAGAAAAATAAACAAACAATATAACACATAACAGTAATAAATGTCTACACTCCAGACTGGTTTGTAATTCGAAAAAATAGCTTTTTCTTATGTTTGGGAACTTAAAAGCACTATTGAAGAGCTTCATCTGAAATTCCTCAAGTTTCAAGGTCGGTAATTTATCATATTGTTAGTGAAAAACTTTAGGCTACTTCAAAAAATGTGTGTGAGATAGGTGCCAAAAATGATAGATTTCGGATAGATTTCAATTTTAAAATTTTTATCATAATAATTATTATTCAGTAAGCTTTTTTTAATTAAATCAAATTCATACCTAAAATTAACTAACTTTTAATGCATAAAACTTGAGCCTTCATATGAATTAAGTTATCATTCATGAGCATAACATATTTGTTTGAGAAGAAAAAAATCATTACAAATATTTCAATTGAGTATTATAACTAGCGGCTACCAATTGAATGATAATTAAAAAAAAATTGATTTATATTGTTCTACAAATTCATTCATCAGACATGTGAAATCTAATATGATTTGAGCAATCAACTGTCTGGAACAAAACAGGTACAGGCTGGATGAGAATAGAAACGCTGCCTTGGTGACGTGATAAGAGTGACTTTTGTGGAAAACAGACATGAAATAGACTATGCAAACTGAATATGGGTTAGGTCTGATGATTGTGTTTAATTTTGCGATGGTGATGATCATTGAGTAGACCGAGTATGTTTCTCTTTGCAAGCACCTTTTATCTTGGGTGTGAGGTCTACTGTTCGTAGACTAGTTTACTAGACTGTTTATAGACTGTTCATACTACTAGTTTAATACTAAAACGACGTCAGGAAACTGAAATAAAACAATAGATTTTTTGTGTAGAATTCTGCATCTTTCAACTACATGTATTATCTGCAAATTATTTTTACATGTAATTTATACTTCGTAGTTTGTTATAAATCAGACCTTGAAAAAAATTGTTTATCAGCTGTTCGGGGTTTGGTTGAGCTTGCTACAACAAAATCTTCTAGAAACCTTGTTAATGCCATGAAACCATTGACTTCTCAAGTAAGCTTGGTCATTGCTTTGACAGGGGACGCTGTGGCTCAGCTACGTCGAGGCAGGTCTCTGCCAGGATTGGAGGTCATCGCGCTTATGGGAACGATCATTGCAAGTGAAGGCTGCTCACCAAGTATCATGTTACCAACTTGATTGTCTCTCTCCCCCTCTCTTGATCTTGTGCCCCATCCCACTCAAAAAACCAGTTTGAACCATTTGAAGGGGACAGGCTTCTTTCTTTTGACGGCTGGACACGATTTCTCGTGAAATTCACTAGATTGCGAGATTCCCCGAGACGATTCAAGCATTCAGCAATCCATCTTGAAAACATTGTCATCATGCTTATAGAATATCCACGATATTGGTGCACTTTTCTGCAAAGAATTGCATTGCGAACATTGTCATCCTTGCATATATCCACGATATTAATGCATTTTTCTGCAAAGAGTTGCATATAATCGTGCACACATTGTTGGAGAGGTTCACGAAGTTCTACTATAGACAGTAGTTTTATGGGAACTGAGTAGTGTCTCGAAGTCTCGATACCTATTTTAAAATAGTAGAAGTCATATATTACGGTGGGATTTTTGTGTGTCAATCGATATATATTAGAAGAGCTAAGAATTGCAAATAGCGATGTATAGAATGTATGTATATATAATACCTACGCCGATTATGACTAGGTGACCCTAGACTTCAACATCATGTTTAATAATAATAAATTCTTTTATTGCCAAAAACAATGCTTACAAAAATTATCAATGATCTATGTTTTTGTCCAAAGCGCGTACTGCGCTAACGAGGAATGAGGTAGGTTGCGATACTCTCCTCACTGAACTAGCAGAGTTGTATCTATGCCAAGCTGACCGAAACAAATTCTGAAAATCCATGCTTAGCAGTCCACTTCCACCTTCACACAGGGTCTGGCTGCACAGCTGAGTATTTATACTATCTAGCACACCGCTGAGCTACTTCCTGTGTCCATGCTATCATTCGTGAGAGACGTTTGAAAAGCCTTTTTGTTGTAGCCATTTTTGTGTCTGAGATGAACAAAACTCTATTCACCCCAAGCCTTAAGAAAGTTCAGTTAAACCTCGATTATCCGTCATTGTAATAGTGAGAATGTTGAGATTTATTAGTATATTCATTGCCTATTATGCAGAGTGTTTGAAGAAGAATCCCTACTTTTAAGTATAAATGAATTATTAAAATTACTGAGATACTACATCAATGATTACATACGATGAGAGTACCTTCAAGTTTTGTTTGAATGTTAGTAAACTTCAACGTGGGATCCATATCTGTTGCCCTGCACAGGTCAAGACGATATTGCACCTCTCGCCACGTATTCACTAACATATCAGCACGCACATGGTTACTGTAACAGGGTGGCCACCTACCGGGAAAATCGTGAGAGCCTGGAATTCCTCATGATTTTACGTAACCGGGAAAAATTCCGTGAATTCCTCATGAATTTTTCATGAATGCCAATTAATTTAGTAAAGTGTACCGTAACAATAAACTCAAAATACTAATCGTTTATTTTTGAACTTTTTTAGTCATGATATAAATCAATCAATTACATTTTGAAATTAAGTATTTTGATGGCTTCATTCTCTTCGGAATGAGACTCATCAAGGTTTGAAGAGTCACCAACGGCTATGGTACTAAACATACATATACATGGCTTCATTGGTAAAAGTATGACTCAGAATACATTATAAATTTTCAAATATATTGATAACTTTGACACTGCAGTCTATTTTTGTGAGGAATTTTTCGTTTTTTAACTACTCACTGAGTGTTGAAAATGGACCCTCTCCGAAAGCGCTCCACACACATGAGTATTTAAAAAACGTATTAATTCTTCACAAAAATATACTGCAGTGTTAAAAATTATCAATATATTTGAAAATTTAAATACGCTGTTCGCAATTCGTCATGGAAGATCAAACTGAAGATTTCCATAATAAATTCTTTATGAATGTATATATCTTGTTGTTGTTCCTCAAATACCGAGGAAAATTTGAAATTTTACTCTGGAAAACCGGGAATTACTCATGAATTTTTAATTTTAAAATGGATGGCCACCCTGTGTAATGATGTGGGGCGCCATCTTGTTGGAAAAACACAAGCCCTTTTTTCGCCTCAATATCTTTCAATCAGGGAAAGACATACTCTGTCAACATGTAATAAATGTCCCCGTACAGATTCTATGACACATTAAAACTAGGGACTTCTTTTTTAAACACTCTGTACAATAGTTCCAAACTCTGAAATATATTTCTGATAACATGAGAATATTGAGGATATATATAAATTTTAATTATCCTCTCCAACTTTATCATATTTCCCTAACTTTCCCCAAAACATATAGAATTTAGATATTGTACTGTGCACGTTTATATGAGGGCATTTCTATAATCCGTCTATTCAGTTATCCGTCATGGTCACGTAGGTGATGGTTAAAAGAAGTTTTACTGTACTGTATTTAAATAAGATTAATTAAATGATAGATTCGTTGGTACTGATTGTATGTTTTTGTTCTTGTGTTACAGGAAGTGACTAGAGTGAGATGGCGATAGGCGAGAAGAGGGGACGAAGGTAGAAGTGGGAAGGGGGGTGCCGCAATGTGCAGTGGCGGGGGGTCGGGGGGCATTTTAGGAGGGGGGCTGCTTGCCGCCTTCACCGGCCTTCTTTGGATAGCGCCTGTCCCCGTACCTGCCGAACAAGGTCAGTAACCACAAATTTAATAATAAAAAATAATTATTTTTCATTGTTTTAGTAATAAATACATTTTTATAATGTTTGTTTTATTAATAATAGGGTACAAAAAATAGAACTTTCTTTACGTTCAAGTGGTCGTGGGTTCGAATCCCGCTCCACCGACAGGAATTTATGTGTAAGCATTCACCTCATTACCCAAGCACAAGTCTCAGACTCATGTGGGAATCATCAGCAATAAAAAAAAATATTATAAAGCCAGAAGGGTTATATGCTGCTGAAACCCTGACACTGAATAATAAAGGACTATTGGATAATTTGTAAGAAAATTATAATATTCAATTTTGAGAACAATAAAATGAAGGTAATATCTAATAAAAACTTGTACACAAAAATTGGAAACTTCTACACACATACTCTCCACTGACTAAAGCTAAATAAGAATAAGTTTTTACTTCCACTTCTCAAGGATGGAGGGCAACAACATACTCACAAAACAAACATTTCACCACTAACAAGGATAAAACAATTCCATTAGTACTAATAAGAAATAACAATGACAAACAATAGAAAAAATCTTCTCTACTTTTTGTGCATTTACAATATTCTGTACATTTTCTTTGTAGTGGCGAAGGTGATATTGTGGACGGTATCCATAATTAATAATAAAACGAAATTGACACATCCACATTTTTTATTAAAGGGTGCAGCGTATCAGTGAACTCGAATCAGGGGATTCTCCTCACGATAGTCAGTTGTGGAAGAGTGTTCTGATAAATTTTTGTTGTGGGACTCTTTTGTGACTTTACGTCGTAACGAAAAGAGATACCTTACAGAATGTGGTTCAGTTTGATTGAGATTGATAATGGTGTAACAACCGAAACTAGTTTCTCAAAGTTTTAATAAATGTGGTTGTGACAATTTCGTTTTATTATTCATTATATTCTGTTCATGCAATGGAGAATTCGACAGTGGCAATAAGTACAAATACAGTTTACAATATTCCACAATAACTAACCTGGGCACTCCAGGCTTCGACTTGCTCTATTAGGAAGATGATATAGAGTAGGCAGACACATAGAGTGTTTAAATTAAAGTTAATGATATCGTTAACGTAGTTTTGACCATACTTTCTGATGGGATGTTATCTATTCCTGTGTGTGAAAATATAACTTGTTACAAATCTTATGTCAACCTGAGCATTCTATACATACATCCTTCACCCCTATAAACAAATTGTTATAGAGCAGGCAGATGGTAGGTTAGCGTTAGTGTGCAAACTTCTCTCTCCTTTGCGCAAACTCTATGATAGTTGACACCCAGAAAACTTATTAAAATTTGAAAAAGTATAGCTAACCTGAGCACTCTATGCATCTACCTACTCTATAGCATTTTTTAATGTAGCACTAATGCTAACCTGAACACTCTATGTATCTACCTACTCCACAGTATCTCACTTATAGAGCAGGTAGAATGTAAAAGTTAGGATTAGCGTTAACGTAGCTTAGTTCTGCTCAAACTCTCTATGATAGCTCAATAGTTGTCAACCTAGAGAACTGACTAAAGTTGAAAAAAACTCGAAAGCCTAGTTGGTGCACAACCTTCGATGAAAGAAAGATGATATCTTCTTCGTCGAGTTGCTTGGACAGTCAAGTTCAAAGTCCAAGCAGCTTCATCGAAAGAGGAAACCAGTTTCAAAAACCAAATAAGTTCAGTGAAACGGGCTCACTTGGAAAAGGGTGGGGATGATAGGGGGAGGGGGTCTCAAGATGATGCAGGCTGGACATTTTTCCATTATTGAATTATTCATGAGAGTTGAGGCACTGGATGGATGGATGGAACGGGGATGGTCTCTCCACTCACCGCTGCCATCGCTCTGACTGCATAATCATCTGGAGATGATGATGAAGGAGAAAAAGGAGAAGATAATGAAAAAGAAATACGAGAAGAATGAAAAGGTAATAGAGAAATAAGAGGAGACGAAAATACGAAGGATGAGAGGATATAGAGGTATTAGTAGAAAGAGAAAGGAGAGAAAAATACGAAGAATGAGTGGTGATGAAAATGAAGAAGGAGAAAAAAAGGGAGGAGAAAAAGAAGAAGAGAAAAGGGAGGAAGAAAAGGGTGGAGAAGGAAGAGAAGGAGGAGGAGGAGGAGAAGATGAAAAAGAAGAGAAAAGGGTAGAAGAAAAGGGAGGAGAAGGGAAAGAATAAAAAGAAGAAATTAGAGAAGAAGAAAAAAGAATACATAATTTGAAGCTATCTTAAATAGGAAAGTAAGAAAGTCTCCTCTCGTTCAAAATGTAAAAAAATATTTCATAAACTTAATGAACTAATCTAAGACAGCGGGCTGATAATATTGTGTTATTATAGATATTTGAAGAGTTTCGTAACAATTAATATTTGAAAAGTTGAATATACTTCCGTTAATTATCACATTTCTTCACAATCTCTTCACATACAAACCTTTTGAGCCCTATTAGAACACGATATTAGACAAATGATATTTTATTACAGTCACCGAACAAGTGAGCTATGTATGCACTCGTCATAGTACGCAAAACAGCTGATTCCTTTGCCGCACTATTTTACTTTGTCGCACTCCAGGTGTGCCAAATGTGGGAGAAATTTAATGTGGAACTCGTGCTGAAAGTATCTTTGCTGCACTTTAGAAACTTTCTGCACTCTAATAATATATTTATCTCGTACAGCAAAGAGCTACTTTGCGCACTAGTTACACAATAGGTATTTGTGAAATGCATTTGTGGAAACTTTCTGGAGTGCAGCAAAGATACTTCCAGCAATAGTTCCACATTAAATTTTTCCTACAGTTGGCACACCTGGAGTGCTACAAAGTAAAATGAGTGCGAAAAAGTCAGCTGGAGGTCGGAAAATTAAAATAGTGCAAGAATCAGCTGTTTTGCATACTATAATGAGTGCATAAATAGCCACTTTGTTGGGTAACTGTAGAAAAATAACTATTTCCTACAATTACCCAACAAACTCAAACTCAAAAAAAATCCTTTATTCCTCATTTCGTTTACAATAACTAAATAAATAATGATCAAATTCTATCAGTTCAACATCAACTTCATAAAATAGAAATTTATGTTTTTATTTTCTAATGAAACAGTTAATTACTTAACAGTTAGAATCAATTAATAATCAGCTATAAACAGTTCAATGGTAACTTAAATATAGAGATACTCAAACAAAAATATGACAAAGCAGCTTTTTATGCACTCATTACGCAAATTAGCTGTTTATAGTACACAAATGACTATTTTCGGACCTATTTTTCACCCTAAAGGAAATTCATACAGGAAAATATATCCATGCTTACGACTGACAGGAGATCCATAGGAAGCTCTTAAAACGCTCAAAAAATTTACTGAAATATTTTGTAACAAAATTGCCGAATTGATGCTTAAGCCAGATGTTTTATCAGTTGTATTGACAATGGCCCTATTTTGACAGACATCAATAATAAATAAAACTTGTTTATGACTTTATTCATTTTATAGTGTAACTATCTATTGTGCCCGTCCTTCGTACGGATTATGTTTAGAAATAAGACTAAATATGTTTCGGCTTTTTTGATAGCAACGATCATGAAGTTGTTAGCAGCCCCGTTCAGACGATACAGTTTTTTTGCGGTACGGTTTTTTTACTGTACGGCGTCAACTGTACTGTGATGTTCACACGGTCCGGCTTTGCTGCTTATATTATTGCTGTGCTCTCCTCCTTCTTCCATTGCGCTTCCAGTTCAGATTTATTTATTCCAGTCCAGGATTTTTTTTATTTGTGTAAGATTTTTTCAAATAAGTTTCTTACTGAAGGTTTCTCTTAAATTTTGATCAAAGTACGCAAATTCTGGTTTCAATATTCCACACATTTTTCTCTCTTTATTTTTATATTAATCTTAAGTCTTGTCCCACAAGGCGGGTCTCTCATATATTAGAGAAATTAAATTTTCACAATTAATATCTTCCACTTCTGGACACTGGAATTCACTAATAAGATCAATGCTGAAGAATATCAATGAAGGAGATCAATGCTGATGATCTGAAGACTGCTTCCAGCATAATGAGCATATCGTTTGAACATATCCATTACCGGTACAATACATGTGCCACCGGATACGGATAGTTATTTTGCGGTACAGCTGATTTTAGCGATACAGTTTTCGAAGACAAAACCGAATGTAGAAATCGGCTAGAACAGCTTTTTTACTGGATCCAGTCGAAACAGTATTGTGTGAAGCAATATGAAATGTACATGCAAACGAAAGCAATGCAAAATAACACACAGCAAATTTACTGTACCGCACAAAAACTGTATCGTGTGAACGGGCCCTTAGTAAACAACTTAGAACGTAAACAATTCAGTGACAGATATTGGAGAGAATATTTTTTGAGAACAGCTGTTTGATATATCATGATAAATTACGTGATTTTTTCTTATGTGGTAATAATAGTGCTACCTGGCGAATTCCCAAGAGCCTGGCACAAACCGCACCTTCCTAAAATGTTAATTTTTGTTTTGATAAATTGAAATTAGAAATTTTTGTTTTTTCAACAAAGAAATAATTGATGAAACATAACATGAGCTTTGATTCACCAGTCATTATGTTTCCTAAAAGACTGCAATGCTCCGACTACGCAAGTCTGCAGACAGCGTAAATAACGCCGCGAAGGGCCCACCATTCAGATTATATTTGAGAACAGCTGATTGATAAATTACGTGATTTGTTCTTGTGTGGTAATAAAACTCAGAAGAAATGTATCCAAAATCGCACAATACTTGGTTTTTAAACGTTTATTATTCTGTTAAAAAAAAAGTTAATTTAGTTTTTTATAGCTAAAGACATTGCCAATAATGTTTTCAATACTGTTCAATAACTAAAATCCCGATCGATGCTCTCGTTTTTCAGGAGAAGGCCGCATAAAATGTATCCAAAATCGCAAATTACTTGGTTTTTAAAAGTTTATTACTCTGTTAAAAAAAAAGTTAATTTAGTTTTTTATAGCTAAAGACATTGCCAATAATGTTTTCAATACTGTTCAATAACTAAAATCCCGATCGATGCTCTCGTTTTTGAGGAGAAGGCCGCGAAAAATGCCTTTGCGGCCGTGACAGACAGACAGACAGACACACAGACAGACAGACAGACAGAGAGACAGACAGAAAGTGAGATAAGACTATTTTCGGCTTATTTAATGTAAAAAACGTAAAAATAACCAAAACATATACAATTCTGATGAATGTACAGACAAAACTCCAATTTTATTTATATAGAAGACTAGCATTATTCAAATACTAAATGCTGCTTGGTTATATGCACCGTGGCAGTGAGAAGGAGAAAAAGAAAAAGGAGAAGGAGTAGTATAAAGTATGTAGAAGAAGAAGAAGAAGAAGAAGAAGAAGAAGAAGAAGAAGACGAAGAAGAAGAAGAAGAATTAAGTATGTAGAAGAAGAACAAGAAGAAATAAGGAAAAGGATTATCGGCGATAATATCAGTAAAGCCGACTCACTCACTTCGTCTTTCCTGTCTGAAATTATGGAGGTCATTAGGAGTAATGTGTCCTCATCTTTCCTTTCTTTTTCTTTTTCTTCCTCATTTTCCCTCTATCCTCTTCTTCTTCTTCACCTCAATTTCATTGCTCCTGTTCAACACCTTTTCAAAGGTGATAATCTCCTCACTCAGGTACAAAAACACATACAGATTTTATACTGCGTTTTTATACGTCTTCTTCTTTTCTTTATCGTTCTCCTCTCATTTTCGATTTTCTTTTCTATTTCTTCATCTTCTCTTTTTCTTTTTCTATTTATTTTTCCGCCTTCTTCCTTTGAACTATTTCAACGAAATGAAGTCATTTGATTCGATGACAAAACATGGAAGATTATTTTTATTTTTTTGATGATCTTCCTTCCTCTTCTTGTTTTTATTATACACCCATCATAAATTTATGTTATTAGTTCCGAAGTTTATTTTAGTGACAATGATGATGATGATGATGATGATGATTATTCTGTTGTTATTGTTGATGATGATGATGATAATGATGGCTATTATTATTATTCAATTATGTTTGAAATCTACAACTAATAATGAAACATACAAAAACAATGATCGTCTTCTGTTTCTTGTTTTTTCGATTGTCCTGACATTATTCAATCCTAATTCCTCTCATACAAAACTTCTAGCTGATCAAAATTACAATATTACAACTTATTATCATTTATAACATTATGTTGACAAGGGGATTTAAAACAAATTTCTCCTGTCTCAATAATAATAACAAATTATTATGTAACACACAATCATAATATAGAAATTTCATGAATCGAGGCTGAAAATCCGTTAACGCTAGAAAATACGATAATCAGTTTCAAGCCACTTGTACACTTTTAGACGAGAATGTGTTACAATCGTAAAACAAAGTCGTTAGAATAATTAATTTCCCAAATTGACTAATTTGAATCGAAAATAACTACGAGAAATTATATATTAATCTGTGTGATATGTTTGGATACTTGCTTCTGCTTTCTGCTCACCATAGTAACCGCTATGCTGGTTCGGTCTTTCTCGACATCAGCTGTGGGTAACTTGAATTTGTGAAGTTTTGAATTGGAGTTTGTTTTTCATCCGTCTCCTTGCCCAACCTAAATTGAAAGAGTTTACTTTATTTGTGCAAATTTACAATGTACATGGATGATAAGAGTAATCTATTATTAAGATTAGCAACTCTCAGATCCCCTAGTTGAAGTTTACAGTGATATTTTGGAAATGTTAACATACTGGTTGAATAAAAATGAAAGAGAGATTAATTGATTGATTTCTTTATTAATACAAATAATAGTTAGATGGTTACTAGTATAAAATGCAATATATATGCATCACCAAGTTTTATTACATTGAACATTATCAGTTACTTATTTCATAAACTGTTTATCTATATACAAACATGAAATTATGACTGAAAATGATATTAATATGGTATATAGAAAAAAAGGAAAAAGCTTGGTGATTCATTTTCATAAAGTTAGGGAAGTTAGAGACGGTGTCCCTGTCTTACACTTAACCTATAGAGAGAGAGAGTGAGAGAGAGATTGATTGATTGATTGATTGATTAAATGCCTTTATTAGGGCAGAGTTAGGACTCCTGGTCCGAGTGTGAACTCCTGGTGTGAGTGTGTCCGAGAATGAATTGGTGAGTGTGAGTCTGTGTGAGAGAAAGAGAATGGCAAAGAGATAAATTATAATAACCGATACTTGTTGAAGCATGGTCTCTTTCACTCAAATACGGGAAGTAGAACGGCCATGTTTATTTTTGTAGCGGTACATGATTGTGTACAAGTGGCTTGAAACCAATTATCGTAGTTTTTAGCGTAGTTTTGCGCAGCCTCTATAAAACCACTATAATAAATAAAATATAAGAATTCACTATAAGAAAGCTTGAAAACGGGAACAATGAATTTAGTACATAAAGAGCTACCCAAAAGATGCATATTGATGTAGAAATTCCGTACAGGAAAAGAATTCAAGAGTGAATAGTTAGTGGTAGGGAAGAAGGACCTTTGATAGATAGGAATGCCGATGGTGCTGCTACCTGGCGGACTACACAGCAACTGTACCGCATTTTTGTGCCTTGTGTGTGAGGTCTGGGCTCCATTGAACATTTCACCACCACATAACATCAATTCTCGGAATTCGGTACTTATCAAAACAACATACTCTTCTTTCCTCTTAACAAGAACAACTTCAACAAACAGAATAATCAACAAATACCTAACAATTTCAAATACAGTACATGGTAAGATTAACAGCTCGTCAGTGCTAATTCAGTAACCTGGAACCATCGCTTTTCAATTTTTTTTGAAAGATGAGACCCACCTGTGGGTGGTTAATGAACTGGATGATGGTGTTTGACAAGTTGTACCTACAATTTTAGTTGAGATCCGAACCACCGGGAAGTGATTTTACAGCAAAGAAAAAAGTCTTCTTTACTGGTCAATGGAATTGCTCACCGTACAAAGGAGTCCAAAACTCATCTCTATCTGACTGAACTGAAACAGGCTTGTACCAGAAGTGTTGGTACTAGGTTAGATTCTTGGCTAGCCGTCTGTGTTCTGTTAGAAATAGCTCCGCCATTTAACTGTTGGACCCGAGATTGATTCTTCATTTCTCAGCCGACTTCCAAAGCACAAGGATGTTCTCAATTCGATTTTTTTAATGTTTGTACAACAGCCATTTTAAACACTATTGAACCGATTTCGATGAATTTTTTATTTTCTTCATTTCATGAATTTTTGTATTCCAGTAAAAGTGAGTGAAAATCATATATTTAGATGGAATACAATGTTAGTTTTGATATTAGATAGAATTTCTTATCAATTTCATAAAATATTTGGCATCGACTTTAAATACTAGATTACTGGTGTAAAATTTAAAATTTTCTCAAATTAAAGTAAATCGAACCGATTTCAATGAATTTTTTATTTTCTTTATTTCATGAATTTTTGTATTTCAGTAAAAGTGAGTGAAAATCATATATTTAATTTGAATTCAGTGTTAGTTTTGATATTAGATAGAATTTACATTTCATAAAATATTTGGCGCCGACTTCAAAAGATTACTAGGTGAAATTTAAAATTTTCTCATCGTAAAGTAAATATTTGTACGTACTCAAGTAAATATTTTAAACTTTTTAGTAAGCGAGTATTTTATTTTTGAGTATCACTTCATTGAAGTCGGTTTCTTTTTTTGTTTTAAAATTAGTTTTATCCTTCTTGTACACAAGATTGACGGGGATTACTAACATGCCGAATACTCAAAGTGAATATTTTAAACTTTTTAGTAAGCGAGTATTTTATTTTTGAGTATCACTTCATTGAAGTCGGTTTCTTTTTTTGTTTTAAAATTAATTTTATCCTTCTTGTACACAAGATTGACGGGGATTACTAACACGCCGAATACTCAAAGTGAATATTTTAAATTTTTTAGTAAGCGAGTATTTTATTTTTGAGTATCATTTCATTGAAGTCGGTTTCTTTTTTTTGTTTAAAATTTGTTTTATTCTTCTTGTACACAAGATTGACGGGGATTACTAACACGCCGAATACTCAAAGTGAATATTTTAAACTTTTTAGTAAGCGAGTATTTTATTTTTGAGTATCACTTCATTGAAGTCGGTTTCTTTTTTGTTTTAAAATTTGTTTTATTCTTCTTGTACACAAGATCGACGGGGATTACTGACACGCCGAATACAGGTGAAAGCAGAAATAAAGGGAGAGAATAGACCAAAAGGAAGAAGAACAAGAAAAAGCAGAAGCAGAAGAAGAAGAAAAAATAGTAGAGATTGAGAAAAAATGAAGAAATAACAATGCCCAAAACCAAAATGAAATGGGATAGCTAATAGAAAATTTGAGCTGTATGACAAGGCAGACAACTGAATGACTGGGATCACTTTCTATACCCATAGTAAAGGCACATGCTCGTAGCTTGGGGTAGGTGGTAGGCCGACTTACTACAATAAATATGAATAGGACACCGGCACCAAAATAAAGAAGCTATGGCAGAAATATGAGATGTAGTAAAAAGGGGATATAGAAAAGGCACATGCTTGCGGTAGTTAGGTAAGTACTACAAAACAGATGAAAGGAAAAAAAACTAATAACGGATATAAAAGAAGTAGAATACAAAAAAAGGTAAAACAATTGGCTTAGTTGCACACATGCACAGAATTAGGCATTCAACGATTCAAATGAAAGAGGCTGACAGACATTTCATGGGGCAGTTGTGTTTGCATGCTAATAAAAATAAATAGTGCATAATTTTTTTCCCTATTATTTGAATTAGCACCTAGTTAGAAACTAATAAGCTATTTATTCTATCCTAATTTTACTAAGTAGAGACATTACCAAACTTATATAATAATAAGGTTTGGTTACTATTTGATCACGTTTCAAGGCTTGAAATTTACACTATCACCTTCTTTTGTACACTAGACACATAAGCACACTTCACTTCACTAGCTCATTTGGCATAATATAGATATAATCTTTGAAATTTTTACATGGAATAATAGTTTTTAATGGTCATGATATAACATCTCATCATAGAAAAGAAGAGGTTGAGGGCTTTTTGTTGCATTACAGGTTTTTTGTTTTCGCTAGTCTCAAAGCACATGAGGGCATCATCCGCAAAAAAATATATACATCAAAAGCTAGATTTTAATTGGTTGAATTGATGTGGCAGCACAATTTACTTTCTAAAATTATTATAATATGTAGTATGTGTTTATAAATCTAATGAATAATGAGACGAAATTGTCACAACCACATTTATTAAAACTTCGAGAAACTAGTTTCGGTTGTTACACCATTATCAATCTCAATCAAACTGAAAACTTTGATTTCAGTTTGATTGAGATTGATAATGGTGTAACAACCGAAACTAGTTTCTCGAAGTTTTAATAAATGTGGTTGTGACAATTTCGTCTTGTTATTCATTATGGATACCTTCACAATATCACCTTCGCCATTACTAAGAAAGTTTATAATTCTATTTATTTGTTGTATTGTAGTTTATATATATATATATATATATATATTAATTTTTTTCCGTTTTTAATTGTCAAAACGGATTAATGCGGGTCTGGTAGCGCAGTTGGTTGGAATACTTGTCTCTGATTAAATAAGACTCTGGATGGTTCCATATTCCTGCAGTCTGAATCTCATTCAGCCGTGGATGCTTTCATTATTAACCTCATTATTTCATTAACTTTCATTATTAACATTATTCACCTCATTAACCATGCTCTCAAATCTGATGTAGGCATAATCCGACTAGAAAAAAATGAATATTTTAATGTCAATTTCTTTGCAAATTGTCCACTTCTACAATAATCCTTGACGAATTCAACCCGACTGTGCTTCGATTTTATGAATCTATAATATTTCACAAAACCTCAAATCTGTACGGGTCATTTCCATCTTTGTTAGACCAGACTGAAACGTCCTGTCTTTCCTAGGAGACCGATGATAGGGAACGGGAAAGGGGGGGGTTTGGAGGCAAGTAGGTCTCTACCACACTACCCTAGTAGGAGTTCAAGAGAGGGGGGAGGGGGTGACATTGGAGACGTTATAAGTGCACGACGGGGGTGCCCAAAGCCCCACAAAGCTCCAACTTAGCCGCCCGAGGGTCTCAGTCGTGCAACCTGACACCTCTCGTCTCTGATTGGCTGACTGATTTCTCAAAACCACGCCCACCTCTTCTTTTTTTCTCCTTCTAGAAACATGCTCTAGTTAGGCCTTTTAACCTTCCCCCCCCCCCAACGCACGCACACACTCAAGGGGGGTTACGTCTTGTCTCATTGTACACTAATACAATGCACAGTGCCAATTTTCAAGTACGTAGATCTAGACAGAACGTTCCCCCCCCCTCCCCACCATGAATGGGGGAACAACACAAAAAGGGCGTTGAATTTCCCCCTCTCCACCCCTCAACTAGTTCCCCCTCCAGTTGTATTTGTTCCCTCTAGTTGTGGTAGAGCGAAAAAGTCTTCTTTGTCTTAAAAAGGATTTGTAGGAAGGGAGTAATAGGCAGGCTTAAGGCCATGTTACGCAAAAATGTATACCTTGCGTAAGGGCCGGGCTTTCTTGTTCTCATTATATATTAGGTTTCTGGGCGAACTCTTTTGTATGTCAACTAAACAATAATGGCGCTGTTCTTTCAGTATTTCTTCTTATTTTTTTTCTCTATGTTATTTTTTGTTTTGTTTGTCATGACAAATAAGATCTGCAGCCGTCCATGTCACATTATTAGCACACGTATTCAACTCTGCCAATTCAAACCCTGTTTTTTTTTCATGATAAGAAGAGGGTCTACCTCAAAAATTTCTAATACTGCTAATTTTTATGTAAGTACGTTTTTATGTGGCCTTCTTGACTGGTTGTGATATGAGTTGTGTAGTTCAGTGACGTAATCAAGAAAGTGGATCAGTGGGATAAAGGGGACCTTTATTTGTAGTGGCGAAGGTGTTATTGTGGAAGGTATCCATAATGAATAATAAGAAGAAATTGTCACAGCCACATTTAATTTTTTTTTAAATATTGAGAAATTAGTTTTGGGGATAGGTCCCCTCCCAGAGACAAAAAAATTGTGTACAAGAAGTAGTGAGAGAAGAGGAAGAAGAAAGTGGAGGAGAAGAAGAAAATGATGATGAAAGTGAAGAATAAGAAAGAAGAAAAATAAAGAAAGAAGAAAAATAAGTCCTTAAAGATAGATAGATAGATAGATATTTATTTGTTAATTGTCACTAGGCTCATCGCCTATGGTGACAGATACATATTAAATATACAAATATACAAATGCAGAAAAAATAATAATGAAAAGGAAGGAATAGAAAATAGAATAGAAGGAAGAGAAGAAGAACAAGGAGAAAAATAAGAAAATACAGAAGAAGAAAAGGGAGTAGTTGCCGAGCTGGAAAGGACAAAGTAGGAGAAACTGATGACGAAAAACAAGAACAAAGAACAAGGTGGTGAAGAAGGAGAAGAAGATGTTAAAGAAGGAGGAAGTTGGGAAGGAGAAGGAGGTGGAGAACAAGTAGAAGAAGAAGAAAGATGGACAAAAAAATTTAGAACCTAAAGAAGGAGCGTTGAGAGACAATTTTTGAAAAAAAAAGCCAGATAAAAGGTCAGAAATCGCTAAAAATGGTGTTCAAGAAAAAGGAAGTTAGGAAGAAGAAGGAGTTGGAGAAGAAGTAGAAGAAGAAGGAGGAGGAAAAAATGGGACATAAATTTAAAACTTTAACAAGGGTTGAGAGACAATTTATGAAAAAAGTCAGATAAAAGTTCTGAAATCGCTAAAAATGTTGTTTTAGATGGATTATTGTTTTTTTTTAATTATGGGGGGCAAAACCCTGTTTAAGCGAAATTTTCAAATACAGTACTGCTGAAAGGTCGGGGATCAAAAAACAAAAATTGAACGTTTAAAAGCCTTAACAAAAAGTCAAAGAAAAGGTCTGAAATCGGTAAAATTTAATTTAAAAGGATTCTCTTTTGAATTTCCGGGTGAGCACCCTCAAACCCTCTATTCAGAGAAATTTCTAAGTACAGAATAATGCAATATTGGAAAGATAGGCGATCAAAAATGGCGGCATCAATGGGTGAAAGTAAGTCTGCTGTAATTTCTCTACTAAAACAATGATGATCCCGAACAAGGACTCAAAAACTGGATGAACACCCCAAGACATCCATTTTAAAGATTTTTTTCAGTTTGATACTGCATTGGAACCCCAAGAACTAAAATAATTTTCAATATTGAACCTCGGAGGACACTTATACCTGTAGGACCAGGCTACCTAAAAAACAGTCGTTGAGTCACAGGTCCTGAAGTTTGTTCAGTAGCTACCTGAGAACTCTGACACCAGACCAGGTCTCATAATATTATTATTTTTATTATTATTGTTATCAAAATAATTAAAATTATTATTATTGTTATTATTTTTTTAAATTATTATTATTATTATTATTATTATTATTATTATTATTATTATTATTAAAAGAATAAAACACTGTTAGATGTTGTAAATTCCACTTCATTATTATTACAGCACTGGACCGCGGTTTCGTGGCTTCACCAGTCACATTTTCAACAGTACTAATACATTGTTTATAAAATAATGTTGACTAATCTTCAAAAGTCGATGGTCACTCAAATCGATATTTGTGGTATCGATTATAGCATCAATATCAAATGTAAATAAAGGTATAATTGAAGTTACTGATCTTAAATTAAGCCTACATATAATGGGAATTGTTCCTAACTTGAATGAAAACATGAAAGAAACATGAAACAAGTTGAGAACAATTCCCATTATATGTAGGATTAATTTAAGATCAGTAACTTTAATTATACCTTTTTTACATTTGATATTGATGCTATAATCGATACCATAAATATCGATTTGAGTGACTATCGACTTTTGAAGATAAGTCAACATTATTTTATAAACAATGTATTACTACTATTGAAAATGTGACTGGTGAAGCCACGAAACCGCGGTCCAGTGCTGTAGTAATAAAGAAGTGGAATTGACAACATCTAACAGCGTTTTATTCTTTTATTAAGGAGTTCCACAACATCAACAGAAATTCTACAAATAAGTTGAAATTATTATTATTATTATTATTTATTGATATTATTATTATTATTATTATTATTATTATTGTTATTGTTATTATTATTTTTTGAATTCTATATTTCTCCATTTTACTGGGTAAGAGGGTGGCATTGGCTTTTTTAGCAAAATGACACCCTTTCTATTTTGGTATATTTAGGAAGCTCCTTACTATTGACGTTGTGCACAATATGACAGCTTTCTGCATTAAATTTTGCACCCACACAGGCAGTCTCAACTTTTTCATCCTCTCAGGCAGCTCTTTTGGTATTACACCTGTAGCTGATATTATCAATGGCATAATTACCACTCTCTCTTGCCTCCACAAGTATTTTATCTCCTCTGCCAAGGGCAGATATTTGAGCAGTTTCTCATCACTGTATTGCTTTATATTGTGTATTTGGTATGCCTATATCTATTAAAAATGTGGTTGGGTTCAGTTTGTCCATTAATATGATATCTGGTCTATTGTTGGCTATTGTTCTGTCTGTGAGTACTGATCTATCCCAATACAACTTGTGAGTCGCATTCTCCAAAACTGCACTGGGAGTGTATTGATAATTTATTATTATTATTATTATTATTATTATTATTATTATTATTATTATTATTGTTATTATTATGATTGTTGTTGTTGTTTTAGGTAAAACCTAATAAAATTAATTTTGAGCTTCATCCTAGAAAGAATAATCAGGTAATACTAGGAATCATGTGAAACTTGCTGTATAACAAGAAAATATTCAGAAATAACATCAAATGGAATATTTATTAAAGAACGGGATTCTATTATACATCTGCTCCAGGAGAGAAAATTAATGATCAATAATGGACAGCTTCACAAATAACATACCTTATAGCAAGTCTCAGCATTGAGTTAGCCTGTTATTGAATCTAATTATTACATGCAGTCTCAAAGAAATATTTCAGCCAGAGGAGAGTGAATGAGTGAGAAAGAGGCATGATGAAAACAAGTTGGCCAATAATTAGCCAGCTATTTGATTAGTGTTGTTTTTTGAGTAGTTGGACAACAGAAATCAAATGTAGCATCAGCGACAATCACTGTCTCAATTTAAAACGAATAAAACATGTTTTAATGAAAGGTCTCACATACAGCATGCATCTATCAATAACACATAAAAGAGCCTACAGCCAACATGCTCCTTTCACTAACTGCTGCCGCTTGCCTTGCCAAATGAAATTTATTCCCGTTATGATTGATTGGTAGGCTTCTCACTCTCATACTCTCTTCTCTCTCACCCGCTCACTGTTGCTTCCTTTCTCTCACACACTGTCTTTCGCCCTCTCAATCATGCATTCGCTCTATCTCCTTCTTTCCTTAGTTTCTGTTTGTGTATTTTACTCTTCTTGCTTGTGGTTGATGTATTATTATTCTAGACAGCGCGAAACAACTATCATCATAACATCATTAGTGCAGAATGTTCTGCTGCTTCTTCTTCTTTCTCTTGTTGTTGTTGTTCTACTTCTTCTTCTCTACTACTGCTTCTTTCTAATCCTTATTTCTACTTGTTCTTGTTATTCTTCTTGTTATTCTACTTGTTGTTGTTCTTCTTCTTTACTACTGCTTCTTTCTAATTCTTTTTACTTCTTTTTCTTCTCTTTTTTTCTTCTTCTTTCTTATTCTTCTTTTTACCTGTTGATTTTTTTTTTTTTTCTTATTTTTCTCCATCTTCTTTCTTATTCTTCTTTTTACCTGTTGATTTTTTGTTTTTTTCTTATTTTTCTCCATCTTCTTCTTTTTCTTTTTACTATTCTTCTTCTTCTTCTTCTTCTTCTTCTTCTACTACTTCTTCTTCTTCTTCTTCTTCTTCTTTTCTACTGTTCTTCTTCTTCTTCTTCTTCTTCTTCTTCTTCTTCTTCTTCTTCTTCTTCTTCTTCTTCTTCTTCTTCTTCATTATCTTCTTCATCATCTTCTTCATCATCTTCTTCAGCATCTTCTTCATCATCTTCATCATCTTCTCCATATTCTTCTTCTTCTTCTTTTCTACTGCTTGTTTCTACAATTCTTCATTTCTTCTCCTCTTTTTTTTCTTCTTCTCTTTTTTCTTCTTCTTTTTCTCTACCTCTGCTTCTTTCTAATACTTCTTTTTACCTGTTGATATTTTCTTCTTCTTCTTCTTCTCTACTACTGCTTCTTTCTAATTCTTTTTTACTTCTTTTTCTTCTCTTTTTTCTTCTTTCTAATTCTCCTTTTCTTCTTCTTGTATTTTCCACCTCCACTTCCCCGTTTTCTTCTTTTTCTCCTTTTCTTTTTCAACTTTACTACCTTGATTCAATTTCCATTTACTTCTTGTAATTCTGCTTATATTTTTTCTACTCCCTACTTGAAGGGGGGAACCAGATCAAATTGTTCCCCATTATCATCATCATCATCATCATCATTTTTATTGTTATTATCATTATATTTATTATTATTATTATTATTATTATTATCATTATTATTATTATCATTATCATTATCATCATTATCATCATCGTCATAATTATCATGTCATTTGAGTTTTGAGTTTAACATTCGTGGGTGTCTCTGAAGAGGTGAGGGGGCTAACCAAAACACATTGCGCCACTGTTACAATGCATCCACCACCGTGTAATTCGGCCACTCGCTCATTCGTTACATACTCGCTGGCTGCTGCCCCGTGTGTTGATTGGCGAATATTAACGCTGTTCAAACACGACTGATGCCTCCCCGGCAAATTTTGCTGCGGGTGGTGGGGGGGGGGGGGGGCTTTTTGACCCCACGGCAGCCGCGGTTGAGCCTCTTATGAGCTCCTCAATTATGGGCGTGAGTTTGACCACCGTATAGTAACCGTGACTATGATTTGTATACGGTGTGTCCAAGAATTTAGATACTCGTGGATAGTAAAGTAACCACTGAAATCCCCCCCCCCCAACATTAATTTTCTGTAGTGGTCGGATGGTTTTCAAATGTCAATATTTACTCACACACACATACGGTTACCAGCCCCCTCCTTATCATTTTTCCCCCGAGGGGAATTTGGGGGGGGGGGGGGTGGAAGGCTAATTCCGAAATTAATTTCCTCCGCTTACAAACAAGCCTAATATTTCATGCGTGTGTCTTTGAGGTTGGGAACTTATTATTGAACCAAACAACTGCGTGCTTCTGAGTGTGTGTGTGTGTGTGTGTATGTGTATGGTGGAATGGAGTTTTTTAATTATGTAGGAAAGGTAGCTCTGTGCAAGTGAAATGTATAAAACATATGGAGGCCTTGATAACTAGTAGTTCTGTGAACGCCCAAGGGTAGTTTTCACGAAGGAACATAATCAATATACTCAATGCTCATCACAATCGCGAAATTAGACACAATCATCAGACCCAACCCTTGACTCAATTTGTGTAGTCTATTTCATGTCTACTTTCCATAGAAAGTCACTCTGTATCACATCAACAAGGCTGCATTTCTATTTTCATCTCGAGCGTGTGTCCACTGTTGTACTGTAGTGTTGTAGGTTACCATCCCGATGTCTCACCAACTTGCTGGACAGATCAAGATGGCGTCTTGTTAGAGGTTATCGGCTAAATTTGTTTTTGAAAGCAGATGAGGTATGGAAGGAGATTCATATGATTAGGATAGCAGGATTTATATATAATGGATCGAATATGTTATTATAAACTAAATTTAGAAAGCAGATGGCGTTTATAAATTGTAATGCATGTGGTCCTGTCCACTGTCTATTCAGTAGAAATCCGCGTTCTAGGAAGCCGAAGCTTTAGAAGATTTTCTTTCGGAGATATATCTATATAAATAAAATTTGAGTTTTGTCTGTACATTTAACTTAATTATATATTTTTTGGCTATTTTTACGTTTTATACATTAAAGAAGCCGAAACAAGTCTTATCTCAATTTCTGTCTGTTTGTCTGTCTGTCACGGCCCCGAAAGCATTTTACGCGGCCTTCTCCTCAAAAACGAGAGCATCGTTTGGGATTTAAGTTATTCAACAGTATTGAAAACTTTTTCGACAATGTCTTTAGCTATAAAAAACTAAACTAACTTTTTTTTAACAGAATAATAAACGTTTAAAAACCAAGTATTATGCGATTTTGGATACATTTCTTCTAAGTTTTATTACCACATAAGGATGCATGTATGTATATTTATGTTCCCAGTAAATTCCAAAGCTGCTGAACCGATTTTTATAAAATTTTCAGGCATAATGTAGAATAGTCCCAAGATGGTTCCTGTGGAGGTTGGAAGTTCAAAAGTCCTCGCTGAAGGACACAAAAAGGAGAAATCTATCATTAAAGGAACAGCTGATAGAAATCAACAGTTTTTAATCATATGGTGGGCCCTTAGCGGCGTTATTTAAGCTGTCTGCAGACTTGCAGTCATGTAGGAAACATATGACTGGTGAATCAAAGCTCAGCTTCTGTTTCATCCATTATTTCTTTGGTGAAAATTTTTTTTTCCAATTTCAATTTATCCAAACAAAACTTAACATTTTAGGAAGGTGTGGTTTGTGCTAGGCTCGGGAATTCGCCAGGTAGCACTATAAAACTAAAATACCGTCGCAACGCACGGGTGAACCGCAAGAAAACGATATAGTGATGCTAGAATAATATTCAGCACCTTCTTTGAACAGACCTCAATACAGGAATCTATAGATTTTAATTAATGTAAACGACGCTCGTGGTTGCCCTAATATTTACCTCACAAAACAAACAGCTGTTACTTTTATATATGACTAATAATTTATGTATTTATATCTGGGCAACAATGAGCGCCATTTTAAATACAATTAATATATCCATAGAATATTTTAACAAGGCTCTATTTGAAACAAGGTAAATGAGATATATAAGAAAAAGGAGTACAATAGAAAAGCGCAAAGAACGAAAAGAAGGGGAAACTAAACCATGTCCAGCGAGATGCCATAAAAGATGTATAGATGTATCTATTTTCTAAAAGTAATATATAGATAGGTACAAATAGAAGTTTCGGCATTGTGAAATGATGGAAAAAAGTCGGAAAATGCGAGGAGTGTATAAAATGTAAAATGACACCGCTGCTATAAAAGATCACGCTTGATGAAGACATTATCGAATTATCTGCTTGAATTGCTTCAATCTTTTCTGATCAATAGTGGACCCACCACTACCCTCCCCCTCACCACACCTTTCCAAAACCATCTTGCTTTTCATTTTCAAAAGAGCTGATAATAAAAGATGATTGGTCTCAGATAAAAAGATTGTGAAATAGAATGAAAGACAGAGAAAGTGAAGGAGAGGAGAGAGAGTGCAAAGGAGAGAGAAAGAGAGAGAGAGAGAGAGTGTGAGAGACCGAGGATGAGGAAGAGAGAAAGAAAGGGGGAGGGAGTGAGAGAGAATTAGGAGTGAATAAAAGAGAGAGAAAAGAGAGAAAATGAGTGAGTAAAGGATAGTGAGAGAATAGCTGATTAAGTGATAGAAAAAAAGGATGAGAGAGTGCGAGCGAATGGGAGAATAAGTGAAAAAGAGAGAGAATATGAAAGTAAGAGAGTGTGTGAGAGAGATTGCGAGTGAGATATTGAGTGTTTTCGAGAGATTGATTGAGTCTGTACCAAGGACACTTTACAAGGCATTATAATATTATTATTCTTTTATGAATACCTATTACAGTTCGGGACATGATTTTGGAGGTTGTCAACCACCTTTAGCTGAAATACAGTATATCAAGGCCTCACTCGTTCTCTCACAACCTCTCTTCCTCTCTCTCTTTAGGTTGAGTGCAAGATAGGGCTATTGCTCTAAACCCGCCCTTTGTGTAAATGCATCAACTGGATATTACAATATAATTCACTTATTAAGCAGACATTTCTAAGTCAGTAATCAAACGTACAAAACAGTATAATAGCAACAGTGAGAACGTATCGTCTTGGATATAATTTTTATCTATCTTCCATGATTTTAGTTGATGCCATTCATTGTGAGGTTGTAGTCAATAGTCATATTATTGTATTTTTACTCGAATAAAGCTATCTGAATCTGAATTACTATACATATATGTAATATTCAGTAATATTAGATAAGTTTCAGTAATATATAAAGTGTTATATATAGAGTTATAGAGTTACCAATACGTCGTGGTCTTGTTGTCTTACTTGGATAATCAAAACTACAATAATAAGGGAATTTTATGTGAACATATAGGTTCCGATATGCTTCGTTACAAAATTAAAAATGGCGGAGGTTGACAGAACCGGCGGGGGCTGTGAATTTATTTATTCACAAATCTGTAGTGGCTTTATTTTTATTTTATTTACAAATTTACTAAATTTCTTCACAAATCAGAATTTAAAATGGCGGAGGTTGACAGAACTTGCGGCGGTTGTGAATTTATTCATTCACGAATATGTAGTGACTTAATTTCATTTGTAATTTGGTCACAAACTAATAGAGAATAGACAAAAGAGAAATAAAGAGGAAAGATGAATATATTTTTCACTAGAAGTAACATGACATGAGAAGTTGAAGAAAGAGATGAAGGAGGAAGAAGATAAAGAAGATGGAGAAGCAAGGAGAAGACACAAGAAGAAGCTAAGAGTGAAAGAAGAAATAGTAGAAGTAGAAGAAGAAAATTTAGTAGAAGAGGACGCAGAATAGAAAGAAAAAAGGTAGAGGAAAAGGAGTGAAAAGGAGGAGGAGAAGAAAAAGAAGAAGTGAAAATCCTTCTTTTTCCTGAAGGAGTGAGGATATGAAAATAGGAGGAATAGACAATCAAGGAAAAGAAGAAACCATGCAGTTGAAGAGGAAGATGAGGAAGGAGGTAAATGAGGAGGATGATTAAGAGAAGATTAAAGAGGACAGAAGATTCAAATGAAGAAGAGGGAAGAAAATAAAGAGGTTCTTCATCTATTGTTCTGAAACTGTTTTATTGAATTCTCATAACAACTGAAATGAATAGACAATTTCACACACAGCTGCTGATCAGCTGTCAGATACGGCTCTTCTCAGTTCCCAGTTCTAATCACAGTTGCCAAGATGTCTTATTCAATTATATCGGACTCCTATGTTATGACTGTTACGCAAGCTAGCTAATTATTTACGCTGAGAAGAAGAAACAATTGAAATCAAGTGAGTGAGTTGAAATCAACTGGTGGAAAACAACAGTACGGTAGTTTTGAATATAGGCGGCTGTGGTGAATAATTGAGTTGGTTAGCTAACCAGGCAACAGCTAACTATAGGGAGATATGTGAAGAAATGTAGAACCTTTTTTTAATGCAAAGATAGATAGATAGTTTATTCTCAAATAAATAAGTAACAACTAAAGAACATTTCAATTTCTTACAGCTATTAGTAGTTGGGAGAAACCAATTTAATATAAGCTATATAGAAATTAAATAGATAATAAATAGAAAATAAAAAATAAAAATAAATAGATAATTCAAGATTCCAACCCTGAGGCAGAATTATTTGAAAAATGTCATTTTCTACATTAATAAAAATAGGTTTCAATTTGAATTACACAATACACCATACAATACACGCCCAAACAATAGATATAATACCGATCTTATTAAACTCACCACCTACAGGCATCAATTCCCATATTACTGTAATTACATTATAAATAAAATTCCAAATGATTTCATAAACAAGAAAATTTCACCCAGAATACACAGCAATATAGAAAGATGGATTGAAAAATATGTTTTTTTCAAGCTGACTGTATACGGAGTTGTCTGGTTTTCTATTTGGTTTTTGATGAAATAGAATATTATGATGGCCAAAAAAAAAAAAAAAAAAAAAAGAAAAATCATCACCTTAAACGTTTCACTTTACTTTTGTTGGGTTTCTTTCTTTCGTAGTGTTAACAAATGTATATTTTTAATTTTTTAATCCATGTGAAAATTCTTAATTATTGTCAATTCTAAATGTTTTGTAATTGATGAGAAGTGAATATGAATATGTACTGCAACTCACTGCCAACACACAAGGTTTCTTATGTTGGCAGTGCCAAAAAGAGAAAAGAAAAAGAGAAAATAATTTTGTATTTGATAATGATGTTAAGAAACGTGATTTTATTTATTTTTATTGTATTTGTGTATTATTATCTATACTGTTATTTCATTTTGCACATGTATTTTGTTTTTGGCAATAAAATTCAATTCAATTCAATACAAAATAGAATTTTCGAGAAGAAAGAAAAGAAGGAGATGAAAGTACAGTTGGGGTCTGACTAGTTGATCCCTGGCCGATTCTTCCCCTTCTCCTCCAACTCTCTGCTACTGTGCGTTGCAATGACATCAGCCCTAGACTCAAAGGCTAGTTGAATCTGGCTGGAAGCGCAGAAAACCTGTTTGTCTCTGGCCGTAGTTCTCAAATTAGGAATAAAGCATGAATAGAGCATGCGCAGTTGGCTTCCTACTACCGCTTTCCGCTTCCGCAACGAAAAACCAAGGATCAACTCGTCAGACCACAACTGTAGTCAGTAAGAAAACGAATGAGCAAAATGTAGATATTATTGTTGAAAATATGAAAAAAGAGGAAAACAGAAAAATAAAGTAATAAAGAAGATGAAGAGGCAAAATGTAGAGATCATTGTAAAAAATTGGAAGAAAATGAGATGTACTGAAGAAGACGAAGGAGCAAATGTAGAAATTGTTGTTAAAAATTGGAAGAGAAGAAGGAGCAAACTAATGAAGAAGACAAAGGAGCAGAATGTAGAAACTATTATTAAAAAAGTACAAAGAGGAGAAGAAGGAGAAGGAAGTGATGAAGGAGAAGAGGAAGGAGGAGAAGGAGGAGAAGGAGAAGATAGAGAAGAAGTAGCTGGAGAAGACGAAGAAGATGGTGGTGAAAAAAAAGAAGGTGGAGAAGAAAGTTATCAAATTAGATAAGTGAGTAGAATTAAATTATTGCGATGACTCTAACCAGACGGCTGCTGACTTTGCGAAAACTCTGTAACAATTTATGAAAGAAGGAGAAGATGATGGAGGAAAGATTCAGCCTAGCTGAAGAAGATGAAAAAGGATGTGGAGAAATGGAGGAGAAAAAGAAGAAGATAGTGAATACGAAAAACGTGATATATAGGAGAAGAAGTTGCGGAAGGAGGTGGTGAACTTTTGTTGAAGGGAACAAGAAGGAGACAGATAAAATGGAGGAGGAGAAGAAGAAGAAGAAGAAGAAGAAGAAGAAGAAGAAGAAGAAGAAGAAGAAGAAGAAGAAGAAGAAGATATAGAAGACGAAGAACATGATATAGGAGATAAAGTTGGGGAAGGGGACGAGGAAGAAGATGTGGCGAAGGAGAAGTGGGAGAAGAAGAAGGAGAAGCAGTAGATGAAGTAAAAGGAAAAAAGGAGAAGTGGGAGGAGATGACAAAGAAGTTTGAATAGCAGGAGAAGACGAAGAAAATAAAGGTGGAGAGGAATTAGCATGAGAAGACGAAGTAAAGTGGAATGTGAAGGAAAAAAGGAGAAGAAAAAAGTGGTAAATAAGGTGAATAAGAAGAGGAAGAAGGTGGAGGAGAAGAGGTAGGAGGAGCAGATAAGGATGAAGAAGGTTGTGAAGTAGTAGAAGTAGAAGAAGAGAATCGAGATTATAAGAGTAGGAAAAGCATCATGAGAGGACGAGGAAAAAGGAGAAGAGCACGACCAATCCGATGGAGAAGGAGAAGAAGAACAAGAAAAAGGCGGTGAAGAAGGAGATGAAGAACAAGAATAAGGTGATGAGGAGGGAGATGAAGAACAAGAAAAAGGTGGTGCAGATGGAGATGAAGAAGAAGAAAAAGGTCGTCAAGAAGGAGATGAAGAACAAGAAAAGGTGGTGCAGATGTAGATTAAGAAAAAAAGATTACGAAGAAGGAGATGAAGAACTAGGAAAAGGTGGTGCAGATGGAGATGGAGAAAAAGAAAAAGATAGCGAAGAAGGAGAAGAAAAACAAGAAGAAGGTGGTTAAAAAGGAGATGAAAAATAAGAAAAATGTGGTGATAGAGAAGAAGAACAAGAGAAAGGCCGTGAAGAAGGAGATGAAGAATAAGAAAAGGTGGTGCAGATGGAGAAGAAGAACAAGAAAAAGGTAGTCAAGAAGGTGATGAAGAACAAGAAAAATGTGGTGATGGGGAAGAAGAACAAGAAAAAGGTTGTAAAGAAGAAGAAAAAGAAGAGGCGGCGAAGAAGGTTAAGGAAAACAAGAAACAGATGTTTGGAAGAAGAAGAAGAAGGAGGAAATGTTGAAGAAGTATAGAGAATAAGAAGCAGAAGAAGAATAAGATGGTGGGGAAGGTGGTGATGACGAAGAAGAAGAAAGTGGTTGGGGAGGTGGTGGTGGGAATAATAAAAAAAGGGAAGTGGTGATGAAAACGAAGAAAAAGTAGCAAAAGAAAGAAGAGAGTGAAGAAGATCACGGTGACAACCTGATAAGGCACTAATAATGAATGAGCAAAGGGAGGCTGGTTGGCAGAAGAAGAAATAACATAAATAATTGTTGTTGTCGGAGTCTCTTGTCATCGCCCCACAAATGAGGCTTGTCACAGTCACAGTCACTATAAAAACAACAGCTATCACTTCTCCACCAACCACCCTAATATAACTCAAACTCAAAACAACATTACAACCAACATCACTCAGCTAACACCCATTAATTAGACCAGCTACAACTACCCTAATCTATTAACTAATATTGTTTGCAACAGATTTGTAAATTCCCAGTCACTTTAGAAAAGGTGTGGTCGATCATGTGTAGAGTTAGTCAAATTAGTGTGCCACCTTCGTCATAATAAAGTGGAATGTATATTCAATTCCTATATATAAAACAGGGCAAAAAAGGCTCTCTATCAAAGACACTACTGTAGTATTCATATAACTTGGCAGCGTGTAGAAGATGGGAGGACTTGCTAGATCTGAACCCAACTGCTGCCAAGTTATATGAAAATTACAGTACAATCATCTAGCACCAAAAAATCTACAATTTAATTCCTGAAAACATTAAAGCAATAGGACAGATCAATAAATTCAAGCAACAGCTTCATAACTGGCTAATACATATTGACAGACAGCATATAGAGAGGATTTTTTCAAACAGTGATTATGATGGAAACTTTTAATTTTGAAAACAGTCCAATCCTTAATCCTATATCCCATTTTTAACTTAACCTCTCTTTTCCTCTACTAACACCTAACATAGAACATGGCATGCCATAGTGGGGTAGGATGATTTCCTAAATATATGTTTTATTTATTATATGTATCTTATTATTACCTGTAATATAAATATTGAACTACTTGGTTAAAATACTTTGTACTGTATATTTCAAAAAAGGAAATAAAATTACTATTTATTTATTTAATTCAAATACTAGTAGTTCTGTGGACAGTAGACCTCATGCCTAAGAATAGAGGTGCTTGCACAGAGGAGCATAATCCATGTACTTGATGATAATCAACATCACAAAATTAAACAGTCATCAAATCTAACTCTTGATTCAATTTGTCTTTTTTCCCCACAAAAGTCACCAAAGCTGCGTTTCTATTTTCATTCAGATTGTTGTTCCATACAGCTGCTCGCTTAAATCAGATCAGATTCCACATGTATAATGATGAATGGATTCATAGAAAAATATTAATTAAATTTTTATAAATATAATTTACTTATTAATCACTTAAATGCAAATCGGTCAAATTGAAACGGAGACCTCTTTTCATAATTATGTAGAATTGGTTATTTTTTGCATGTTATATTCTTAGCCTTACTCTATGATAATCACAGTCACGCGCTTTTGAATAATGTATAACAAATCAGAGCAGCGTGGATACTATCATTCCACAGCATTTGATTGATTTCGCGATTGTGATTACCATCGCGTATTGCATACTCCACTGTGCAAGCTCCCAAATTCATTACTGTGGAGAGAATTTTGTGATACTTGACACAAGGCACGTATCCACGGGGTGGGAAAAATTATTGGGATAATTTCAAGGGGAAATGCCCACAGTTTGGAGACTTTTGCACGGGTAATGAGGCTAACTTCTTCTAGGGAAGTGATAGCCGCGAGCCGTAGCAGGTATCTGTTCAATCAGAGAGATAAGCTGTGATCTCGTAGTTCCTGTTTGTAACGGTGACCGATTAGATTGGCCAGCAAAAAAGACACTGTTCTCTGCTAAAATCACTTCCCGGTGGTTCGGAACCCACCTAAACCTGTAGGTCCAACCCATCATCCAACTCATTACCCACGCACAGGTCTCAGACCTATGTGGGCTTCATCCTCAAAAAAAAAAAAAAAAAAAAACTTCGTGAATGATGAAATGTCTGAATGAGATTCAAATCCAAGGAACCAGGGTCTTATTTTTTTGTTATTGCTGATGATGCCCGTATGAGTCCGAGACTTGTGCGTGGGTAATGAGGTCAATGATAGCACATAGATGCCAGACGGAGCGGGATACAAACTCACGTCCGCTGAAAGGACAGCAAGCTGATGTTGCGACGCCCCAACCAACTGCGCTAAGCGTCCCGCCTTATCTAATCACCGACAAGCGCTTTAATCAACTGCACTACCAAAGCCATATTTCTGAGTAATTGTTGCTAAATTTTCAATTTTTTGTTTTCAAATTTTGCAATACAGAAATCCTTTTTTCACTATCACGTAACATAGATTGAGTTTCCGGGAACACACGATTCTCCGTCATTTGCCAAAGAACGGAAGAACGCAAACTGTGATTGCCAATAATTGAGACAGAAAAGGAAGAGAGGAAACAAAGAGAGACTTACAAAAAAGGGAATTATGCGTTCTGTTGCTGTAGCATTTGAATAATTAGACTATGAATATTTAAAATAGCGCGTTTATCTGATTGAAGCATGATGCCACATGGAACCGAACACGGTTCGAAGAGAGAGACAGAAGATGATGTTGAAGGAAGAGAGAGGGTGGGAGAGGACGTGAATGAGTGCGGGATGGCTTTAGTGACGAATAGAAGGTAGTCGAAAACCAATCGTTAGAGTAGTCCAGTTAGAGTGGGTGAGAGAGGAGGCGAGAGAGAAAGAGTGAATGCGAAAATTAAGCCCAGAGTACCGACATTAATTAATAGTGTGGCGGTGCCCCTGAATGAATAAATAGTAAACAACGATTATTATCATTGCAAACAAAGAAAGAAATCAAAGAAATATGGATTTATTTGAAAGCGGTAATTTGGTGAAGGATAGGTAAGTGGTTGATGAGGTGGATATCGTGGAGGAGGAGGAAGAGCAGGAGGAGGATAAGGAGGAAGAGGAGGAGGAGGAGGAGGAGGAGGAGGATGAGGAAGAGAAGGAGGAAGAGGAAAAGGGAAGGGGTAGAGGAAGAAAAGACGAAGAAGAAGTGGTAAAAGAAGAAGAAGAAGAATGAGAAGATGGAGAAGAGGCATAAATGAAGGTGGTGATAAAGAAGAAGAAGAAAAGAGAAAAAATAAGGGTAATAAGAGAGAGAAGCAGTAAAATACAAATATGGAGAAAAACAACAAATTGATGAAAAAGATGGAGAGATTAGAAGGAAAATGGGGGAACGAGAAAAGTGATGACGATTGCAAAAGGAAAAAGGTAATTTCTTGAGAGAGGAGCAGGATGATAAAGAGGAGGAGGAGAAGGATGAGGTGGAGGTGGTGGTGGTGGAGGAGGAGGAGGAGGAGGAGGAGGAGGAGGAGGAGTAGGAGGAAGAAGTGAAAAAGAGTAGAGGAAGCATAATCAGTAAAAATAAAGGAAAAGAAGGAGTGAAACACGAATATGAAGAAAAACAACTACGAAATGAAGAATAATGACAAGGAGAAAGAAATAAGTGGGTCGGAAAAGCGAGAAATGTGAGGAGGAGGAGGAGGAGGAGGGGTGGAAAAAAAGGTGTTTTGGTAAAAGAGGAGCAGGAGAAAGATAAGGAGGAGGAAGAGAAAGTAAAAAAGAGTGATCATGAGAAGAAAAAAGGTGTAAGGAGAAGAACGAGAGAGAAATAAGGACAAGAGAGAGTAAGATATGAAGAGAAAATAAAAGAACAAGATGAAAAATGAGAGAAGGAGAAAATGGAGGAGGAATTGGAGAAGGTGACTATGAAATAGGGAAGAGAAGACTCGAAGGAAAAAGAAAAAGAAAACGATGAAAAACAGTCAGAAGAGGTGATATTAAAAAAAGAAGAAAATCAAGGAGAAAAAACTGATAGAGGAGATAAGAAGAGAAAATAAAGTGCTGGATAAGGAATTTAAGAAGTTGGGAAAGGAGTAAGAAAAAAGAAGGATAACGATGATGAGGAGAATGAGAACGATGATGAGAAGGAAGAGGAGGAGAAGGTGAGCGATGAGAAGGAAAAGGAGGAGGTGAACGATGAGGAGGAGGAAAAGGAATAAAAGGTGAATGTAGAAGAGGAGTAAGAGTGCTGGAGGAGAAGGAGAGCGATGAGAAGGAAAAGGAGAAGGTTGATGATGAGGAGGAGGAAAAGGAGTAGAAGGTGAATGTAGAAGAGGAGTAAGAGTGCTGGAGGAGGAGGAATGAAGAAGAAAAAGAAGAGTAAAAAGAAGAAGAAGGGTAAGAAGAAGGAGAGTGAGAAGAAGAAAAGGGGAGTGAGAAGAAGGAGAGTGAGGAGGAGAAAAAGAAGGAATAGTAAAAGAGGGAGAAGAGGATCAAAGAGTACATAGAGAAGAAAGAAGTGACGGAGTAGAGAACGAAGAAGTAGAAAGAGAAGACGGAAAAAGTAAGGTGAAGAAGAAGGAGATAAAAAAGAAGAGATGAATCTGGTTGAACGGAGGCAGACAGAAGTTTTATCCTTTTTTTTTATTGATGTATATAGAATGCACACTCCCAAATTTCAATAGAAGGTGGGTGGGTACTCTTATTTATAGCTGATGCTACATCTCTATTATTTTATAACTTTGAAAAAAGAGAAAAAACAGTATATTTAAGTGCGCGCCAGCAACTGTGTATAGTATGCCGATTAGCTAGAGAGCCCCGCCCACTAGTCAACCAAAATCCATTCATTGGTTGCCGGCTTCTGTTAAGTTATTGGCTGGTTCGGAGGCACACTATTCTCCAATTGGAATAATTACTGAGTCCCTAGCAATAAGATTTGAAAGAATCTGTTATTTATAATCCTACTCTGATAGCTACCATAGTGGGCTACTGTAGCAGTGATTAATTGGTTATTGTTCTGGTAGCTACGAAATAGTTTTTTTTTTATTAACTTTTCAATTGAATTCTACGACTTGCAGTCAAATTTCTATTAAGAATAAGTAGAATTTACTTACTCTGTAGGCCTCTGAAAATGGATCTCCAAGATTTGAAAACGTTCAGCCTGCAGAGTAAGTAAATTCTACTTATTCTTAATAAAAATTTGACTGCAAGTCGTTGAATTCACTTGAAAAGTTAATATTAACAACGCAGTTCGTCATGGAACAAGAAATCAAGGAGTTTTTTTTAATTGAGAAATGATATTTTATTCCTATTTAAACAGTATGTCTGCTGTTATTTTTTAGCCCAGTTACCACTCGAACAAATAAATTTTGTTGATAACATGTAAACATGAGACAGATTAGATCGGCCAGCAAAAAATACCCTGTTCTTTGCTGTAAAATCACTTCCCGGTGGTTCGGAACCCATCTGAAGTTGCAGACTGTAGGTCAAACTCATCAATCATCATCCAACTCATTACCCACGCACAGGTCTCATGCCTATATGGCCTTCATCCTCATTAAAAAAGAAGAAGCGGGTGAATGGTGGAGGAAGAAGTGATGATCGAGAGAGCTTCATCGTAGGAAAAAATAATTAGAAGAAGGGATTAGATTAGATTATTAGATAATAATAATAATAAGCGTATGGCTTTTAATGGTGGGGAGACCCTTACGGGTAGTTCCACCTCGCCGTTTGTGCCATGTTACGGGGAACATGGTGGACCTACTATTTTAGGTGGGTTCCGAACCACCGGGTAAGTGATAATAAAGCTTGTAACATCAAGTCATTGAAGCACGGTCACCCATCCGTGATTATTAGATTATATTTCTTTATTCGTGTAAATTCACAAATTTGCATATGAATGGTTAAAATCAAAATTATCAACATCACATAGATTATAATTATACAGTAGTGAACTCAGAAAATACTATTTTCCTACAACTGCTCGTGAAGTAGTTCTTTACGTACTGAAAACTAATTGTAAAATACTTCTTCACTGCTCAGCAAGCGGTAAAGTACTTTACGCTCGCCAGCTGTTTTCTTTACGCTTCTGTTTTGATTTTGATGCCTTCTCATTGGTGGATCATGGAATCCATGAAATTCACATAACCTCAACAATGGCGAACGCTAACCAAATCCGCACATGGTCTGTGATGTTACAAACTACAAGCTTTTATTGTGTTGGAATCCAGAACTGCAGTTTTAGGAAAAATATTGTATGCAATTCGCGCGTGAAGCTTCTTTATCGCTCTCGCAAAATGTTTTGGCTCGAGCGATAAAGTCGCGCTTCACGCTCTTAGTACATAAATAACACTATTTTATAGTGCAAAGAATTATGTACAATGATCTCATTTGTTTGATATTAATGATATTAACTACAGTAATGACAATCTAAGTGATGCAATTACATGAAATGGCGAAGTTTGGACAAGGATTTGTCCATTCTTGACACTTAACCAGGGAGAGAGAAGGGATGATGGGAAAGAGAGTATCAAGCAGAAAAGAAGAGTAGAACGATTTAGAAAAGAAATAAAGAGAACAATTGAGTACTGCACTCTCATATTCTCTCTCCTTGCTATTTTTCTTTCTTTCACCTTTTCTCTTTCTTTCACAGATTGTTAGCATCGGAAACCAGACATAAAAGAGAGCCCATATTATTAACGGCAAATGGGAACCTATAATTTCATCACAGTCGAGTTGGCCAGTCTGTTAACAATCTATTCTTTTGCTTCTTTCTTCTTTCTTTGCGGCCTTTCATTCATCACGGATTACTCCTCCCACTCCACCTGTCAGCTGACTTTACTTTCTTCTATTCGTTCGACTTCCTTCCGTTTTTTCTTTGTTCTGCTTCGCTTCAGATGTTCGCTGTTGTTCATTGAGATTTTTGGACATTACTACTTCCCACTAGTTTTCATTACATACCATATGGTCACCCATTTCCTCTTCTTAATCACGCTCATGTATTTCTTATTCTTCCTTTTCTTGTTGTTGTTCTAAAGTTTTTACATCTACTTCTTATTACGTATTCTTTCTTTCCTTCTTCTTAATTTTCCTTCTACTTCTTCTTGTTACGTATTTCTGCCTTCCGTCTTCTGTTTCTTCTCCTTCTTCTTCTTCTTCTTCTTCTTTTTCTTCTTCTTCTGCTTCTTCTTTTTCTTCTTCTTCTTCTTCTTCTTTTTATTCTTCTTCTTCTTCTTCTTGCATCATCTTTTACTTCTTCTTCTTCTTGCATCATCTTCTACTTCTTCTTCTTTTCAACAGTTCATCAACTCGTCCTTCTCCTCCCCCATCATCAACCTCCTACTCCTTATACTTTCCCTCTCCGTCATCCTACTCCTTTTTTTTTGTATTCGTGCTCCTTCCTTCCTTTTTTCCTTTCTTTCTTCCTCCTTTTCTTCTCCCACTTCTTACTCTTCTTCTCTTTATGTTTAGATTTTGATGCTGACAATCTGTGAATGAAAGAGAAAAGAAAGAAACTAATAAGGGGAACGAATATGAGAGTGACGTAAGAAATCTTTCTCTTCTTATTCCCCCTCTTGTTCTTCCTTTTGTCATTCTTCTTCTCTTTTTCTTCTCATCAATCATTATCTTCTCCTCCATTCTCTCCTTCTACTCCACCATTCCCTTCTTCTTCTCTCTCATTATCGTTTTCATTTTCTTCTCTCCCATTATCTTTTATCCTTCTCCATTCTCTTCTTCTTGCATTCCTCATCTCTAGGTTCCGAAGCTAACAATCTGTAAGAGAAAGAGAGAAAAAATAGAATATTAAAGCAAGAGAAAATGATAGTGTAGGGGAACAAACCTCTCACCCTATTCAACTCCATCAATTCCTAAAGTACCTACTTGAAAAATAAACCTACATATGGCATACCTTATGTCATCTATTCTTACTTCATCCTTTCTTTTATCTGTTCCTTTTGTCTCAATTTCCTCTTTTCATGGACCGATAGCTACTACATAGCAATTATGGAGTACTGTCAAATTTTTTCCTGACATAGGAAACAGAAACAGACAATGGTAGACAATAGAAGAAGAAAAAAGAAACAATGAATACAAAGGTAGTTTAGTCTCCTTCAAAATTAGGTCCTCTGAAATTTCCCCCAACCATACACAACAAAGGAGATCCTATTGTAACATAATAATTATTTCACAATTAGCAGTCTAGAACTTGAGTCTTTAATTTTCTAGTCTTGTCTAGGCATGAATTATTCAACATATACTTCAGCTGGTCTAGTCCATGAAGGTTTATAGAAACAAGTATTGTACTGTACAATAATATCCATTATTATAATATTTTAATATTCAAATATCCAAATTGAAACGTTCTGTGAAAACTGGAACAATTCAAATTCCTTGTAGGAACATGAGAAAGATTCATTCTAAAACTCATATAAGTAGTGTTTTATAGTTTTGTAGTGTTTTCCGTTCATAAATACAAATTTAAATGTTTTGAACCGACTAGAAAAAGTTGAATTCATTATAAAATAGTAGGAGAAGATTGCTCTTCTGTAAACATCCTTATAAAGAACTCATACAAGTATTCTGGTATAGTTTTAGTGTAGATTAGTGGTGTAGTTCATTAAAATATATGAAAGTAGGGTAAATTGAATGTTCTGGACAAATTTTGTATCAACTTTGATACAGTTCCAGGTCTGTTTTGTATCAAATCTGAGTTCTGTATAAAAAATGTAATACAGTTTGAAGTGTTATGTATCAAATCTGAGTTTTGTGTCAAATGTAGTAGGGCAATGTGACAAATCAGTCTCATTTTTGTTTCCCCTCATTTTTTGATGGGTTAGAAAAAGAGGGGAGAAAAAACTCCGTCTCCGTTTTGTTTCACTTTTCTTTTTCTAGGAGTTAGAAGAAGGGTTAGAAAAAGAGGGGGTATAAAACTGAGACTGAACTGTCACATTACCCTACTACATTTGATACAAAACTAAGATCCGATACAGAACTGAGATTTAATGCAAAACGCCTTGAGCTGTATCAAATTTTCATACAAAACTCAGATTCGACAAAACAGACCTTGTACTAAAAAAAAGTACTGTTCAAAGCTTTGATACAAAACTGGCCCTGAACTCTCATTCCATTCTACCTCTGAAATAAAAAGTTTCTAGAAAAAATTTAATTTATTGCACATGAATAAATCAATTATACATTATTTATAATTTATTTGTTTTTGTTTTAGGTAAGCAATATTTTCCACTTGGCATCTTTTTAGATAATCTCCGTGAGTATTACACACAAATCACATGTTATTTCAACAATATTATTGAAATTTTATCAATATTTCATGCTATATTTATGTCTTTTAATCAATTTTACCTCTGCTCAATAACTTATAGTGCTTAACCCTCAAAACTTTGCACAGGGTTTTTTGTCATAATTTTTTTCGAAGTTTCTTATATTGGATATTATTAGGGCTTCAAAATGCTATCTATTGCTGTAAGGAAACGTTTTTCTTAAATTATTTTGTGAAATATGGGGTTCAAAGTTGAAAGCTTACGGTTTTTGGGAGCAATTGATGTCTGCTACAAGTAATTTCAACTCTTCATAGATTTTCTATCACTAAAAGACGCCTTAAGAAATAAAATGACACAATTTTCTATTCCAATCCATCGATAATCGTTTTTTTTTTAAATAAATTTTTGAAAAACTAAATTTTTTTCAGATTTTTGGAAAATTGCTTGATTGGAGAAAAAAATGTTATTCCTGGAGTTGCCTTTTGGTTATAAAAAATTTATGAAGAGTTTAAAATATTCCATAGAAGAGATCAATCACCCCAAAAAAAAACAAATATTTTTAGCTTCGAACCCCCATACTTTATAAAATAATTAATTGAAGGAAAACAATTAATCCTCACAGCAATATATAGCATTTTGAAGTAGTAATAATATCCAATACAAGAAACTTTGAAAAAAGTTATGACCAAATACCCTGCTTCGCCTTGATAAGAGTTACTGAGCTGAAGATGTTATTGATATTTAAAAAAAGAATGTTTTCAAGAATTCCAAGTCAGAGATGACGTTTTAAAAAGTTATTGATCCTTCGATGAGTTATTGAAGTAGTACCGTTTAATAGATGCAAGCTGCATCCAAAAAACTCTACATTTGAACTTTTCAATGTTTAAACTCCTTCTTAATGTTGTCTATTGTGTTTGCTGTAGTATTATATAGATTTGTTTACGTAAAAATGTATTAAATTATGTTTATTGAAGTATTAAATTGAAAGAAGTTATTGAATAGATGCAAGCTACATCAAAAAACTCTGCTTTTAAGCTCATGATGTTTGAACTCCTACTTCTAAATGGCTGTCTATTAAGTTTGCTGTTGTATTATATCGATTTGTCTACATAGAAATATTTTAATCTTATTAAATTATATTTCTCGATGTTAGAAAGCTCTTTTTAATCTTGAACTGTCTCAGCGCTTGTGATGTCCTTTCAATATTCTTCTTTACTTCTTAACTAAACTTACTCCTTTCACTTTTTGTCGTTTCTCTACTCCTTTTTTACTTCTTCTCTACTCCTTCTTCACTTTTTCTTCATTTCTCTACTCCTTTTTTACTTCTCCACTCCTCCTTTACGTCTTCACTCACCAGATGACCGAATAAAGAACAGGATAAATCATGAGGAGATTTTATAATGAAAGCGCAAAAGTTATCAAGACTCCAAAAAGAACAATCTACATCAAAAATTCATGAACACCAGTCGGTAGGCTAAGCACATCAGTTTTCAGGCAAACAATGCACTTGGTGGAATGAGGGGTTGAGGAAATATCACAGCTGTAAACAAATAAAATAATCCGAAACCAGATAACAGGGGAATCACAGCTGTCCCCTTTTTTGGTGTGAGGGGGGGGGGGGGTAGAGAAATGCTGTCCCCCATTGTCTTGGAATTAGCTTGGCCAGTTGGCCAGTGGTATTGTTATGAGACCAGATACAGCTGTTACCAAATACTCACTATATACAGTAGGAATGTAGCCATGACAAATTTTATTGAATTGGAGGAATTATGGATGATTGTTTTGCTGTTCTGAAATGAACACAACATTGCAGGATTATTTTAATCTCTTTTTCTTTCTCTCCTCCTCTTCTCCCTCGCTCGTTAAGTTTTGCATATTTGATGTTCATAATTTTTGTTTTTGACTACTTTAATAATAATAATAACTACAACAACAACAATAACAACAATTATTATTATTATTAATATGTGAATTCAGATAATGAATAAAGATAATCTAATTCAATCACTCTGTCTCTCTCTTCCCCACTCCCTCGCCCTCTTACGTAAGATGTGATAAATAAATGTCAAATATCTAATATCTCTCTCGGTGAGTGAAGACGTGTAACACGCGTGATATCCTTCTTTTTTTATATTTTTACTGGGACAAACGGCTGTTTGTTGTGTCTTAAATTTTCGATAATCATCCGTTATAGGACGTTCAACAAATACAGTGAATTCTATTACTTTCTATCCATAAACAGTGCTGTAATTCAAATAATTAACATGTCTATATCACAACGTAAAAATCAAACCAGGAACTCAGTGGGCAGTGCTTCTTTCCCTGCAATGGAACAACCGTCCTCTACAGCTGCAGATGATGCTGCGATGCGCGGGGTTTCCGGGAATTGGTGACGCTATAAAAAAGTCGTTAACTGAAATGTTCTCTGACAATTCCCTGCTCGATATATTAGTAAAAAATGTTGGTCCAAAACTTATTAAGAGTGTGACTTGTGCTGTCAAAGATCAAATTGTGAATGAAGTCAAAGCTTGGTTTATCGACATGAAAAAACTCTTGACTCAACGATGGCTGAGATTGCTGCATTAAAAACCGGGGCAGCCGAAAACAAGCGTTTTTAAGATACTAAAATGGACAATTTCGAACAATACATTGTGGAAACAACATACGTATTTTTAATAGTCATAAATAGTATATAATTTAATATTAAGTTCTATGATTTTGAAACACTTGAAAAGTAGGCATAGTACGCATAACCTAACGGATTCTAACCTAACATGAGATTGATTTAATATTACGTTCTATGATTTTAAAACAGTTGATAAAGTACGCATAGTTCGCATAACCTAACCTAACCTAACATGAGATTGATCGTGTAATGACCAAAGAAATGAACCAAAGATTTTTTAAATAATTTTTTATTGCTGATGATGCCCACATGAGTCCAAGACTTGTGCGTGGGTAAAAAGATGAATTACACATAGATGACAGACGGAGTAGCGGGATTCGAACCCAAGACCGGTTAAACAACAGCAAGCTGAAGTTGCGACGCCCCAACATACTGAGCTAAGCCGATTTACTAACTATACAGAGTGTTTCGGAACTCTCTATCAATACTTCTAGGCAGTGTTTCTGGACTACTTACAACATTAAATATCGTAATAAAATGTTTCTAAAGTCCCCAGTTAAACACACAGCCGCCATTTTGCTTTTTCCACGCATTTCTCCTTTTATTCGAACACCATTGAACGTATAATTTTGAAATTTTGCACACAGCTTTATAACAATTATACAATTCTAAAAAAATTAATCAAAATTTTCCGACATCAAAAAACAAAATGGCCGCCATTTAAAATCTTTGAACAGGATTTAATCAATAATGGACAATGGTATTAAAATTTGACTGGAATAACTTTTTTTAGTTATTCTTATTGCTAATCCAATGATACCTGATGTTTTAAGATTGGTCAACAATTAACAGAGATATGCTACTTTTTAGGGTGTGCGATGGTTGGAAGCGAAAAACTGCAACCCACTCACAACCATCGCACACCCTAAAAAGTAGCATATCTCTGTTAATTGTTGACCAATCTTGAAAAATGAGGTATCATTAGATATGCAATAAAAATATCTAAAAAAAGTTATTCAAGTCAAATTTTGATACCATCAGCCGTTATTAATTAAATCCTGTTCAAAGATTTTAAATGGCCGTCATTTTGCTTTTTAATGTCGGAAAATTTTGATTAATTTTTTTAGAATGGTCTAATTGTTATAAAAGTGTATGCAAGATTTAAAAATTATACGTTCAATGGTGTTCGAATAAAAAATAATGCGTGGAAAAAACAAAATGGCGGCTGTGTGTGTAACTGGGGACTTTAGGAACATTTTATTACGATATTTACTTTTGTTAGTAGTCCAGAAACACTGCCTAGAAGTATTGGTAGAGAGTTCCGAAATACCCTGTATAAAATTTTAATGTTGACAGTGACTTCAAAAAACATAATCATAAATACGGATGTGCAAGTTTTAATAAAAGAATAAAGCTAGTAATAGATGTTGATGCCATATTTGGGAGTTGTATATGAAGATTATTTTCTAACTGTATATCTGAGTTGAAGATGTCATTTTTTTTAACTGTATTTGATTTTCTAACTGTATATTTGAGTAGAGCATGACATTGTGTTTATATTAGGACTAGGAGATAAGGGGAACCAGGATGTTGAAACAGCTAACTATTCAGCTGAACATTCCTTTAGCCTTATGAAGCTGAAGATGGGCACTTTAAAAATATTTAAACAAACAGAGCAGCTATCCCCCCTGCAAGGCTACAAGTGAAAAAACTACAGGTGGTAAAGTTCCTTATTCATCCTCTTTTTCTTCTTCTTCTTCTTCTTTTCCACTTATTATTTTTTTCATTAACTTCCTCTCTTTTCTTTCTTTGCACTACCACAGCGAAGCATATTTTTGTATGCATAGTAAATTTTATTTCTTTCTCCTTCCCTTCTTACTTCTTCAACGTTTTTCTTGTCTTCCTGTTTTTTTGTTTATTAATCTTCTTTTCTCATTCTTCTTCTCTTTCTGCTCCTGCTTTCAATTCTTTTTCAATTTTTCTCTTATTCCTCTGGTTCTCCTAATCTCATTCTTCTGCTCCTCTGTCAACTTTTTCTTCTTCTTTTTCTTCTTCTTCTTTTTCTTCTTCTTCTTCCGCTCCTTCTCCTCCTCCTTCTCCTCCTCCTACTCCTTCTGCTCCTCCTCCTTCTTCTTCTACTTCTCCTTCTCCTCCATCTTCTTCTTCTTCGCCTCCGACTTCTTCTCCTTCTCCTTCTTCCACTTCTTCTTCTCCTCCTCCTCCTCCTCCTCCTTCTCCTCCTCCTCCTTCTTCTTCTCTTCCTCCTCCTCCTCCTTCTTCTTCTTCTCCTCCTCCTCCTCCTTCTTCTTTTTAGTCTACTCTTGTTCTACAATTATTTCTGCTCTTTTTCTCCTTCTTTCTTGTTGTCCAGAGGAGAAAGTCTTGTTGTACTCCTCCTTCTTGATTCTGTCTCTCTGTTATCTTCTTGTTTTTCTCATTCTCCCTTTAAAATCTCCTCTTCTTCTCGTCTACTGTCTGTGCCATCCTCTACCATAAACCTAACAAACAAAAAATTAATAAAGAATGTAACACTGAAACAAAAAAAAAAAAAAAAAAAGGATTAACAACACAGAAAGAGCAAGTCTAGCATCTTATAAACAATGTATTTAATAACTGAGACACCCTGATCGAGGCACCTCTACCTGCATATATTATAGATATATATGTCAATTTTTAATTCAATTCGATCCTTTATTTCTCACTAAAGTCATTACGACTGACAATATACATTAAGAAAATTCAATGAAATATAAAAACTTCAACTTATTAACAAAATGACAGTAACATATGAAGCAAGAAATGACCTATCCAACCATGGTTACATGTACTAGGATAGATCAAGTTGGGGAATTGATAAAGATAAGGATGGGATCAGAAAAGTTGGATTGTATGGGAGAAACTATTCACCCCCCCCCCCCCCCCCAACTTCCTATACCTATGTAGGGTTGTGTTCATACATACAAATAATCCACATACTGAAGAATCCAATAATATTATATACAGTTTTTATAGTAGGGTTTATAGTAGGGTAATATATACAGGTATATAAGAAGACATCTTACCCTGTGAACACATTCTTTAGACATTCAGTCACACTGATCTTTATCTGTGCATCCGGTCGGCGAACCAATGATTTAGGCTTTCAGGCTTTAAGGCTTTGAAGTTTTGAGGCTTTGGGGCGAGACTGAATGATTCAGGCTACAAATGCGCGGTCACAGCCACGAAATAAAGGACCCAGAAAATCAATATGGCCGGTCATTGTTATATTGTCGGAATTATCATTTGACAATTCATCGTCTTTTTCACAGTTTTCTTCATTTTGCAGTTCTTTTTCTACGACTCTTGACTGAAATGCAGGAAGTTGACTCTTGGAATCTTTCTCTGTTAGGTTAGGTTAGGTAATAGGTGAAGAAATTGGTAGATGGGAGAAGAAAGTAGGAGAGGAAGAGGAGGAGGAGCAAGAGGATGAGGAAGGAGAGAAGGAGGAGGAGGAGAGGGAGAAGAAGGAGGAGGAGAAGGAGGACGAGGAGAAGAAGAAGAAGAAGAAGAAAACAAAGGAGAAGAAGAAAACAAAGAAGAAGAAGGAGAAGATGAAGAAGATAAGGGACGAGAGAAGAAGTAGAAGAAGAAAAAGGAGAAGAAGTAGGAGGAGAAGAAGTAAAAAAGGAAGGAGAAGAAGAAGAAAAAGAAAAGGGAGGAGAGAAGTAGAAGAAGAAAAAGGAGAAGAAGAAGGAGGAGAAGAAGTAAAATAGGAAGGAGAAGAAGAAGAAGGAGGAGAAGAAGTAAAAAAGGGAGGAGAAGAAGAAGTGAAGGAAGAAGAAGAAGAAGGAAAGGGAGAAGAAGAAGATGGCGGAGGAGAAAAAGAAGAAGTAGAAGGAGAAGAAGAAGAAGAGGGTGGAGAAGATGAAATAGAAGAAGTAGAAGATGTAAAAGGAGAAGAAAAGGAGTTGAAGAAGAAGAATACGGAGGAGAAGAAGGAGTAAAAGAAGAAGAAGAAGAGGGTGGAGGAGAAGATGAAGAAGAACAAGGAGAAGAAAAAGTAGGAGAAGAAGAAGATGAAGAAGGGGAAGGAGGAGAGAAATAAGAAGGAGAAGAAGAAGAATAAGAAGGAGGAGAAGTAGAAGAAGGAGGAGAAGAAGAAATAGAAGTAGAAAAAGAAAAAGGAGAAGAAAAGGAGGAGAAGAAGAAGAATACGGAGGAGAAGAAGGAGTAAAAGAAGAAGAAGAGGGAGGAGGAGAAGAAGGAGAAGATGAAGAAGAACAAGGAGAAGAAGAAGAAACGGGGGAGAAGAAGAAGAAGTTGAAGAAGGGGAAGGAGGAGAGAAAGAAGGAGGAGAAGAAGAAGGGAAAGGAGGAGAGAAAGAAGAAGGAGAAGAAGAAGAATAAGAAGGAGGTGAAGAAGAAGAAGGAGGAGAAGAAGAAGCAGACCATATATTTTGTTACACATTCGGTGGAATATTTGAGGAGGCATCGTTGTGTATCTGTGGAGATAGCAACTATAAAGAATACAGAGAATAACATTTGTGGTGGCCAAAAATTTGTAGACGAAAGAAGAGGAGAAGAGAAGGTCGAAGAAGAGAATAAGGCGAGGAAGAAGAAGGGAAAGAAGAACTATAATAACTAGGAAAGAAAGATGAACAAAGGGTAATTGGAAAGAAAGATGGTAGACATGGAAGATGATCAAGGTAGAAAAATAGGTTAAAAGATGGTGGAGGTTGAGGAGGAGGAGGAGAAGGAACGTGTGGCAAAGAAGAAGAAGTTGAAGAGGATGTGGAAGAAGTAGAAATAGGAAAAAAGTAGAAAAAAGATGAACTTGATTGCCAACCTAAAACCAGAAGAAGAGAAGAAGAGGAGTAGGGAAAAATCAGCAAAGAAAAATTGGAGAGAAAGTTGGTAGACAAGGAAGAACAAAAATTATTAAGAAAAAGGCGGAAAAGGAGGAGATGATGATGAAAAAAGAAGAAGAAAAAGACGAGAGGGATACAAAGATAAGGACGAAGATGAGCTTCTACTAAAACAAGAAAGAGTCGAGAAGAAGACCAGGATAAAAGAACAACAAAAAAAATTTGTGGAGGAAGTTGGTAGACCTGGGAGAAGAAAAAAGGAGAAGGTGGAGGATGATTAGGATAAGGAAGAGAAGGAAATTAGAAGATGATTAATAAGGAGGGAAAGAAATAGAAGAAAGAGGGAAGGAGTAAGAAGAAGATAAAGAAGTGGAAGACTGAGAAGATGAAGAGGGAAAGGAAGAAATTATAATAAGCGGAACTGGTGAGAGGAAGAGAAGAAAGACCAGAATAATAGACGAAGAGATCGAAAAGAGATAAAGAGAAAAATGGAACGAGAATAAAATGAAGAAATGGAAGCAACAAGAAAATGATGTGCTAATTTGCATCAGCGATCAGCTAGCAAGCAATTTGGGAGTCATTGAGAAACGATGAGTGGTGTTGTTGATCCTCCACTTCCATCTCTCTTCTTCTCTTTTTTCTTTCTCTTCTCTTTCTTCTCATTCATCCTTCTTTCCTCTTTCTCCTCTTGATGCCAATTTGCCAGTGAAATATTCAGCCAGTCGTCTACGCTGACGAATTATATTGAATTTGTGAATATTCACGAGGAAGGAAGTGAGGACTGACTCACTTTGAAACCATACCTCAACCTCACCATCCCGTGAGTGAGTGAGTGGGCCTCCTGTGAGTGATGCTAGTACTGCTTATCTGTCTTAAGCCCCCTGAAACACCCTAAACCAGCCCCCCTCCCCACCAACCAACTAGCGAACCCTCTAATGCCAAAACCGCGCGGACCAAAATGTTAATGAAATTTCACTTGCAAAGACGTTTATCTTGAAAGGAAGACATTCCCTACTTTGCGGTCTATCAACCCCATCTACTTACTATTCCCTTTGGTTTCTTCTCCTCTTCTTCCCTTCTTTCTTCTCCTTCTTCTTCCTTTCTTCTTAATCTCCTTCTTCCTCATCCTCTTTACCTTCTGCTGCAAACTCTTCTTCACTATATTCTCTTCCGTTTTCTACCTTAAGCCGCGTCTCCACCAACCGAACATGTCTGCCGAACATTGGTGGGGAATACAAAAAACGGGCAAACATTAAACATATGGGTCACCGAACATGTTCGTGAGTTCAATTGAAATGTTCGGTCTGTAAGCGAACAGTGACCAACAACAGGTTCCCGCCACTAACCCCACCACAACGATCATAATGTTCGAGAAGGCGTCCACACCAAACCAAATCCAAAAAAATGTTGGTGACATCAGCTGATTACAGCGAACATTGTTCGCCAAGCATGTTTGGTTGGTGGAGACGCGGCTTTATACTCTACTTCTGTTTTTTCATCATTATCACCATCTTTTTCTTCTTCCTTCTCATTTTCTCTACATTCTCCTACTTCTTCTTTTTGTTTTTTTTCTTTTCATCCTCTTTTTTCATTCATCTGCTTTGTTTTTGTTTTCCAATTTTTTCCTGATTCTACCGCCATATTTTTAGTTCTCTTCTTCTTTTCTACGAAAACTTGACTTTTCCTTATTTTTGTACTATCTTCTTTTTCCCTTTTTCCCTTATTCTCGTACATCCTGGTTTTTCTCCTTCCTCCTCTTTTGTACATCGTTATTGTTTTTCTTCTTCGCCTACTTCCCTCCTATCTTCTTGTTTCTGTTTCCTCTTCATCTTCTTCCTCAACTTCAATTCTTATTCATCATCGTCATCATTATATTCATCTCCTTCTTCTTTTCATCGTTTTGCTACTTATTCTCCATATTTGATGTTTGCCATAGGTCTTTCAAGACCTGGCAAAGTGAGACTATAACAATCAATCAATCAATCTTCTCCCTTTATCTTCTTATTAATCTCCCCTTTATCTCCCCTTCTTATTCCTTCTCTACTTCTGTTGTTGCTTTTTTCATCTCCCTCTACTTTTTTCATTAATTTCGTTGTTCTTCTTCCTGTCCTCTTCATCAATCTGCTTCTTCTTCTTATTTCAAGTCCTCTCCCTCTTTCAATTATCCTTCTTGTAAATCTGTTTGTTATTTTCTTTCCTCTTCATCTTCTTATTTTTTTTCTTACTCTTTTTCTGTTCATTATCATTACTCTTCTCCTCCTGCTCCACTTGTCAAGTGTCAAGAAAGGACGAATCTTTGTCTATACTTCGCCATTTCAAGTACTGTAATTGCATCACTTGTTGATGCAATTAAGATCATATAAATTATATCATTGTACATAATTTCTAGAACTATAAAAATGTTCAGGATAGAGTATCGATGTAATGTTGATATTTTTTTAAGTACTCATATGCAAAAGTTTTAAATTCACATGAATAAAGAATGATAATTTATTCTAATCCTTGTTCCCCCCCTCCTCCTCTTTCTCCGACTCCCTTTTTTCTCCTTCGTTTTCTTCTTCCTTTTCTTGTCCTTTTCTCCTTCTTCTACCTCCCTCCTATACGTATTCTACTTACGTTTGCTCTTCTAGCTTATGTTCCCCCAGGTTTTACTATTATACAATTACGTGCACCATTCGGAATGAAGAGTAGAAAATAAAAGTAAGACAAAAAATAGACAAAGAAGGGGACCGAACTGCCTCGGGGTATAAAACAGAGCCACTGCATCAAGACACGAGAAAATTCCGTAGCAAGTGGCCCTGCTTTGAAATTACCCGATCTAGCCCCCTCTCCTCATCCCCCGAAAACAAAAGAAGAAATAAAACAATTATTCACACAACATCATGCTCTTAAATCAGACTTCTCTCTCTCTCAGTCTTTCTTTTTATCTATCTCTACCTCTCTATATATTGAGAGAGAGAGAGACAAAGGTACACTCACGACACAAATCATGCGTGTGTGTATGCGTCCGGCTACCGTACTAGGAAGCGGGAAATTACCGCACCGCAGCTTCTATTTTCCATGCAGTTGCATGTGGGCGTTCACACACACACACCCACACACACACACACACACGCAGTTGCCCATCACGCACAGCAGCCCAGGTGGCAGCAATCAGCTTTTGAACGCCGCAGGTAATTTGGACCCTGAATTGAAGTTTTAGTTGGTCTCTTAGTATACTTCTTTTTTTGTCTTTATTCCTTTTCTTTGTTCTCTTTTTATTCATTTTCTTTCGTTTTTGATTTGTAGTGTGTTTTGTGTACTGACCACCTATTACTTCGTTCTTGTTCCTTTTTGTTTTGCCTTTTTTTATTAATTTTTATTTTATCTGTTTTTATTCGTAGTTTGTACTGCGTGCTGACCACTTATTACTATGCATGACTGGATTTGTTTGGGGCAATGCTCTCTCACTTTGGGACATAATTTTTTTTCTCTCCAAGTTTATGAGCTGGGAACTACAAGAAGCTTTTAAAATGTTCTACATTCATGGAACCTATTTCGTTAATTTATTATAGAAACGTCTTCGTGCTGTCCTCTGTCGATGAACCAAGAGGATATGGAACTGAAGGGGTGAGGAAAGTGAATGAAGAGAAAAATAAAGATTAAGACTGAAGGAAAATGATGAGAAATGAAGAATTAGACACAAAAAATTAGGAAGAATGAGAAGAAGAATGAAGAAAAAGGAAAAGGGAAAAGGAGAGGAGGAATGAAGAGAAAGGGAAAAGAAGAAAAAAATCAGGTGGTAGTAGTAGAATAAAAGAAGAGATTGCAAAGAGAATTGCAATTGACAATTCTTTTAGTTGAAGGCTATTGTCAATTTGATCTTCCTGAAAAAAATCAATTTGTAAATAGGAATGGTACATAGTTACATAGATAGGATACATAGTCCCAGGATTTCATTTTGGGGGGGGGGGGGTGGGATGACCATCGGGGGTCCCCCCCCCCCCGGAAAAAATGTGGAATTTAAAGCCTAAAAACGTATTTTTGTACATATTTGAGCTCTTAAATATGCTCAAGCTAATAGTATTTCTGTTAGCTAATAAAATATTTTTTCATTTAAATTTTATTTTACCTAGGTGAAATAGGAGCCAACTATGGTGTTTGTTTTTCCTTTGATTTCCTTTCGCTTCACATTAAACATTAAAAGTCAATGTGATTATTTAATGAGTTAATGAGCATGATGACAAAGTTCAGTTAAATAAACATATAATGAGATTAAAAATTAATCAAGTGTTCACTGCGAATTTTTTCTTTATGGTTAGACCCTATTTTTAACATATAAGTTACGAAGGAATAGCCAAAAAATACTCAGATTGTTACACAACAATGTAATGGATGAATGTTTATTCTTCTAGCTAACAAGTAACAATGAGACAGATTAAATTTATTTCTCGCAAATACTATACACACATAATTATGAATAAATTCTTTTTTAGGGGGGGATCCATCTTGATATTTCGGGAGGGGGGGATATATCCCTCCCTTCCCCCCCCCCTGGGACCGCCACTGGGAATGGATGAACGAAAAACTAGACAGAGTGAGGCAGACCGGAGATCTGGCAGCGTGTGTGAAAAGCTAGTTCAGTAATAATCCGCAAGAGTGCTACGATACCAGACCAGTATACTGGATTGGAAAAACATGTTTGCTGTCTTGAGTCAGGTTAGGTTAAGTAGCTGAAAGCAATGAGGCTGTGCTTAGGGTTTTCGGTCATAATTATTTTTCGAAATTTCTTGTATTGTATATTATTAGGGTATTTAAATGTTTGCATTGCCATGAGATTATTTTTCATAAATGTTTTTGTGAAATATGGCGATTCGAAGTTGATATGTCTCCGTTTTGGGACTTGAACTCACCTACAAGTTATTTTAAACATTTGAAATTTTTTTATAACTGGAAGACACTTTGGGGGAAAGAATTACACATTTTTTATTCTAATTTAACAATTGGCTTTTACAAAATAAGTTTTAAAAAAGTTCTTATATTTTTGATCGACATGAAAAATATGTAATTTTATTTCTTAAGGCTGTGCGCAGGGTTTTTGGTCATAATTTTTTTTCGAAGTTTATTGTATTGGATATTATTGAGCTATTGAAATGTTAACCATTGCCATGAGAAATTATTTTTTTCATCAAATATTTTATGGAATATTGGAGTTTAAAGTGGAAATTTTTCTGTTTTTGAGGGCAATTGAACTCACCTACGAGTTATATTATACATTTGATAATTTTTTATAACTGAGAGATACATTGGGGAAAAGAATGACACATTTTTTATTTCAATTTAACAATTGGTTGTTTCAAAATAATTTTTTGAAAAACTGAAATTTTTTTCATGTTTAAAAAATTTATTTTGAGAAATCCAATTGTTTGATAGCAATGAAAAATATGTCATTTTATTCCTCAATGTGTCTTTCATTTAAAAAAAATTTATTAAAAGTTTAAAATAACTTGTACAGGGAGATCAATTGCCCCCAAAAACCGAAAAATTTCAACTTTGAACTCCTATATTCCATGAAATATTTGATGAAAAAAATAATTTCTCATGGCAATAGTCAACATTTCAATACCTTAATAATATCCAATACGGTACAATAAACTTCGAAAAAAATTATGAGGAAAAACCCTGCGCACAGCCTTAATGTATCAATTTATGAAAAATGATCAAAGTCTTAAATCATTTCTAGGTGCGATCAATTACCCCCAAAAACGAAAAATTTCAACTTTGAACCCTCATATTTCAAAAAATAATTGAAGAAAAAAATTTTCCCGTCACATCAGTAGATAACATTTCAAAGCCCTAATAATATTCAATATGAGTAGTTTCAAAAGAATTATGACAAAAACCCTGCGCACAGCCCATATTCAATTGTATTGGGCTACATGCTAGTTATTTTATAAATATCCAAAAATTATCAGGTCAGCACTTTCCAACGACTGAGGAACTTCATGACTAGGTCAAGATACATTCAAAATCACTGGCGGTAACATTTCATGAATAGGGTATTAAAAAGTTTGGTCACAACTGTATGGCAAAATACCTGAACCTTTAAGGTGATTGTGCTGGGTAGTAAACATAAGTCTACTTACATCTTGGGAATAAAATAACTTTTTTATTTTCACTGTTTACATTGAGCTACTCTGTGTTTATTTCCAGTTCGATAGTAATTGACAATGACGTAATAGTCGAAACTATAGTATTTAAAATGTTGATAAATTTAGTGGTTGTGACAACATCTGTGTTATTCGTTATAGCTGCCATTATATCTCCCTGACAAATAGTAAAAGAATACTTGGTGTGATTTCAATTGATAAAGATTGCTAGTGTTAAACCAATAATACATCACAGTAACTCACGTTAAAATCGCCTTAGCGCTATATTGGTCGTTTCAATACATTGTAAGACTAGGGGAGAGAAGAAGAAGAATTCGAAGATGGAGAAAGAGAAGAAGAGAAATAAGAAGAATGAGAAAAAGAAAAGGGGATGAAGAAAAGATTATCCTTCACTCACAGAGATTTTCATTCAATTTTTTTTACAAAAGTTGAAAAACCTTTCAACCGCATAACTTTGACCGCCATCTCGGATTTCACCAAGCAGCTTTTCTTTTTTCTTCTTTATCTCCCCCCCCCCCCCCGCCTTTCTATCATTTCCATTTGAATATTCTTGCTCATTAGTACCCCAAAGTACGGTTCCGAATCATTTCTCTTCTTCTTCCTCTTCTGCCTTTGCTTCATTTGCAGTCAGGTAAGTACTCCTTCTTATTCTTCTCCTCCTTTCTCCTTCTCCTTATTCTTCTTCATCCTTCTTTAAATTTTTCTTCTTCTCCCTAGGTATTTTTCCTTTGAATGTACGCTTGAATTGTTTCCAGCGACCGAAATAATAATTCAGCTTGCTTGAAGCCACTCTTTCATCTTCACTTTATAATTTTTCTTTTCTTTTTTTTTCTTATTCTTGTTCTCCATATCCTTTTTCTCCTTCTTTCCTCTTCCTCACTCCTTTACAGACGGTACTCCTTATTCCCCGTTTCCCTACATCATTATCCATCTTATTTTCTTCTCCACCTGTTCCGTTTCATCCATTTACTTCTTCAACTCTTTATTTGTTCCTTTTTGGTTTCTTCGTCAATTCCTCTCTCCTCAATCTTTTTCTAGATCTTCACGTTTCTTATTCCCTTTCTCGCCTTCTACTGTTCTCATCCTCACTCACTGCTTTTCTTCTTCAACGTTTTATTCAGATACTCTCCTTGTTTCTCTTTCTACACCTTTTCCTTTCTCCAGATCTTCTTATTAATTTCTCTTTAATTTTTCCTAGCTGCTCCATTTTGCCCTTTTTCTCTTCTTTCTTCCCATTTCCTACTTATCCTTATACCTATTCCTTCTTCTTCTTGTTCTTCTCTTTTTGCGTCTTTCCTCGTCGTCTTCTTCTCCTTCACCGTTCCCTTGTTCTTTATTTCCCCGTCCTACACTTTTTCTTGATCATCTTCTTATTTTCGCCTCCATTTTCATTTTTTTTGTTGTTTGTTCTATTCCACTTCTCTTTTTCATTGTTCAACCTGTTGCCCTTCTTCTTGTTCATTCCTCATTCTCCGTTTTACATCATCTCCTCCATCTCTTGCTTCTTTCCTCTCCCCATTTTCTTCATCCTCTTCTAATACTTATCTGGTATTTTTTCTTATTTGTCTTCTCTTATACTCTCCTTTTTTCCTATCTTCTTCTATTTTCTTCTTCTCCTTCTTCTTCTTCCCCTTCTTCTTCATTTTCGTCTCCTTTTCATTCTTATTTTACAACTACTTCTTTTTCTTCTTCTTCTTCTTCTTCTTCTTCTTTTTCTTCTTCTCCTTCCCCTTCTTTCTCTTCTCTTTTTCCTCCTCTCCATCCTAATCACTCTTATCTTCCTCTTTTCCATCACCTCCTCCCCTCCTCATTCACCCTCACCTTCTCTCGCTTCGCCCTCTCCTTCTCTTTCTTCTCCCACATATTCTCTTCCTTCTTCCTCATCTTCTAACCCTCCTTCTTCTTCTTCTCCCCCACCTTCTTCTCAACGTCTTTCCTGTCCTGATTTCTTTTATTGCACATCCAATTAACCCGCACAACAGATGCGTCTTTCCCGCTTTGTTGTTTACTCACAAAATGAAAGAAAGCTGACGTGTATTATTATTATTCTCTTTGGAGCCTTCATTACTACTTCTTTGCAGATGATGATTTACTTCCAAAGAGAGCTCTTCTCTTTTTGTCTCAGGGTTGGTGGGGGTGCTGTTAGGGGGGGGGAGGAGGTACAGGAGAAGGAGCATCTCCCATCACCACACTGGGTGTACTTGTCAAGTTCAGATTTACCAAAATGAAAAACATTTCTAAGTTTTTCCAAAAATTGAAAAAAGTGGTTCATTTACAAGCTCCTCTCAGAAACAATATTCTTAATGAAGAATCACAGACAATGAGTGAAATCACCACTTAGAGTTCTTATTAATTACTATTGCTAGTGGCCAAGTGTAATTCTGTATACATGTTCAGCAGATCCCTAATTTTCATCAAAGTACGCCTCAATTTTACGTTTTCCTAGCGTTTCAATCTTTTGCATGACAAAAACGTTGAAATTTCGTTGAAAATTCTCCCTCTTCCCTGGTATTGTGTAAATTCACCCTTGAAGGATGAAGCCCATATAGGTCTGAGACCTGAGCGTGGGTAATGCGACGGATGGTGGTGATTGATGAGCTAGACCCACCGTTTTAGGTGGGTTCCGAACCACCGGGAAGTGATTTTACCGCAGAGAACAGTGTCTTTTTTGCTGGCCAATCTAATTGGTCACCCTTACAAAGAGTGCCCAGGATAACGCAGTTTATCCCCATCTGATTGAACAGATACCTGCTACGGCTCACGGCTATCACTTTCCTTATAATCCTTTCCTATCATATTACATTATTATATCCAATCCATTAATATATTTAATGAGAGGTTTGCCTATCCTACGCCTTCTAGGAAATTTGGAATGTCTGGCTATGATTTCAAATGAGTACCTCGTAAAATAATATGCATCACTTAACAGTAAAGAGGATGGCCTATTGGACCCCTTTAATGGAAAGGAATCTAATATACATCTATTATTATAATATTACTATTACCTCTATTACTTTCATATTACCTATCTTTTACCTCTGCTACCCGTTCAGTTAATTTTCTTCGAGCTACCATCAACAGGGTGTCTACAAATAAAGGTGCCATATGTTGTCTGTTTAAATAGCGTTTTTTCAATTAAAAAAGATAAATTTAATGTAATGGAATTTAATTCTTACTTCTATTATATTAATATGACTATTTCTTCTTTTACCTATCTTTTACCTCTACGTTCCGTTAATTTTCTTCAATCTACCGTCTAGAAATAAAGGTGCCATATATTGTCTGTTTAATTAGCGTTTTTCAATTTCCTACAATAAACAGCAGAAATGCCCACACTTTAAAAACTGATTTAACGGACCAAAATTGAAATTAAAAGTTGAAATTAATTTGGGAATACTTAAATAAAACGAGGAAGATCGCATTTTCGTTATTATTTGACACTTTATTCTCGGAATTGAGCTTTTTGAGAGTCTTGTTAAAAGTAATTACATGTTTTATTGTACCATCATTACAATGAAGTTTTTGAATATATATAATTAAATTCAGACTGTGTTCAGTGAACTTCTATATTTATCTTGAATGGAAAAGAACCAATTAATTTTTTTGGAAGTGGATTTATAAGGGGAGTGATAGCCGCCAGCCATAGCAGGTATCTGTTCAATCAGGTAGAGATAAGCTGCGTTCTCGTAGGTCCTGTTTGTAACGGTGACCGATTAGATTGGCCAGCAAAAACGACACTGTTCTCTGCTGTAAAATAACTTTCTGGTGGTTCGGATCCCACCTAATACTGTAGGTTCAACTCATCAATCACCATCATCAAAACTCATTACCCACGCACAGGTCTCAGACATGTGGGCTTCATCCTCAGGAAAAAAAAGTGTTTATGAATTGTAAGTGTGAATTTACCTCAACGTTTTGGAAAGCATTGTCAAAATTTTTGAAGAAAGTACCTTTGGGCTTTGTCAGTTGCATCTTTACTTTATTGTTGTTTTGTCTATGAAAAAATAAATTGATAAATCACTTTTGCATGTATTTTAGTTGGTTGGGAATTAGCACACTCTTCAGCACCAATTTCATAACATTGTAACACCTCAGCGTGGGACCATTATTCAAGATATTAACATAAGTAGGTTAACTAAGTTGGTACTTAATGCAAAATTTTATGATGCTTGAAAATCGCGATTCATGAGCTCAAATTATTCTTGGAGTTCGTGATCCATGAAACACCGATCTAGTCAGAGAGAAACGTGAGCTAGACAGAGATAGAGCTGATAAAAATGCAAGAGAAATTAAATGACAGATGAAATTTGTTTAGGCCGCACGAATACCAAGTGGGGTACGCTGGTTCACTTGTATGTAAAACTTGTTCTGGAATTATGTAACATAAAACGTATTTCTGCTGTTCTCTGTCGACAAATTTGTAGCATTAATGAATGACGGATTGGAAAAGTAGGAGGGGAGGAAGAAGAATTAGGAGACATCAAGAAGAAGACAAAAGGTGAAGAAGGAGAAGAGAAAGAAAAAAGAACTTCCTCTTTTTCAAAAGAAGAAGTTGGAGGACGAGATAGGGATGAGACGGAGAAGAAGATAAAGAAGTATTAGGTGAAGAGTAGCAGAAGAAGAGAAAGAAGAGGGAGATGAAGAAGAGGAGGAGAAAGGAGGAGGAGGAGGAGGAGAAAGAGGAAGAAGTAGAAAAAGAAGAAGAAGAAGAAGGAGAGGAAAGAAAAACGTCAACTATTTACATAAGAAGTTGGAGGAGTATAATAGGAATAAAAGGGAGAAGAAGATGAAGAATTAGTCGGATGTGTAGAAGAAGAACAAAAAGAACAAAAAGAACAATCAAGAAGAAGAAAAGGAAGGAAAAGAAGAAGAGCAAGAAAAAGAATAAGAAAAGAAAAAATGTGATCAATAAATTAAATTTCTAAATATGTTGTCAGGTTCTAGATATCCTGATTGCGAGTGTAACCTGCTGGTTTGATCGTCTTATGCTCTTTTCTGTCGACGAAATTCTTAACGCTTGAGATTGAGGGATCGAATTAGTGAGAGAGAAAGAAAGAATAATGAGGAAAAAATAGAAGAAGAAGATGATGCTGATCAAAGAATGAGAATGAAGGACGAGTGGAAAGATAAGGATAATAGTGTGACAGTAAGAGCAGTGAGTAAAAAATAAAATAAAAAGTAAGAGGAGGAAATAAACAACAAAGAAAATAGGAGAAAAACACTGAGGAAAGAAATATTGAGAGGGAGATGGAGTGGAATTACTGAAGAGAAATGTGAAGAAAAAAGAGGAAAAAGGAAAGTAGTAGAACTGTCGCAAGATGAATGTTGAAAATAGACCTGACGCATAATATGTGGAAATGAGGTGGGACAACAGGGATTGAAAGAAAATGGAAGTGGAAGAAGTTGGAGGAATGGGAAAAAATCAAAAGTGGAAGGGAGGGAAGATGGTAGGGGATCATAACGATGAGGAAGGAGAAGGAAAAATGAAGATTCTGGAGAAGCAGAAAACAAAGAGAAATATGAAAATAATTGAAGAAAGAGAAAGAAGAAAAACAACAAAAAAAGAAGTGGGAGAAAGACATGAGCGTGATAAAGTAAAGGAATCTGAAGAAAGGGAAAGAAGAAGAAAATGCTGGAGCAGTAAAACAGAAAAAAAGAAGAACAAAACAATTAGAAAAAATGTGATTATTGCATTGTGATAGAGCTAAAACAGTGAAATTAACTAGCCATTATGTTTCAAGAAATGCAATGAACAGTATGATAACACATTGTAGTATACATAACCTTATTCCCACAGAGTTTGCTGTGATGATAACAGCTCTACTCTCTTATCAGTTTGACAATCATAGTTGTCTTTGCTTATCATGATGTTGGGTGACAGTCTGTTACGTGTGACCCATTCTGTGATGCGTTAAAGTCTGTTACGTGTGACCCATTCTGTGATCTGTGACCCTGTGACGTGTGCAAACAATGTTAAAAGCGTTGTGTCAACACTATCATGTTGCTGTCAGTGTTATCTGCAACATGTATCAATACTATATTTTTATTAAAGCTAACTGGAAAAATCTTGACTGTGATTTTAGCCAATTTTGAAAACTTTTATTTAGAGTTGTTTGAAATTGAGCTCGATTTTCAATTCTTATACTAGCGTATAAGATTGGTAGTATTGTATGTATATACTTGATCTGACTTGTCTTATACTTCTTAAGTATTACAGAGTCGTCAAATGTGATCTCCATTAAAAAGTGGAAAAAGGTAATCAACCTCAATGGTTTGGACACAATATAGACAAAATTTAGAAGAGAGTAATTTTGAACTTTGTTGCATCTTCATTTCAGTGTTATTCGATGCAATAAATACATTGTTAATTTATTAATAAATTTATAAATAAACAATTTATTGATTTGAACCCTGTGATTTGAGGCAAATTTTGCACACTTTTATTTATAATTGTTCAACTCAATGTATCTTGAACGAACCTAAAGTCGTATTTCCCTGGTAATAGGAGCTCTAGCATTACAAATGTTCTTCCGAGTGAAATTCCAAATAAAGTGTTTTTTTAGAGTTATGTCACTTTAAAATAAATTAAAACACTAATAAATTGCATTAATTGCCATGAATTGGCTTCACTTGAAACATAATTTCATTCCATTTTTTTTTTAAATTATTTCTGACATATGGCCACCATGGCTGGCTCGGATGTGGTCCAATCGAGAGGTCCAATTTCTGACAACGTTTTGCAGCATTTGGGGCGATTTGTCAGCAATAACAAGGCGAATGTTGCTTTCAAAATCGTCAATCCTGGTTTATCCTTGTAGACAAGTGATTTCAAATACCCTCACAGAAAATAGTCAAGCGGTGTTGAATCGCAGGATTTTGGAGGCCAATTCACAGGTCCAATACGAGAAATCATGTGATCACCAAATGTCTCGTCCATCAAATCGATTGTGGTTCGCGATGAGTGACAAGTTACGTTCAGGCGTCTATCCATGATAAAATTGCAAACAATACTGAACACAAATCAGCGGCTAGTTGACAAAGTTTTTCCGACTGGAAACAGTGCTGCCAAATTAAAGTTCTATACGTCTAAAATACACCTTATAATAGGTATAATTCCATTGGGTCTTAGGACATGAATATGGACTGTAATTTGATATATTTTGGACACCATGAAGTTTAAACTTCAATTCTTAACTAGGATTTCGATTAAATTCACATATTATCAGTCAGGGATGAGGTGAAAATAGCTATTTGCGTGTCTAGAGTGCAAAGTGGCGTTTTTCTGCATCGAGAGAAACAGTTTTTTCGAGTGCAGTAACAATACTTTGCGCTCGAATTACATATTTAATTTTCCCTACAAAAATGTGTAGAGTAATTTAAACAGAACAAAACCTAACCTGACAATTCCTCACATAACCTATCTTCGAATCAAATCGATTTCAACAACAACAATTGCTGACTATATTTCGTAGCTTAAGCAGAGTAGCCAACCTATTTTTGAATGCAGCATAGGGAACCTGCGTATTACATGCTCACTATTTTGTGTTGTTAGGTTGCAAATCTGGAGCGCGGAAAAGTACTTTCGCGCACTGGTTTTAAGTTTCCCGTACTGGTGCAGGAATAGACTATTTTGCGTACTACAGTTAGTGCAAAAATTGGCACTCTTTCGGGTCACTGTAGGAAAATAGTTATTTATGTATTAAGAGTGTGAAGCGCGACTTTATCGCTCAAGCCAAAACATTTACTGCGCGACGCATAGCGGAGCGCAGTAATTTTGTGAGAGCGATAAAGAAGCTTCACGCGCGAATTGCATACAATATTTTTCCTACAACTGCAGTTCTGGATTCCAACACAATATAAGCTCGTAGTTTGTAACATCACAGACCGTACGCGGATTTGGTTAGCATGCGCCATTGTTTAGGTTATGTGAATTTCACGGATACCGTGATCCACCAATGAGAAGACATCAAAATCAAAACAGAAGCGTAAAGAAAACAGCTGGCGAGCGTAAAGTACTTTACCGCTTGCATAGCAGTAAAGAGGTATTTTACAATTCGTTTTCAGTACGTAAATAGTTATTTATGTATTAAGAGCGTGAAGCGCGACTTTATCGCTCGAGCCAAAACATTTACTGCGCGACGCATAGCGGAGCGCAGTAATTTTGCGAGAGCGATAAAGAAGCTTCACGCGCGAATTGCATACAATATTTTTCCTGCAACTGCAGTTCTGGATTACAACACAATAAAAACTTGTAGTTTGTAACATCACAGACCGTGCGCGGATTTGGTTAGCGTGCGCCATTTTGAGGTTATGTGAATTCACGGATTCCGCGATCCACCAATGAGAAGACATCAAAATCAAAACAGAAGCGTAAAGAAAACAGCTGGCGAGCGTAAAGTACTTTACCGCTTGCTGAGCAGTAAAGAGGCATTTTACAATTAGTTTTCAGTACGTAAAGAACTACTTTACGAGCAGTTGTAGGAAATAGTTATTTATGCATTAAGAGCGTGAAACGCGACTTTATCGCTTGAGCCAAAACATTTACTGCGCAACGCATAGCGAAGCGCAGTAATTTTGCGAGAGCGATAAAGAAGCTTCACGCGCGAATTGCATACAATATTTTTCCTAAGACTGCAGTTCCGGACTCCAACACAATAAAAGCTTGTAGTTTGTAACATCACAGACCATGCGCGGATTTGGTTAGCATTCGCCATTGTTGAGGTTATGTGAATTCCACGGATTCCGTGATCCACCAATGAGAAGGCATCAAAATCAAAACAGAAGCGTAAAGAAAACAGCTGGCGAGCGTAAAGTACTTTACCGCTTGCTGAGCAGTAAAGAGGTATTTTACAATCAGTTTTCAGTTTGTAAATAACTACTTTACGGGCAGTTATAGGAAAAAACTACTTTACGAGCAGTTGTAAACTTTAATGGGTTGGTTAAAATGAGACATCATTCTACGCTCATTTCAATAGTCATGGCATTCTTTTACAAGCTTCCTCCTTCAGGTCAGTTCAAATTTTGAACAACATTTTTTCATTGTGATAAACGATTTGCTTTTTGAAATCATTCATTAAGATTTAGCAGTTGTATTGATCACTTTAACGCTAATTTAGACTTCAAGACTTTAACCTACAACGTGTAGAACGGTGGCCATCTTTAAAGATAGCCATGGTAAAGTTTATAGATATATATAACAATTACTACCACATTTGTGTATGTCTATAGTTGAGTATAGACACCGGATAGGCGCTCAAGATGGCGTCGGCTACTTTTATCTGACTTTATGCTCTCTCCACATTCTTAAACCTCCATGGTGACAACAACATCAAAGCCACAAGACCTTGATGAAGGACAGACGTGTCACTTTTGTGATGAATGAGTCCATGAGAATGTAGTTCATCATTTCGCCGCCAGGTAGCAGCACACCTGAGTCTCATGGAATGCTACAGCTACTGATGCATAGCAGCTAAGGAAGAGCAGAGCATTAATTCCAATAAATCAATTCATCACGTTCTCGGACATTATTCTCCATAAGTCTTCTTCATCTTCTTCTTCTACTTCTTCTTCTTCTTCTTCTTCTTCTTCTTCTTCGTCTTTTCCTTCTTCTTCTCTTCCTCCTTTTCCTCTTCCTCTTCTTCTTCTTCTTCTTCTTCTTCTTCCTCTTCTTCTTCCTCTTTCTCTTCCTCTTCCTCTTTCTATTCCTCTTCCTCCTCCTCCTCCTTTTCTCTTCTTCCTCTCTCTCTTCTCCTTCTCCTTCCTCTCCCACTTCCTCTTTCTCTTCCTTCTCTTCCTCTTCCTCCTCTACCACTTCTACTTCTTTTTTCTTCTTGTCCTTCATTTTCTTCTCAGTGCTGTCAACAGTGCTTCTTCCTCTTCCTCTTCCTCTTCCTCTTCCTCTTCTCTCCTTCTTAATCTCCCTCTTCCTCTTCTCCTTTTCCTTCTCCTTCCTCTTCCTCTTCCTCCTCTTCCTCTTTCTCCTCTTCCTCTTCCTCCTTCCTCTTCTACTTGTTTTTCCTTCTTGTCCTTCATTTTCTTCTCCGCCTTCTTTCTCCTCTCCTTTTCTGTCCTTATCTTCATAATTGTTCTTCTTCTCTATCAATCTTTCTTTTCTTGTTCCTTCTTTTTCTCCAACCTCCTGCGTTTGCTTTTTTCTCTCTTTTAGCATTTTTCTCAGTTTGTCCTGCTCCTTTCCGCCTTCTTCTTGTTGTGGTTCTTCTACTTCTTCCCCTTCTACTCCTTCATCTTCGTATTGCTCTTCTTTATTCTTTCTATCATACTTATTTTTCTCTTTTCCCTTTACCTCTTTCTTTGTATTTTCTCTACCTTTTCCTACTCCTTCTTCTACTTCTTTTTTCTTTTTGTCCTTCATTTTCTTCTCTTATTTTTTCGCTACTTTTCCGTCCTTATCTTCATAATTTATTGCTCTTCTTCTCCGTTTTTTCTCTTATTCTCTTTCTTCTTTTTCTCTGAAATACTTTACTTCTCCATATTCTTTTTTTTCTTTTCTTTCTTCTTTTCTCTATAACACACTTTGGCTGTGTTCTCTTTCTCCAAGTCTTGTTAACATTCTTATCCTGTTCCTGCTCCTCCTTCTCCTCCTCCTCCTTCTCTTCCTCCTCGTTCTCCTCCTCCTCCTCCTCTTCCGCCTTCTCATTGTCATCTCCTACCATTTCTCCTTTTTCTCTCTTCTTCTTTTTTCACTTCTTTTTTTCTCTTCTTTTTTCTCCTACTCATTTCTCCGTTTTTATCCTTCTTTTTCTTTCTGCTTCATCTTATCTCCTTTTATTCTTCTTCTTGTTTCTCACCTTCTTCTCCAACTTCCTCTCACAAGTCATCATTCGCTCCGTCAGTCGTTACCTCAATTACTTCTTTCTTTGTCACTCTCCGCTATGTTCTTCGTTCCATTTCTTGTCCATCATATGTCACTACATAGCGGTTGATATTATGCCGACAAAAAGTCATTATGCGAGCAGTTTGTGACGGACCTAAAGAAAGAAAAAGAAAGAGAAAGAGTGAGAAAGGACACGTGATAAAGTGAGAGAAAAGAGCAACATTTGTCAGTGTCAGTCGGCAGGATCTCTTCCACCTGTGTCAATTACTACTGTGCCCTAACCTTTTCACTGCACTGAGAAAAATACTCTCTTTATTCATCTTCTCTCCTGCACGCTCATTCTCTCTATCTGTCTCTTTCTTTTCTCTGCTTCTTCCTTCTAATATCATCATTCATTCCTCTCATAACATCCGTCAGGTTGTTCAGGTTAGGTCTTCTCTTCTATAATGTTGTTGACTTCAAAAGAAAGCCTACATTTTTCTAGGAGATGTTTCAGGAAGAATCTGTTTTACTGTACCAAACATGGAGGTTTAAGAAAATGGAGGAAGCTCAAATTCAGAAAAGTGTTGCCGACAATTTTTAGCGGTTATCCGGCGGTTGTACTCCACTATAGATATACACTAATGTTGTTTTAGCTGTTATATATATAACAACTTTATTTACTTCATTCACCCTCTTTTATTCACTTTATTAATTACTTATCTTCGATGATTTAGGATGTGTACCATGGCTAACTTCAAAGATGGCCGCCACTCTACACTTCATTGTAGGTTAAAGTTAAAGCCATCAAATCATCGTTAAAATCAGTACGACTTTTGGTGGCGAAATCTCCATGAATGTTTTAAAAAAATTTTTTGAGAAACTAATCGTTTTCCACAGATAATGAGCGTAGTTCAAACTTTTGAACTGAGATGAAAGTAGAATCTTGTAAAAGTTAACTTTGTTAGAAATTTACAGTGATAAAGCCACGAATGACGTCAGATACCATGAAGTAGGATGGCCTAGTTTGCTTTCTTTTACGGTTACACTTTTTTAACATTGGTGGTATACGTTATGCTCCCTCCGAAAATGATAATTTTCGCTTTCACAAAGTCAGGTTTTTCTTCAGCACAATTATGAGCTCTTCATAATATTTATATTGAGGAAACCTTTTTACATTGTTTTATCACTGTACTACTTACTATTCAATTTATCTATTTTTATTATTGTGTTTGGTGGCGAAATTGTACAAATGTAGAAAATAATGGTTCATTTTTAATTTATTAATAGACGAATACTCGACGTTAGTATATCCCAACTTTGGACAATTTCTTTGAAAAATATCATCCGTTAGAACGAATCACCAGTAACCATGACACGGCTAAACGGCGAAGTGAAACTACATAATGTAAGGGTCTCCTCACCATCAAAAGCCATACACTAATAATAATTCTATTATAAATAATAATTTTATTAATATTGAAAATAATAATAATAATAATATCCTATTATAAAACTATTCCTCTTTGAAGACAAAACTGTAGTTGAAAAGTGTCTATAGTTACGTATAAATAACCAAGACCTTGATTCTACATGCGCAGTCAAATTATTCATTTATGATTTAAAAATCGTCACCAAAGAGGAATTTCTTTGAGTTTGTGGCACGGCGCTATTAAAGATACTAGTAAAACGCAGGCTTGATGACGTGACGCAGGGTAACTTTTATAAAACACATCAATGAACCTGACCTTTTTTCTTTTCTACTTGCGCAGTCTGATTAATTCCTGTGATTTAAATTTGAAACCTTTGTATTGTATGTGCAGTTAAATCCATTGCTATGATCCACAAATCGTCACCATTGTGAAAATTTTGTGATAAATAAGCAGACCAATCCATTTCTTTGATATATGTGTGCAGTCTAATAAATTTCTGCATCCCACATAATGTCACCAACGTAGAACCTCTATGTTCACTTTCCTCTCATATACGTCTTTTTATACGAGAGGCTCAGGGTTCGAATCCCATACGGCTGTGGTATTTTTTCCCATGAATTATATTTTCATCCCCAGGGTTATGTTTGAAGCATATGTAAGCGTCAGAATGATGAAAACGGGAATAATATCACATCCCTGTACAGAAAAAAAAAAAAAAAAAAAATGCTATAAGGGGAGAATTGTTGCTCTTCTATGAAACTCAATACATCACCAGACTAATTGCTGCATTTCTGGTTCTAACTGTACATCTTTCACACACTCTAACTCTCAACTTCTGATACTAAACTCATCTCTCATTCATTCCCTCTCTCTCATGATCACACTCTCTCTCTCTCTCTTTGTCTCTTTTTTACTCCTTTTCTCTGTCTCACTCGCACTCCTAATTCTCTTTTTCCCCTCAGAGCTCCCCTCACAACTCTTTTTACACCTAAATTTCTCACTGACCATCAAAACCATTGGTCTGATTTTGCTCCTATTAAACCAACATATCTTTTTTCACTTCTCTCCCTTTTTCCTCCGTCTCTCTTTTCTGTTCTATTTTTTGTTATTCTCATCTATCCAAGCTATTGTTTCTACAGTAGCTCTTCTTGTCTTCCAATTCCTTTTACAGTCCATTTAATCTTTTTCCTACAGCTGCTCGTAAAGTAGTTCTTTACGTACTGAAAACTAATTGTAAAATACCTCTTTACTGCTCAGCAAGCGGTAAAGTACTTTACGCTCGCCAGCTGTTTTCTTTACGCTTCTGTTTTGATTGTGATGTCTTCTCATTGGTGGATCATGGAATCCGTGAAATTCACATAACTTCAAAAAAGTCGAACGCTTACCAAATCCGCGCACGGTCTGTGATGTTACAAACTGCAAACTTTTATTGTGTTGGAATCCAGAACTGCAGTTGTAGGAAAAATATTGTATGTATTTCGCGCGTGAAGCTTCTCTATCGCTCTCGCAAAATTACTGCGCTCCGCTATGCGTCGCGCAGTAAATGTTTTGGCTCGAGCGGTAAAGTCGCGCTTCACGCTCTTAATACATAAATAACTATTTCCTACAACTGCTCGTAAAGTAGTTCTTTACATACTGAAAACTAATTGTAAAATACCTCTTTACTGCTCAGCAAGCGGTAAAGTACTTTACGCTCGCCAGCTGTTTTCTTTACGCTTCTGTTTTGATTTTGATGCCTTCTCATTGGTGGATCACGGAATCCGTGGAATTCACATAACCTCAACAATGGCGAACGCTAACCAAATCCGCGCATGGTCTGTGATGTTACAAACTACAAGCTTTTATTGTGTTGGAATCCAGAACTGCAGTTTTAGGAAAAATATTGTATGCAATTCGCGCGTGAAGCTTCTTTATCGCTCTCGCAAAATTACTGCGCTCCGCTACGCGTCGCGCAGTAAATGTTTTGGCTCGAGCGATAAAGTCGCGCTTCACGCTCTTAATGCATAAATAACTATTTACGTACTCTGTTTTTCTCCTCACCCTCTGAAATCATTTGTTTATCCTATCTCTTCTTTCTACATATTACTTTTACTTCTCTCTCCCATCTCCCCCATCAAGTGATAGCCGTTAGCTGTAGCAGGTATCTGTTCAATCAAATGAAATAAGCTGCGCTCTTCTGGGCCCTCTCTGTAAGGGTGACCGATTGGATTGGCCAGCAAAAATACTTTGTTCTCTGCTCTAACATCACTTCCCGGTGGTTTGGAATCCATCTAAAACTGTAGGTTCAACTCATCAATCACCATCCTTCAACTCATCAACCACACACTTGTCTGAGACCCTATGTGGGCTTCATCCTTTAAAAAAAAAATATTTTTCATTTTCCCCTAATAATATATTTTTCAGTTACTTGGACTTCTTCTTCATGTCTAACGAACATTAATTTCTTTGAACCTCATTCTCTGTTGTTCTACATTTTTCTTGAATTTTCATACTCTCAACTTGGTATTGTTTGTTTTTTTATTCTCTCTGATTTCTATATTTTGTAATTTTTGTTCCAATTTCTATTCTCTATATTCTGTGTTTCACATAATTTCATTCTTCTAATTTTTATTCCCTATATTCTGTAATGTTCATATTTTCCTTGTATATTCTCTGTGTTCTACAAATTATTTTTTAATTTTCATCCATTGTATTCAGTATTTCATATAGTTTCTTTTAATTCTCATTCTTTGTACCTTGAATCTCAAATATTTTCTTTTTTAAAATTCTGTGTTCTGTATTTTATTATTATCGTTCAATTTTTATCCTCTGGATTTTATATCGATATATTTTCTCCAAGATTTCTCTCCATATTCCGTATTTTTTATACTTTTTTCGAATTTCTATTTGTATCTTCTATATTATAATATTTGAATTTTCACTCTCTTTATTCTGATTTTTAATATTTTTTTAAATTTTCTATTCTTTATTTATTCTACCCTAACTCTATTTAAGCAAGACTTTTCCTGCTTCTCTATCTTTATTTTCTGCATTTCTCTTTTTCTCCAAGTCTCATCTCCTGTTATTCCCAATTTCTCTCTCTTTTTTAGAACTACCCCCTTTCTCACTCCCACACTCTCTCACTCCCTCCCTTTCTCTCTTTCCTCATCTTCCACTCTCACGTTTTACAAGCTTTTTACATTTTTGATTAGTTAGCCGTTTTTTGTCCAGTTAATGGCTGCCGTAAAAAGCGCACCCTACTGCTCGTTTACCCCCCACTCCCAATATCCATCGTTTCCTTCTTTTTCCTCTCATTTTTTTCGTTATTCTCCTTTTCTCTTCCCCCCCCCCCTCCTTTCCAGAAAATCCCTTCTACACACGTGTACTAGCCGCAGACCAATGGGAGCACAGCGCATTTTGGCATTCATTGGCGAAACCATCAAAACTTTTTGGATTTACACTTTTCCTTCATTTTTATATCCTTTTTGTAGGAAATTTCATGTTTCCCATTATAGTTTGAGTGCATTTTATGTTATCTTTGGTCCTGCCACTGATTAACATATTTTAGATTTAGTTATGAACTCACCTTGAGGCTTCCTTAACTGAAGGGTGTCTTAGATTCACTCTAAGGTCATTATTTATTTTTGTCTCTTAAGGTCATTATTCAAGGTGCGCATTATTTACGGTCATTATTTATCCTTTAGAATGTAATGCATTCAGAATATACATCTCAAGGTTCCCTCAAGGTACACTTGAGTCGAGGAAAGTTTATAAATACGGGCAAAGGACTTTCAGGGCTTTAATCATAAGTCTCCGTGAAGTCGAGGAGAATATATGTTAATAAATACTCCATTGGAATCCTTCGAAATTTAAAAAAAAATACAGTACTATTACATATATTTCTTATTATTCTCCTTCGAAACATATCCACTTCAGTTCACTAATAGTATTTGTTTTGTGTTCCAGGTATGTCCTCTTGTCTATACAAAAAGCTCACTGTTCTAGTAAGTAAAAAATTATTTTAAATTGTTGTTACTTATATGAACCAATGTTTCATATGTCAAACCAAAAATTTGAATAAGGTATAAGAATAATAATTAATACTAAGATTTGTAGCTGTCACAATCACTTTTATTGGAAACAGTGGGATATTAGTTTTGGTTGTTACACCATTATCAATCTCATGCAAACTAAAACTTAAGTACAGAGTAGCTTGATATATACTAAACATGGAATGATACTATTGGCCACGGAGCTTAGGCAGAAAGTGCATCTGTTACGCTAACGTTCATTGAAGATCTGTGATTGGCTGAAGGCCAAAACAAGACACACCCACTGGTGGGAGGAGCAACAAGCAAAAATAAGTCCTGCTAGTTGACTCTTATTTTCGCTTGTTGCTCCTCCCACCAGTGGGCATGTCATTTTTAGGCTTTCAGCCAATCAAAGATATTCAATGAAGGTTAGCCTAGCAGAAGCACTTTATCCCTTAGCGAATTCAACATTTTCTTCGACCTTGAACTTTTTTTTATTAGTAATGTGATGCTTTGCAGAATTTGAGTCTATTTTTTGGGTTTTCTAATATCTAATATGTTTATTCTATGTTTAAATGTTTTTAATTTTAGCCTACTTGAGTATTGTTCTTGTTTGTTGTTTTCTATGTGTTCTCAGTTTTTGATTCTTGATTTTGACACTTATTTTTGCTTGTTGATCCTCCCACCAGTGGGCATGTCTTGTTTTGGACTTCAGCCAATCACAGAGCTATCAGAAGTACTTTCTCCCTCAGTCAATAGTATCATTCCGTAATTAGTATATATTACTCCATACTTTAGTTTTAGTTTGTTTGAAATTGATAATGGTGTAACAATCGAAACTAGTGTTTTCCTGTTTTCAATACATGTGGCTGTGACAACTTCAAGTCTTACATAGTGGCCTATTAATTATGGATATCTTCCACAATATCACCTTCGCCACTACAAAAAAAAGGTGAAATAATAATTCAGAGAAACAGCACAACTGCATTAAAAAGAAGGATTGCTCTACAGTCTACAGCAAATAGCACAGAGTAGGCACTACATAGAATAGGGTCTGGTAGCGCAGTTTGTTGTAGCGCTTGTCTTAGATAAGGCTCTAGCTGGCTTAGTAGCTTAGTTTCCTGCAGCTTTGGGTTCAAATCTCATTCTACCATAAATGTTCTCCTGGGCCCTTTCTGTAAGGGTGACCGATTGGATTGGCCAGAAAAAATACTTTATTCTCTGCTGTAAAAACACTCCACCGTAGTTGGGAGCCACCTCCCCCCCCCCCTCACTTAAAACTGTAGGTCCAATTCATCATTCACCCATTCAGATCATTACCCACGCACAAGTATTCAGACTAATGTAGGCATCATCAGCAATATAAAAAAGATTAGCCAACTACTTTGGCATTTATATTGATTGGTCGAAGTACAGTTGAAAGCGAAAGACATTTCACATCTTCGTCTTACAGCAATGAATGTACAAAAACGAATGTAAATTACAAATACGAAATAAGCCATATAATATCAGAAAAAATTAAATAAACCTAATAAACAAAAAAGAGATTGATTTAACAAATAGGCGTACAGTGGAAAGAAAGAAATTAATTACTGTACAAGCACAGGCGATATAATTAAAGCAGACATCGATTAAAATGCTTTTTCCTGCAACTGCTCGTAAAGTAGTTCTTTACGTACTGAAAACTAATTGTAAAATACCTCTTTACTGCTCAGCAAGCGGTAAAGTACTTTACGCTCGCCAGCTGTTTTCTTTACGCTTCTGTTTTGATTTTGATGTCTTCTCATTGGTGGATCATGGAATCCGTGAAATTCACATAACCTCAAAAAAGGCGAACGCTAACCAAATCCGCGCATGGTCTGTGATTTTACAAACTACAAGCTTTTATTGTGTTGGAATCCAGAACTGCAGTTTTAGGAAAAATATTGTATGCAATTCGCGCGTGAAGCTTCTTTATCGCTCTCGCAAAATTACTGCGCTCCGCTACGCGTCGCGCAGTAAATGTTTTGGCTCGAGCGATAAAGTCGCGCTTCACGCTCTTAATACATAAATAACTATTATTGCTGTCTAGCTTAAATTCATTTCTATCTTTCACACTTCTTAATTCTTACTATTAATATTGTTCCCAGTGATTAATACACAGTATATCCTATTCAATAACTTTTTTTAAATATATTCTTGTGTATTTTTCTAAGTTTGTGTGGTACCTGTAATAATATTGTTTGTCAACATTCTGAGGGAACTATGGATATACGAAGACATTTTATTTTAGAAGGTGTAATCTCAGGGATCGTTGAATAAAAATCAAGTATTGTTTCCCCAGCGTTACTTAATTTTATATTATTTCCATTATTACAGAAATAGTTAGATTCCACTCTGAATATTTGATCAACGGTCGAGATATTGATCCCCAATTTTTTATTATTGAATTTGAAAATGGGAATGAATGAATTATGACTGACTGATTTACTGACTTCTGGAGAAGAATGAGAAGAAGGCAACCTCATTGAAGAATGAGAAGAAACACAACGAGTAACAGTAATGGAGTGAGAAAAATGTGCAGAGCTTAGCAAAGAGATGACAGTTAATGCCAGTACAGATTTTTCTCTCTTTCTCTGTTTATGTAAAGACGCTGTGGTGGAGAAGAAGAGAGAATGAGGTTAGAATGAGTATAATAAGAAGGATGAGTACTCTAGTAGGTATGTCTTCTTCTTCTTCTTCTTCTTCTTCTTCTTCTTATTCAGTGGAATGCCATTTATTCGTTGAAGAAGGCGACCGCAACCATGCTGAGTCCACTGACCCGTCTCCAGAGTATCGGGATTCTTCTACTTTTCCTTCTTCTGGCTTCTTCTTCCTCTTTCTTCTTCTTCTTTTTCTTCTTCCTCTTCTTTTTTTCTTCTCCTAGCTTCTTCTTCTTCCTCTAGCTTCTTCTTCTTCTTCTTCTTCCTCTCCTTTTTTTCTTCTCCTGGCTTCTTCTTTTTCTTCTCCTGGCTTCTTCTTTTTCTTCTTCTTTTTTCTTCTCCTTTTTCTTCTTCTTCCTCTTCTTTTTTCTTCTCCTAGCTTCTTCTTCCTCTTCCTCTTCTTTTTCTGTTCTCCTGGCTTCTTTTTCTTCTTCTTCCTTTTTTCCTCTTTTTCTTTTTCTCCTTCTTCTTCCTCCTCTTCTTCTTTTTCTTCTTCTCTTTCTTTTTCATCTTCTTCTTCTTCTTTTTCCTCTTCTTCATCTTCTTTTTCTCCTTCTTCTTCTTTTTTCCTTCTGGCTTCTTCTTCCTCTTCTTCTTTTTCTTCTTCTTCTTCTTTTTCCTCTTCTTCATCTTCTTTTTCTCCTTCTTCTTCTTTTTTCCTTCTGGCTTCTTCTTCCTCTTCTTCTTTTTCTTCTTCTTCTTCTTCCTCTGCTTCTTCTTCTTTTTCTTCTTCTACCTCATGTTTTTCTTCTTCTTCTTCTTCTTCTTCTTCTTCCTCTTCCTTTTTTCTTCTCCTGGCTTCTTCTTCGTATTTTTCTTCTTGTTCTTCCTCTTTTTCTTCTCCCTCGTCCACTTCTTCTTCTTCTTTCTCTTCTCATTCTTCTTCTTTTTCTTCTTCTTCTTTCTCTTCTCATTCTTCTTCTTTTTCTTCTTCTTCTTTCTCTTCTCATTCTTCTTCTTTTTCTTCTTCTTTCTCTTCTCATTCTTCTTCTTCTTCTCCCTCGTCCTCTTATTCTTCTTCTTCTTCCTCTTCTTATTCTTCTCCCTCCTTCCTCCTCTTCCTTTTCTTCCTCTTCTTCTCTTTTCTCTTGTTCTTCTCCTTCTCCTTCAAAGGTTAAGTTTGAATGGACGAATTTTTGTCCAGACTTCGCCCTTATTACGTAAATGCTTCACAAAAATGTTATTGTTAATATCCAAACTTTTTCTCATTTTATTATTTATTGTGTTGTTAATAATATTCTTTTTAATCAGTCACAGTTATATTTTGTAAATTTACGTAAATAAAGTAATTTTATCTTTATCTTTATCTTCCTCTTCTTCCTCCTCGCTCCTTCTTCTTCTTTTTCGTATTTTTTTTTTGTTGTTCTTCTTTTTCTTCATCATCTACGCATAACTTGGACATGATCTGCTATAAGCATACTGAATCTGTGCAATGTATCTAGAATAGTTATTTAGTTATTTCTTTATTAAGAGCAAAAAGAGTGACTTTTTCGACTATCTAATTTTGCCAGAGTGATAAACAAGCTTCTCACTCAAAATACACACATTTATTTTCCCTACAACTGCAGTTTTGGATTGCCATTCATTAATTGTTTGAAATTATTTACATACAATACGCTCTCATTTAATTTATTAAAAACTCACCTTGCAGTAATTAGCTGGGAGGCTTCAGTATTGCCAGCTGTACGATAATATTATTGTTTTGTACGGTTATTTACTGTTTTGTATGATGTGGATCTGGCTAAGTGTTCATGTATAATAATTTCAAAGAAATCTTATTCTAAAAATTATTTTCAAAATAACTGATTGTTTTCTTTTGAACTAAAGCATGAATAATTGCTCCATTATTGAAAAACATGATTATTTTGGACGTTAGGACGATAAAAGTAAAGATATGACGTCACCCAGCGAGCGGTAAAGATTACTGTCCGCTCCGTAGTTAGTCCGCTCCTCATGATGAGGAGGAGGAGGAGGAGGAGGAGGAGGAGGAGGAGGAATAGGAGTCTAGAAGAAGAGAAAGAAGAAGAGGAAAAAGGAGAAGAGAAAGAGGAAGAGAGGGAGAAGAAGAAGAAGAGAGGTGAAAGAAGTGGAAGAAGAGGATGAAGATAAAGAAGAGGAAGAAGAAGGAGAAGAAGAGGAAAAAGAGGATGAAGATTAAGAAGAGAAAGACGGAAAGGAAGAAGGAGAGGAAGAAGAATAGGATGAATATAAAGAAGAAGAAGAAGAAGACAGAAGAAGAAGAAGAAGAAGAAGAAGAAAAAGAAGGAGAAGAAGAGGAAGAAGAAGAAGCCAGGAGAAGAAAAAAGAAAGAGGAAGAAGAAGAAGAAGGAAAATATGAGGTAGAAGAAAATGAAGAATAAGAAGAAGATGAAGAAGAGGAAGAAGAAGAAGCCAGGAGAAGAAAAAATTAGAGGAAGAAGAAGAAAAAGAAGAGGATGATGATAAAGAAGAAGAAGAAGAAAAAGAAGATGAGTTATGTGCTCAAGATGCAGCAGTGGTTTGCCTCCAGTGAAATGAAACAGTGAAATTTTCGTGACCACGTTTGACCCCAGATTTGGTTTATTAATGAGGCAGTTGGCCAACCTGGACGTTTGCATTCATCCTTCAACAACCACACTGCAACAAACAACATTAGAATTAGAAAAACGCTATAGCCTACTCTAAATTGTTTCAAAAATTGTGAACTTTTTTCACTTCCTTTAAATTCTATTATCTAAATAATGCTTATCAGTTTGTTTTGAAACATCTTACATTCCTCTTTCCCCCCCCCCCCTACTCTACTGCCCAATATGGGCTTTGGCATGGCCTCCTCTGTTAGAGGAGGCCATGGCTTTGGTCTTTTCCACTACATCCCTCCAAGCATCTCTATCACCAACCATCCCTCTCCAACCTCTATAGCAGTGTTTCCCAAACTCATTGGCTCCAAGGACCCCCCGTTAAAACCATGCCCCCCTGTTTCCCCCACTCCTCTTCCCTGTCTCATGGCCCATCCACATAGTATTACAATTGTACAACGAGAAATTGCCAAAGCAATTGGTAACTATAGGCTGCTATCATCGCAGTATGATTTAGATTTGAGGAAACTACATTTTGATAATTATCAAAGAGCACTGGGTTAAAAAATTTATTTTCCTACAACTGCTCATAAAGTAGTTCTTTACGTACTGAAAACTAATTGTAAAATACCTCTTTACTGCTCAGCAAGCGGTAAAGTACTTTACGCTCGCCAGCTGTTTTCTTTACGCTTCTGTTTTGATTTTGATGCCTTCTCATTGGTGGATCATGGAATCCGTGAAATTCACATAACCTCAAAAATGGCGTACGCTAACCAAATCCGCTCATGGTCTGTGATGTTACAAACTACAAGCTTTTATTTTGTTGGAATCCAGAACTGCAGTTTTAGGAAAAATATTGTATGCAATTCTCGCGTGAAGCTTCTTTATCGCTCTCGCAAAATTACTGCGCGACGCGTAGCGGAGCGCAGTAATTTTGCGAGAGAGATAAAGTCGCGCTTCACGCTCTTAATACATAAATAACTATTTTGAAATATTTATTTTAAAATTTCTGAGGCTATTCCGGGGGACCCGGTAGTCTGTGGACCGCACTTTGGGAAACTCTGCTATGTCACATCTTCAAGATCTCCTCTCTGAATTCATCCTCCCATCTTATCATCCTTGGTCAGCCTTTGTTCCTTTTTTTGTGAAGTTTCTCTTATTTTGGGCATTCTGCAGATAAGCCCAAACCACATGCAGTGGATTGTCACTGCAGTCAGATGTTTTTTACACCGCAATTTTTTTGAGCCGCCTTATTTCGTGGCGTGAAGTAAGTACTATAGTTTTTCCTATTTTTTCATCACTATTATTTCTGTATTTAACCCCAAAAGTTCAAATTCGACAATTAGATACCACAACTGGACTACAAGGAAGCTATAAATTTAATATGACTAGTTCCAGGAGTCTAAAATCTAGCTTTCATGAACGGACGGCACGATCTCACTTAGGCCCTGTCAGGTCCTTAATCGAATTAGTTTGTAAATAATATACAACAGATCCCTGATAACAGAAGAAATATTAAAAAATATTAACATCTTCGAACTCTTAAGCCCTTTTTGTAAGGTTGAACAATTGCATTGGCCAACATAAAAGACTGTTGTTTGCTATAAATTCATTTTCCAGTTCGGAAACCACCTAAAACTTTTGGTCCAACTCACCAAGCACCATTATTCAACTCATCTCCCTTGCTTAAGTGTCAGACATATTTGGGCTTTATCCTACAAAAAATGAAGAAAAAAATATAAAATATAAAATTGGTATTTAACAAAACCGGGTTTAACAAGTTCTTGTATGTTCACACCCACGCACAAATCTAAAACCTATGTGGGCTTCATCCTCAAAAAAATTCGAATAAACTTGGAATTTAACCAAATTGAGTGTCATTAAGTTTTGTCGGACTTGATTGTTCAAAATCGATTCCTAGTGATAGCCATCGATTTTATTCTCCCATATTGTGGTGGGCGGGTGGGGGGTGAATGTGGGTACGTTGCAATGCGGAAAAGCCATTGACGCAGATTTTCCTTCTACACGTGCCACCGTTTCATCCCGTTGGGAAAAATTTATTTCCCTACAATGAAATTTCCCGCTGGCCTACTACCCTTAACCCTCAAGCCGACACATTGGTCATAAAACTCCAACCTTATACTACAACTCTCTCACTCACTCTTTCTCTCTCTCTCTCTCTTCTTCTCTCTCTGAAATGAAACATGGTCTTAGAACGCCACCCAGAATAACCTTCTACCTGTTATTTTAGTGTATTGGCGTCTCTATGGCATTCAATATAAGTGCCAGCACTGTTTCAAGTGAGGCATTCCTTCAAGACAAGTAAATCAAAATATATAGCTTCTCTTCTTTTATCAAGTAGGGAATATTGTTGAGAATATTCCCCTTCCAAGCTATGGCATGGAAGAGTATAATTTCGAATCTATTATACAGAATGTTTTGGAACTCTCTACCAATACTTCTAGGCAGTGTTTCTGGACCACTAGCAAAAGTAAATATCGTAATAAAATTTTTCTAGAATCCCCAGTTACTCACACAGCCGCCATTTTGTTTTTTTCACTCATAACTTTTCTATTCAAACACCTCTGAATGTATAATTTTGAAATTCTGCATACAGCTTTATAACAGTTGAAACAATTAAAAAAAATTAATCAAAATTTTCCGACATCAAAAAAACAAAATGGCGGCCATTTAAAATCTTTGAACAGGATTTAATTAATAATGGCTGATAGTATCAAAATTTGACAGAAATAACCTTTTTTAGATATATTTATTGCAAATCTAACGGTACCTCATTTTTCAAGATTGGTCAACAATTAACAGAGATATGTTACTTTTTAGGATGTGCGACGGTTGGGGGTAGGTAACAGTTTTGCGCTTCCAACCACCGCACACCCTAAAAAGTAGCATATCTCTGTTAATTGTTGGCCAATCTTGAAAAATGAGGTATCGTTAGATTTGCAATAAACATATCTAAAACAAGTTATTCTACCCAAATTTTGATACCATCAGCCATCATTAATTAAATCCTGTTCAAAGGTTTTAAATTGCCGCCATTTTGTTTTTTGATGTCGGAAAATTTTGATTAATTGTTTTTAGAATGGTCTAATTGTTATAAAGCTGTATGCAAACTTTCAACGTTCATTGGTGTTTGAATAAAAAAATAATGCGTGGAAAAAACAAAATGGCGGCTGTGTGTGTAACTGGGGACTTTAGAACAATTTTATTACGATATTTACTTTTGTTAGTTGTCCAGAAACACTGCCTAGAAGTATTGGTAGAGTTCCGAAACACTCTGTATAATAATAGACTAATGGGTCACCAGTGCTTTGCAACGGGATATTCATATTAAACATGTGATACATGGATTTCAATTGCCAATCCCAATACAATAAATTCCATAAAGAAATTACTGGGAGCAGCAATATTGATATGTAACAAATGTATGGATTTTTTGCATCTTAGTGGCGTATCATGTATCAGTGGTTCTATGAGCTTCCTGCATTTTTTCTCTCTCCCTTTCTAATGAAATCTATACATTTTTCTGTATTTAGATGTGATTCTTAGAAAGTTAGAGATCTATAGGAGGGTTAAGTGTAAGAGAGGGCGACCTAACTCCGCCTTCCTAGGAAATAAATAAAGGCAGCCAATCAGTCAATCATGTAAGGACATTTTATAGCAGTAGTAGTGCCCATTAGTGAAATTAAACATCAATTTTGAAAAGTCTGAAAGGAAAATCGAAAATCGAACTGAGAGATGTACTGAATCGTGTTTAGAAGAAGCTTTGTGCCAAATCTAGTGTTCCAAATCGTTGCCGTTATTGTGAAATTCGTAAAAAACACACAAAAAACACGTAAAAACACACACACTCTCACTCTTATTGTATAGATTTACGAAAGCCCAATATCACTGACAGCATTCATCACCGTTTCTCGGAAACCATTTGGCCAAAAAAGTTCAAACGTGGTACAAATGTTTAGTTGAGACCCTAGATGCGTCCTAAGAACGGGTTTCAACAATTTCCTGAAAACACACCCAAAATTTACGTTTTTCTAGAGCTTTCTCAGCGTTTCCAAAAGCTACTTAGCCAAAAAAGTAGAATTTTTTCTATATATGCTCAGTTGTCAACAAAGACGCGTACTAAGAATGAATTTTTATCAATTTGCTTCAAAATACGCCTTAACTTGACGTTTTTATAAGTTTTTTCTGTGTTCTTATGTATTACGTAGCAATCATAAACTAAAAATTCATAAAAATCACTATATATATAGAATAATAATAATAATAATTATTATTATTATTATGAAAAATATAGGAATACAGAAGTGAAGTGGAATTATGAAAAATTGGAACAATACAAATAAAAGTAAATATAAACTGCTAATAATGATAATTTAATGTGCGTAAAATAATAGAAAAAATAAAAATAAATTCATAAATCATTTATAAGGAATAAATTAGGATAATTAAAATATCAGTTGGTTCGTGTTGTCAGTGCTTAATTGAATGTACAACCAGAGATCCTACACATTCTTTTCATGAATTCAACAATTGTTTAATTGTACATTAGCATTGTAAAGAATAAGTCAAACCAATGTTCTAAACTAATGACTTGGAAAATGAACTATTCCGAAATAAAATGGTGCAATTGCCGATTGTTTCCAATCAATCAATCGATCACAGTGATTGACACAGTTTCCGGTTTGTCGAGAAAAAGGTTGTACAATTTGCCTGTTGCTGACAACTGTTTTCTTTTTAAGTGTTTACGGTTTTACACTTTTTCTTACAATAGTTATGGGATGTTTGAAGAAAAGCTATTCAAACTGAAGAAGAAGGAGAAATAGAATAAAAAAAAGAAAAAGATGTTGAAGAGGAGAATGAGGAGAAGGAGTAGGAGGAGGAGGAGGAGGAGGAGGAGGAGGAGGAGGATGAGGAGGAGGAGGAGGAGGAGGATGAGGAGGAGGAGGAGGAGGAGGATGAGGATGAGGATGAGGAGGAGGAGGAGGAGGAGAAAGAGGAGGATATGAAGAAAAAGGAGAAGGAGGAGGAGGAAGAGAAGGAAGAGGATGAAGGAAACAAAGAAGAAGAAGAAGAACAAGAAACAAAGAAATAGAAAAACAAGAGAGAAGAAGGTGAAGAAGAAGGAGTAAGAGAAGAATCGATAAGAGAAAGAGGAGAAAAGTGATGTATAGTTGTGAGAGATTGTAATCCCGTTATCGCAAGTGATCTCATCTGCTTTGAATGCTGGCCGTGGGGCTGATTGGAAGAAGAGGAGGAAGAAGAAGAAGAAGAAGAAGAAGAAGAAGAAGAAGAAGAAGAAGAAGAAGAAGAAGAAAGAATAAGGCGTAGGAAGGTCAGTTATAACTTACTGATATAAATAAAGCACAGTTGTTTCAGACTGTAGACTGTAGAGCGGTGTCAGCTCTCTCTTTTTCTCCTAAAGTAAATAGTTGCTGTCCGCTTGCTTCTGGCTAACCACTGGTCACTGGTCACGGAACTGATCATCGTTGTCTTCTTCTTCTTCTTCTTCTTCTTCTGATCAATCTTCTTCTTTTTCTTCTTCTTTGTTTTCTCCTTCTTATCTTTCTCCTTTGTCTTCTTCCTCTTCTTCTTTGTTTTCTCCTTCTTCTTCTTCTTTGCCTTCTTCTTCTCTTTCTTTTTCTTTTTGTTATCTTCTTCTTTTTTCTTCTTCTTTGTCTTCTTCTTCTTTTTTTTCTCCTTCTGCTCAATCTTCTTCTTCTTTGTTTTCTCCTTCTTCATTTTCTCCTTCTGCTCAATCTTCTTCTTCTTCTTTGTTTCCTTCTCTTCCATTTCATCTTCTTGTTTATCTTCTTCTATGTTTTCTTCTTTTCCTTTGTTATCTTATTCATGTTTGTTTTCTTCTTCTTTTTTATTTTCTCCTTTGTTTTCATCTTCCTTGTTGTTTTCTTCTTCTACTCAATCTTCTTCTCCTTCTTCTTTGATTTATCTTCTTCTTTGTTTTCTCCTTCTTATCCTTCTCCTTTGTTTTCTCCTTCTTATCCTTCTCCTTTGTTTTCTCCTTCTTATCCTTCTCCTTTGTTTTCTCCTTCTTATCCTCTGTTTTCTCCTTCTCCTTCTTCTCCTTTGTTTTCTTTTTCTCCTCCTTTTTGTTTATCTTCTTCTTTGTTTTCTTCTTCTCCTTCTTCTTCTTCTTTTTGTTTATATTCTCCATTCTTCTCCTTATCTTCTTCTTCTTTTTGTTATCTTCTTCTTTGTTTTCTTCTTCTCCTTCTTCTTCTTTTTGTTCATCTTTCCATCCTCCACTATCAAAGACTTCAACAACACAGACTTCCACTACACAAAGAGACTACAACAGCATGCATGCAGGCACTTTTCGGATTAACCTAATCCTAGTTCCTGGTGTAGAGATTAAGATTAAGCCGCCATCAATCAAAGTCAAGTCTCTCTTAGTCAATCTCTCTCTCCCTCACTCTCTCTCTTTCTCTCTATCTATCACCCTCTCTCACTCTTATCTTTCATCATCAAGAAGTCATTTGTGTGGATTAAGTCGGCTATTTTCGTCAGTTGTGTGTCTAGACCCTTATTAGACAGAGCCACTGCAGTCGCCATTACTAGACTTGCCACACTAAATTATTAAGCCGCCTCTTCACCAACCGAACATGCTCGACGAACAGTGTTCGCTTGAATTATCTGATTTCGCCGAACATTGTTTGGTGTTTGTTTGGTGTGGACGCCTTCTCAAACAATATGATCGGTGTAGTGGGGTTAGTGGCGGGAACCTGTTGTTGGTCGTCACTGTTTGCTGACAGACCGAACATTTCAATTGAACTCGGGAAAATGTTCGGTGACACATGTTTAATGTTTGTCCATTTTTGTGTTCGCCAACAATGTTCGGCAGACATGCTCGGTTGGTGGAGACGCGGCTTTACATGAGCTGACCGTCTGATAGATCTCCACAATTTCAAAGTTCACGAAGACATACACTTCATTAAAGCCAACAGCTGATTTTCTTTATCAAAGTTACTCGGTTGGTGTGATTTAGTCTGAAATGGTGGCGTGCGACGGCGACTGCCACTGCAGTGGCTGCAACGAGGTGGCTGCTGAGTGGCTAGGCTGTGCTTCGAAGCCGGTTTTGATAAAGATGCGCAGCAAAAACTGTATTTTTAATCATACATGCTAGAATGACAATGTTACAAAAATCATTTTTCAGAACAACGTAATAAATAGAAGAAAGCGGATTTGAAAAAACAAAGAAGAAAATATGGCGAAGAGGAAGAAGCATGAAGAAGAAGAAGAAGAAGATAAAGAAGAAGAAGAAGAAGAAGAGAAGGAGGAAGAGGAAGAAGAAGAAGAGGAGGAGGAAGAGGAAGAAGAAGAAGAGGAGGAGGAAGAGGAAGAAGAAGAAGAAGAAGAAGAAGAAGAAGAAGAAGAAGAAGAGGAAGAATAAGAAGAACAAGAACAGGAAAAATGAGAAGAAGAAGAAGAGAAAGAGGAGGAGGAAGAAGAAGAAGAAGAAGAAGAAGAAGAACAGGAAAAATGAGAAGAAGAAGAAGAGGAAGAGGAGGAGGAGGAGGAGGAGGAAGAAGAAGTAGAAGAACAGGAAGAAGGAGAAGAAAAAGAAGAAGAAGAAGAAGAAGAACTGGAAGAAGAACAGGAAGAAGGAGGAGAAGAAGAAGAAGAAGAAGAAGAAGAGGTAAAGGAAGAAGAGGAAGAAGAAAAAGAAGAGGAAGAGGAGGAGGAGGAGGAAGAAGAAGAAGAAGAAGAAGAAGAAGAAGAAGAAGAAGAAGAAGAACTGGAAGAAGAACAGGAAGAAGGAGGAGAAGAAGAAGAAGAAGAAGAAGAAGAAGAGGTAAAGGAAGAAGAGGAAGAAGAAAAAGAAGAGGAAGAAGAAGAGGTAAAGGAAGAGGAAGAAGATAGGAGAAACAGACAAAAGAAGTATGAGAAGGTGGAGGCGATAGAGAATGAATAAGAAGAAGAAGAAGACAGAAGAAGTGTAAGAGACGGGGAAGTGAAAGAAAGAAGATGAGAAAGGTATTAACTGAGCTTTTCTTACCTTGTGGGGGGGGGGGTTTATTTGGTCCTGAAGATAAAAATTAGAAAAAAAAGAAGGATAAACAGTACATCAAATGAGTTAGAAATTCCCTGAGACAGAGACGGTTTGAGGTAAAGAAGAAGAAGAAGAAGGAAATTGAAAATTGATTGAAATGCAGGCAGTAAGCATCATGAATAAATATTGACGTTTAGAAATGTTCGAAGAAGAAGAAGACCACTTATACTCCTCACTTATCTAACTATACATATACAGTTGTCTACATTTTTATATAGCAAGGTATTTACAGCATAATTTGTATATCTGTATATAGATGTAGTGGCAAGCTTGACTCTTATCAGCTGACTTTATTTAGCTACAACCCAACTTGACTGACTAATTTACATATCCATTAATGTTGACGATGAAGAAGAAGAGAAAGAAGAAGAAGAAGAGAAAGAAGAAGAAGAGAAAGAAGAAGAAGAAGAAGAAGAAGAAGAAGAAGAAGAAGAAGAAGAAGAAATAGTAGTAGTAGCGTTGCTGAGTGGTCGTAGTCCATAGAAGACAACTTCATCTCTCTACACATAAGAATAGTTGTTCTTTTTAATTGTTTGGAGGGTATTTAAACATTTATTCTGAGTCTTGGGTTTGATTCCCGGCTTAGCACGGTATTTTATTGGCATCTCGTCTATCACGCTGTGGCTCCAGCAGTTTTTTACGGATGTGGAAGATAAACTAACGGAACTGAGTTATTCAAGGAACCTACGATTTTACACATTTTTCTTTAAAAAAATTTATGTGTGCAATATTAGAAGGTTTTTGAGGTCTTATTGGTCGAGATAACTCATTGGAAGGCTGCACACTCATAATTTCAACCAATCATGCTCCTATTGGTTGACTTGAATGTTTTGAGCAGTCTCATTGGTCCACACGGTTTGTCATGTAGTATTAATCGTCCATTTTTTCATTCCAACCATTCACAAATCATCTGTAATTTACCGGTTTTTATTCAATATGAAATTCCTGTTGTTTACAAGAGAAATTGAATTTGAATCTTATCTATTTATCTTATGCTAAACTTTTACAAAACTGTTCTAATCAAATATTCTCTTTTTTCCAGGTAAGCTTCAATTGAAAATAATTATTGATAAATGATGACCAGTCTCATGTAAGGTAAACGATATTGATTTGCTAAACTGCTCTAACTTCATAGTTTAGTCTAGCCTAGTAGCCTAGATTATTCTTAGATTCCTCTATTAAAGGTTTTAATTCAAACAAAGAGTTTTGCCTTCATATTGTAGTCCAATTCCTCATGAATTTGAAATATTTCTTTTTTATTCATTCTGAATTGTATGATTTTTTATTGTTACGGGCTCTATCAGCAAAATAATCCTGGCAACACTCACTTAGTTTCATCATAAGAAAACTCCAATAAGAAACAAACAGTTCAATAACATTTCAACTAATAATAAATTTACTATATAACTGTACAAAAACTGATTACTAACTGGCAATAGTACAATCAATAGTTCAATAAATGACTGTCCAAAACTATTCAATGACTTAACTAACACTCACAAAAAGTGTGATGGTCTGTCACACTTTTATCGATCACAATTGCTACTTATTCTGCTACGAGAAATAATGTCTACTGTTTTTCAAGAATTTACTACAAATACTTATCACCACAAGCACTTGATATGTGTAATCACAATTCATAAAAATAGCACTGTTATTGTTATTGTTAGTGTAGCACTGTACTGCCACCAAAAACTGTCACTCGTTATGATACTAATCTTTAGGAAGTTTGAAAAATAACTAAAATACTGCTGTTATTCACAATCATAACAATTCATAATCAGAATCAAATTTGTAATCACAATTCATAACAATAGCACTGTTATTGTTATTGTAGCATTGTACTGCCACCACAAACTGTCACTCGTTATGATACTAATGTAGAGGAAATTTGAACAATAACTGAACTACTGCTATTATTCACACTCGCTTTTATAAGATTTGTTTATTCTAGTAACTTTCGCATTTTGGGGCCATTCGACTGTTTGTTTACTCAAACAGTCTGGAAACGAATTTGTCATAGATGAGTGAGGAAGACGAAGGGAGGGGACAAAATGAAAACAGAAAAAAATATATTTTATCAGTAAATAATAATAATAATATGAAACCGGAAGTACTGTTGACACAATGTAGCATAGAATAATGTTTTCGCCACACTAGGACGTAATGAGCTGTTTTTCGTGCGTCATATGGAGGCCGAAAGTGTTTGGTTTCCGACGAGGTCTGTAAACGTTTACCGCCCTAGGGCGGAAAAGAAAATGACCTTGAATGACAGCTGATCGTGTCTGGATACAGCAGTCATGATTGTAAAAATGAATCCTTCAACTTTTATGTAAAACAAAAAGATTTAAACCATCAATAAATGTTTATTTTTTATAATTTAATATGTACGTAGTATTTAAAATGTCAAAAATGATCACTTTTTATAACTTAATATGTAATATTTTGTAGTTTTGATATCAAACAATAGAACCTTTTTATTCAACCTACAGAGCTCTGGGTGGGAATTTTGTGAACTACTACAACTGTTGCTAACCTCTCTTGGTTGGTTATAGGTTTTTTGTTTTTAGGAATTTTTCTACTACTGCAACTGTTGGTAAAGGTTACTGTTGGTATAGAAAGGTTAGTTGGTTAGGTTTTTTATGCAGGTTTTGAATCAGGAACAGGAATAACAACAAAAAACCTAACCAACTAACCTTTTGGCGTACAGTTGTAGTAGTTGACAAAATGCCCACCCAGAGCGCTGTAGATTGGATAAAGAGGTGATAGCCGTTCCTTGTATTCTTGCAAGTACCATAGCCTTAAAATTTTACTTTCAAAATTTCCAACTTAACATTGTTGTTTTTTTGTGGTGTGGCGAAAAATAGCGTTCGCAACACGGGCAAAAATGTTTTGCCGGCTCTCAAACGCTTCAAGTTCTCGACTTCGTCTCGAACTTGAAAACCGCGATCTCGAGCCGGCAAACACACATTTTCGGCCCTAGGTGCGAAATATACTATTTCTTCTTTCTTGTATTTCCAAACAGTACCTCCAGATCACGTGGAAATCTTCCACATGAACAATTATAAACCAAAACATATTCCACCAAAATCATAATAAATACTAGGATAATTTTTTCGTATTCAAAATAATAATCATCATCGAGAACTTTCAAACGTTGAAGCCACATCCACTCGCCTGAGTTCGTGACTAGGAACTATTTGGTCGGGATTCCAATAATTCTAATTTTTTTATTGGCTTTTTAAGAATAAAACCAACATGGCGTCGATTTTGCCACACAATTAGCGTTCGGTCAGTTGGCAGTTCCGATGGCCATCGTTGTTCCTCATTTTCGTGTTTTATTTGTGATCTTTTTCCTCTCTCTCACCAACTCTCTTTCTTAATCCTTCCACTCTTTCTCGCTCTTTTTTCCTCCCTCATTTTTTCTGACTCGCTCATCCTCTCTTACTCTTCCCTCTCTTTCTCTCTCCCAGCCTCTCTCACTCCAACCTCTCACACGCACTCTTTTTCTCTTTCGCTTCCTTCTTTTCACTTCTTCACTCGCTCAAACTCACTCACTCACTCTGTCGCTCTCTCTCCTTCTCTCGCTCAATTCGTCTCATTCTTTCTCACTGGCTCAACCTCTCTTGCTCATTGGTTCCCTCATTCTCATTCCCTCTCGCTCATTTTCTCTTGCTCCCTTCCTTTCTTACTCTATCTCACCCGCTCATACACTCACTCTCTTCCTCTCTATCTATTTCCTCTCTCTTTTCGCGCACTCTAATCCGTAACTCGAAAACTTATCGTGCGGAAAACATGGCGAGTTTATCAGATAGTTAGTTTATTCATCAGTTGTTGGCTGACCTGAACTCCACTCCAAAACTCGTGAAATTATTCAATTCGCTTCAAATTCGTCAACTTGCAGACTTGATTTGCATGAACTTAAAAGTGGTCTAATAATCGGATTATGGCTTCCCAATAATTTGCATTTTATGTGTATTATTTATTCTGCATAAAAACAAAGTTCTTATCTTTTACTCACTTAGTATTCACCGCTGCTTTGCTCGTCTAATTCTTTTTCTCCTTTCCCATCGTCTTCCTCTCATTGTTCTGTTATTACTTCTTCACTTCTTTCTCCTCTTCCTCCTCCTCCGCCGCCGCCTCCTCTCCTTCTTAATCCTTTTTCTCCTTCTATACTTTCTTTTATTTGACCTTTTCTAATTCTCTTCTTTTCTCGTCCTCTCAATTTTTCTTTCTCTTCATCGTGTTCTCATCGTTCTTTTTCTCTAGCTCATCCTTCTTCTCTTTTCTCTTCATTATTCTTCTTCCTCTTTCTCTTCTTTGTTTTTCTTCTACTACTCCTTATCCTTCTCTGCTACTTCTTCTTCCTCACCTCTTCATTTCGTTCTCATCATTTTTCCCTCTCCCTCTACTTCTTCCTTTTTCCATCTACTTCTTCCTTTTCCTCTCCTTCTTCTTTTTTTCCTAGTACTCTTCTTCTTTTTCTTTTACAGCTCTTGTCTTTTATCTCCTAAACATCGTTTTCCTAGTCTTCTTTCTTTACCTATTCTATTTTATTGTAATGGTATAATATTGATTTCAAATTATTTACCACGTTGGTCCCTTCTACTGCGATTTCTTTCATGTAATTGCAATGAATGTTTAATTGTTAATAAAAAATTGGCAATAATATATAAAATTGGTCTATTTTACTGCAGTCAAAGTTCAATTCATACTGATAAATATACAGATACAGTATATTGCGATAATTATTGTAATTTATCGTGGTAGCATGCTGTAATTGCTTTGCTTCGTATTATTCTCGATAAAATGTACGTTATTTGCTCACCTGCCTCAATATAAGTTATGAAAAGTATGATAAAAGTAATCTCAGTTATTGTACTGAAGCTGGAAATTTCTTCAAAATAAATCAATTAAGATATACAATTGAATGTATCGTTAGTCTTACAATGGACAGTTAAACGTCATTATTGATACAACTTTGAAGTCAGTACATCTAATATGTGAATTTTCATTTATTTTAGTTTTCTTATTATAATTATTCACAATTCTTCCTACGCGGAGGCAAAAGTTAATTTGGGTAACAAATAATTCTCAAACTACGATTTAATTCACTAATTTTAACTATTCTCAATTATTCTTTCTACACGAATGACAACTTACTTTGTCTAACCAATTATTTTCGAACTCATAGTGATGATAACTTTTTCCACCTTGTCCTTGTTAGAATAAAAGCTTTTCCCCCAATCTACATAACTGTAATGGTTGTCACCATTTATTCCCCCAGCAATTTCCATTTTGGTGCGTAATTCCGCATAAAACCACCAGACTTCGTCACCGTCGGTCGCTTTGCGCGACGTTTGGAAGGATTTAGCAGGACATAGTCCCTTGTTTTCAGCTTTTTTTCACTTTTAACGGTTTTCTCTCTCACTCACTCTTTTTACTGACAACCTCTTCCAACCTCTTTTTCACGCACAAGTAATGGTTGCCCATTTTTTTTTAGGTAGAATTGAGAAGAGAAGGGGTTATGAGGAACCTTTTCTAATTATTTATTCCCTCGTATGTGTCTTTCTGTGGGATTTTGGAACCGACAGTACTCTGAAGTTGGCTCTTGTTCACTGACATCAAATTTCTCTCTTTGTTTCTTTCATTATTCTCATAAAAAATCGTGTGAAGTAGAAGAAAAAGAGAATGTACAGAACATATTTTTTATTTTCTGGACACAGAACTTGACTGCAAAATGTTTCCGGGAAGCTATTGCTAAAACGTATGCTTTGAAATTGAAACTTGAGCTGGAACGGAAGTCTGTGCTTTTGGTCATTTTTAAAAATGGTCAGTTGCTTTTTGTTAGAAACTTAGTTTCGAAGGAATGTTTGGTCGTATGTTGAGCGCGGTGTCTAAGCGATCTTGATGTTCAAATACGGGTCACGCTGCGTGTGACCGGGTGCTATGACGTAGCGTTACCAGCTTTTTTAACCGAACGAAGAGAGGTCTCGGTTTCAAGTCGACTGTTTCGCATGTGTCTGTTTATAATGCATTTACGGCTGAACGCATGAATTAAATTCTATAAAATGTTATATGTATCTTTCTTTAAGGCATGCCCAGCGATGTATGTGTAAGGATTTCCAAAATTCGCTTGCATTAAAAAGGAGAAAAGAAGAGGTACTCAGGCCTTCTTTTGTAGGAGACTTTTTATGATTTTGATAATGAAGTCCCCTATCAAAGGGAATTGCTATCAGGTTTCAAGACAGCTCTTATCATCTGGTTGAGCCTTCATATGAATTAAGTTATCATTCATGAGAATAACTTATTAGTTTTGAGAGAAACAGATCATTCCTTATTTTTAATTCAAGTATAACTTATTTAATATTAAAGTAAAAGTTCACTTTTCATTCATTTATTCATTTATTCATCTATTAATTTATTAATCTATCCATTTATTCATTTATTCATTTATTCATTTATTCATTTATTCATTTATTCATTTATTCATTTATTCATTCATTCATTCATTCATTCATTCATTCATTCATTTATTCATTTATTCATTTATTCATTTATCCATTTATTCATTTATTCATTTATTCATTTATTCATTTATTCATTTATTCATTTATTCATTTATTCATTTATTCATTTATTCATTTATTCATTTATTCATTTATACATTTATTCATTTATTCATTTATTCATTTATTCATTTATTCATTTATTCATTTATTCATTTATTCATTTATTCATTTATTCATTTATTCATTTATTCATTTATTCATTTATTCATTTATTCATTTATTCATTTATTCATTTATTCATTTATTCATTTATTCATTTATTCATTTATTCATTTATTCATTCATTCATTTATTCATTTATTCATTTATTCATTTATTCATTTATTCATTTATTCATTTATTCATTTATTCATTTATTCATTTATTCATTTATTCATTTATTCATTTATTCATTTATTCATCTATTCATTTAACTAGCATACAATAAATGTGAATACAACAGGCTATTGCCCAAAACTGTTTTTCACAAAATTTTAAAGTGTCTTTCACTTGAAATTCCACTAATTTAATTAATAGCTTTCTTTTAAATTTATTAAAAGAAATTTGAAGTCTGATCTGATTTGAACAGTCAGCTGTATTGAATGGACGCAGCCTTGGAAACGCAGCCCTGGTGACGTGATACAGAGTGACTTTATGTGGAGAACAGACATGAAATAAACTAAACAAATTGAATAGGTCCGATGATTGTGTATAAATTTGCGATGGTGATTACCATTACCATTGAGTACATTGAGAATGTTCCACAATTAAGAGCGAGCACCCTTATTCTTGGGTGTGAGGTCTACTGTTCATATAGAACTACTACTTATTACTTACCTGACTTGTTAGTTTGGAATCCACCTGAAATTGTAGGTTCACCATTCATAAAATCATTCTATTATCATCCATCATATTACCCACGAATACGTATTCGAATCATTGTTGCTTTATCAGCTTATAAAACCCTATTAGATTTATCATACAGCCTCGGGCCCAAGATTCTGTTCAGTTTCAGTTCAGGCTAGGTTAGGTTCACCAGCAAAAATAACTATAGATTTATTGTATACACAAAATATTTTTAACTTGAAAAAACAATTTCAATCCAGTTTCAGTTCGGTTTCAGTACATTTTCAGGTCCAGTTCAGTTTCATTTCGGGTTCTGTTCAGTTAAAGTTTTGTTTCAGATCAGTTTTAGTTCAGTTTCAGTTCACTTTTAGTTAAGTTTCAGTTCGGTTTCAGCGGCTAACGAAGTTTTGCTTCAAAGCGTTTATTTGCACCTTATAACACCCTAATAAATTTATCACACAGCCCCGGGCCCAAGTTTCTGTTCAGTTTCAGTTCAGGTTAGGTTAGGTTCACCGGCAAAAAGAACTATAGATTTATTGTATACACAAAATATTTTTAACTTGAAAAAACTATTTCAATTCAGTTTCAGTTCGGTTTCAGTGCATTTCAGGTCCAGTTCAGTTTCAGTTCGGGTTCTGTCCAGTTAAAGTTCTGTTTCAGATCAGTTTTAGTTCAGTTTCAGTTCATTTTTAGTTAAGTTTCAGTTCGGTTTCAGCGGCTAACGAATTTTGCTTCAAAGCGTATATTTGCATGCAACTTAACTAAATCAATAGTTAGCTTTCCGCCCGCTTTATACTGTAGCAGCATATAAGGGAGTCCGCTTTCCACGTATAGACAGATCGGGAGATGTATAATAGGGCGGAAGAAGTGGTGAATTCCACACAGAACCGAAAGAGTAGGAAGCTATCGATAGCTGAACTGAATCAACTCTCACCCCCCCCCCCACAATTCACCCCTTATTCCACCCTCTACCGTCCCCAACACATTTCGTTCCCCTTTCTCCCCCCAAACAACCCCCCACGTTGTTGTTGTTGATGAGGCATTGGGAAATCGATAGTATTCTCCATTGGACCATCAGTCTATAAATCTGAGGAAAGCCCCACACTTCTCCCTAACCTCTCCCCCCCCCCACAAACAAGGGAGGTCCCCAGGGGCTCTGAGCGGACCCCCAAAGTAGTGATGTGTCCCAAGGACAACACTATATCCTAGGGTCCTTTCCTATTTTCTGGTTGATCCTCACACTATAGAGGAGAGACACTGACCACTACTGCTTGATGTCAAATGGGATTCTGTTGAATAGGTCTTCCTCACTCTCACTAACTCGCTCATTTTCTTTCTTTCTCACTCTTTCTCTCTCACTGAGAAAATCGATCTATCTATCACTCTCTCTGTGGAATTATGATTGGGGTAGCTGTTTATCATGTTGACACTTCGATTTGAAGTTGACATCTATCGTGTGTAATAAGTCTGTCTATTAGGCTGGTGGAGATAAGGTTTAATGTGTATTACAGGTTGACAAATCCCTGGGATTTGCGAATTCATCGTAAAAACTACTCTTTTTACGTTGATTGGCTAGAATTTTGGAAAAAAGTCACGCCCCTTGGAAGTCAAGCTAATCTATATATTTATAAAAATGAATGTCTGTCTGTATGTATGTATGTTCCCTATAGACTTCAAAACTACTTGACAGATCGGCATGAAACTTTGGGAATATGTTGTGTGAATATTGGGGATGGTTTCTGACCATAAATTTTAATAGGGGAGCTAATAATTATTATTAATTAATCCTTGAATTAATTCTTCATTCAGATGTGGTGATTAATAAAACAACGAAGGAAGCCTCTATGATCAGCTGGAAGAGCCCTAGGACTAACTTCTTTCCTAATTTGAAATGTAACCTCAGCGGGAGGTGGCAAATAATAAAATCAAGGAGAATTTTTATGAGTACGCAGCAACGCGCGTCGGGACAGCTAGTATATAATATTGTATAGTTGATCTAGAACGTGGAATGATAGGAATTGATACATAGGAAGAAGCTGTTACCTTCAATAAATTTGGAAACTCCACCATTTTCCAAATTAAGGCTATTTAAAAATGAAAAAGTAATTTTGCTATCATTCAACTATGGTGCCAATCGCTTCAGTTTTTAACCTCGAGGGTTATGTGCTTACTTAATGAAGATGAGGGGGGGGGGTTAAAAATTACGAAAATTTTTGTTGATTTTTGTTATAGCTTATTTCTCCGGAAACAATCAAGAAAACGAAAAACTTGCTCTTGTGATAATTATTGTAGAACACTGAAATTCAAGCCTAGAAACGTTTTTCTGCAAAAAATGGCCATAGAGGCCTTCATACTATTTCTTTCAGACTGAACTGCACTAACAATTAACACTAACTAACTGCACTAACAAACTACGAAAACAATTTTATATTTCTATGAAGTTTCAATTGAATGTATGTTTTTTACAAATATCTTGAGAAAAATGAATTTAACATGGTAGTGATGGGGGAATCAAGTTCTAGAACATGAAGTTCTGAGTTGAACAATACAATTTGCAATGTACTTGGATCATCTTTCACCTAACTACAGCAGTTTGCAGTTGACCCTACAATACTCATTTTCGGTCACCAAGCAGATAGGATTGCTTTGTTAATGGAATTTTCAATAACAAGAAGTTTATTTTTGAAAATAAATTTAATTTTCTTCAAAATAAGGACTCAAGACATACGATCAGTCTTGAAGTGACTGAGTTTTATTATTGGAGGGTGTACCCTCAATATTATACCCAATTCTCAGAAATCTTTGCAACCCATCATGTGAGACCTCTTTCTTCTCAGCTCATTCAGGCAATCCAGACTCATATGTTGTAACATGTTTTATTCATACCATAATTTGGAATTTTACTTGGAAGGGTAGTATTGATGTTTCTGCTTTGTTCCGATCAAATGTATTGTTACGCGTTCTATCACAAAAATAATGCTGGCAACACTTGAAATTAACACTCGAACTTTATTTACACAAATTACTTAACACGCGCTAATCAGTTACATCACACAAGAAAACCCAATAAGGAACAAACAGTTCAATAATGTTCAACAAATAATGAATTGAGTATATCAATGTACAAAAACTCATTACTAACTGTCAATAGGCTGATCGATAGTTTAATAAATTACTGTCTTTTGCAGATGATACTGTATTGATTTTTAGTGGCAATAACTGGGAAGAAACCTTCAATACGGCGAACACCAACATAAAAATTGTTCAAAATGGCTGCAAGAACACATTCTAACATTAAATGCAGACAAAACAAAATATATTACCTTCTCACCCAATATAACCGGACAACCATCAACAGCTTTAAAACTTAAAATAGGGACAAGAAATGATAATAATGAAGATAGCACAGAAAATACAGTAGTACTAAAATCATTGGAAAGAGTGCAAACAATAAAATACCTCGGTATATTACTAGATCAGCATCTAAAATGGAATAAACATATCGAATACTTATGCTCAAAATCTAAATACCTAATTTACATTTTCTATAAAATAAATAAACTGAAAAAACTTGATATTATAAGAAAAATATATTTTGCATATGCGCACTCACTATTTCAATATATTATTGAAGTTTGGGGAGCCGCATATGACACACATCTGAAAAAACTGTTTATTCTTCAAAAACATATTATAAGAGCTGCATTAGGAAGACCACGACTATATCCCAGTAGGGAAATATTCCTGGAATTCAAGGTTCCAACCCTGAGGCAGAATTATTTGAAAAATGTAATTTTCTACATTAATAAAAATAGGTTTCAATTTGAATTACACAATACACCATACAATACACGCCCATACAATAGATATAATACCGATCTTATTAAACTCACCACCTGCAGGCATCAATTCCCATATTACTGTAATTACATTATAAATAAAATTCCAAATGATTTCATAAACAAGAAAATTTCACAGCAATATAGAAAGATGGATTGAACAATATGTTTTTTTCAAGCTGACTGTATAAGGAGTTGTCTGGTTTTCTATTTGGTTTTTGATAAAATAGAATATTATGATAGCCAAAAAAAAAAAAAAAATCATCACCTTAAACGTTTCACTTTACTTTTGTTGGGTTTCTTTCTTTCGTAGTGTTAACAAATGTATATTTTTAATTTTCTAATCCATGTGAAAATTCTTAATTATTGTCAATTCTAAATGTTTTGTAATTGATGAGAAGTGAATATGAATATGTACTACAACTCACTGCCAACACACAAGGTTTCTTATGTTGGCAGTGCCAAAAAGAGAAAAGAAAAAGAGAAAAAAATTTTTGTATTTGATAATGATGTTAAGAAACGTGATTTTATTTATTTTTATTGTATTTGTGTATTATTATCTATACTGTTATTTCATTTTGCACATGTATTTTGTTTTTGGCAATAAAATTCAATTCAATTCAATTCAATTCAACTGTTCAATGAGGTAAAAAAATGACTAAAAACAGTCAAACACTCACAAAGCGCAGTCTGTCACTAACAAAATAGTAAAAGCACTACGTATGTGTATTTTTATACTGCCAAAAACAATCACTCACACGAACGTTTTCAAGAACAAATAACAATCGAACTACCTGCTGAATCACACCCGCTTTTATACGATTTTTTGTTTATACTAGTAGTTTTATTTCTATAGGCTACTCAGTGTTTCTATTTGAACAGAATATATGATCTACAAGATTTTCTATTTAGCTTGAATGTCCTAGAAACGCATGTGACAAATAGAAGTAATGAAGATACAGAGAGGAGACGAAATGAAGAGAGAGGAACACGTGCTTGTTATCAGTGAAACCGGAAACTCTGTTGACACTGAGTAGAGTAGAATAATGTTTAATTCGTTTTTGCGATCCTATCAGTATATTACCAATAGCCTAAACGTTCATGTTGTAGTCCAAGTACTATCAAATTTACGAAATACCAAAAAAGAAAAAGAAAATTTTTGTAAAATGTAGATTCTATAATCAAAATAAATTTCAGAAATGAAATACTTCGTGCTATATATATATTACATAGATATTAGAAGGTGATGTGATGAAAGTGTTGAGCACGACGCTTAATGAGATGGCTGGTGTAAATTGCATGTCGAGAGCCGCTGCAACAGTTTCATGTGAAAATTATGCAACTGAGTTGCATCATCATGATTCATTGGCTGCCGGTCTGATTATGAATGTATAATATCAGCATTAAGCATGCAAATGAGCCTCTACAATTTATGGTTCACAGTATAACAACACCACTTCATGTACATGTAGCAAACATGACAGATATATGCTGGATTTGTGATTCATTGATGGGTTCCAGATTGGAAAATTTCACATGCACGTGCTCGTATTCAGAAACTTATCATAGCTCAAGGGGAACTTGTGAAGCTTCTCAAGACTCCCTCAAATCCTAGAGACGTATTTACATGAAGTGGCGAAGTCTGGACTAAATTCGCCCATTCTTAAATAAACCGTAGGTAAATATAACATAGTTCTAGCTTATGAATTTGGAATACATATAATTTAAAATTCAAACAATAATTAGTCAGATCATTAAAAAAATATAGAAATAAACCAACAAATAATATTCTGTGTACATTCTCTCTCGTTCGAGGAATTTGAAGTAGCTACAGAATACTATTTCTTGTTTTATATCTTTTTTTTTTAATGGCCTAAATAATTGTTTAAATTTGAAGTTATATGTATTCCATATTAATAAGCTAGAATTAAGTTGTATTACCTAAGGTTAATTTAAGAATGGACGAATTATGTCCAGACTTCGCTATTTTATGTGAATACTTCAGTAGGATTTTCTTTAGTTAAATCAATATCATTAGCTGTACATTTTGCTACATATTCGATGGTAATAATGCTATTTCAACTCATTTAAGAAATTGTATAAATTTACATAAATAGTGTTCAAATCCAATCTAATCAACCATATTTTGTGGTCCTCCCTTAATCATCCTTGAATTAAGGAAGACTTGAAATCATTCACTACTAAAAAGGCTTAGAAAGGATAACATTTATATAGTTTATTATGGATATCCTCTATTACCACAATATCGCCATCTTAAATAACAAACTGATACTCAAATGTATGTGAAGACATTATAAGGAAGAAATTGTTTAGAACGCACCATTTATTGAGAAGCACTTCTCCTGTATACAATGGTTATGTCCACTAGGAGTAAACTTGATTTAATATTTACTTATTCCATGTTTATAGACAGGAATAAAGAGATTTCACTAGCTATATAACTTTAAATATAGATATAGATAGGTGGATAATAGTGAAATAACTATGATGAGTAGGTTCCGTGCTTGAAAAGTAAGGAAACTCCAATTTAGCTAAGTACACACTTGAAGAAGTTTCGTCTGTTATGTTGTTTGGACAAAGAGAGGAGAGAAAATGGGCAAAATAAAGCGGAAAGGAATGGGTGATAGAGGGAAAAGAGAGAGAGAGAGAGTGAGTGGGAGAGATAATGTGAGAGGGAGAGGAAGTGAGAAACAGTGGGAGAGTGAGCGTGTGAGAGAGTGGAGAGATAGAGAGGATGAGATAGCTAAAAAGTGGAAAAAAGAGTTCAGTTTTTTATTCCATAGTCCTACGAGTAGAGCACTTATTCTTCATATTCAGGGGAAAAGACGGGGAAAAAATGAACGAAGAAAGTAGAGCGAAAGAGAACAGGGAATAATAGTGGAGAAAAGCACGATAGGGCAGTGTAGCGTGTATTGAAAATATATTTGCATATGCAAACGAAAAAGAAAAGAAAAAGTGGATGAAAAGAGGAATTCATGACTATTACTGACTATCTATTATGAAACGTCTTCTTGTTGTACTCTGTCAACGAAACTTTAGGGCAAGAATAGAAAGGACTGAGGGAGGAGGATTAGGAGGAAAGAAGAGGATAGGAAAAAAGAGGAAGACAGGAGAAGACGAAGATGAGGGAGAGGGAGGATATAAGAATAAGAAGGAGAAGGAGGAGGAAATGATGATGAAGGAGTAGAAGGAAAAGAAGATGCCGAATAAAGAAAAAGAGGAGGAAGGAAAAAGCTGACGGTAAAGATGAAGAAGGGGCAATGGAATTCAGTTCCCGTCTATCTGGAATTAAATATTTTCATAATAGCATAACAAAAAACCTCCACTTTTTTAGGGAATAGTAATCAACGCACGCCAAATTAAAGTTTGTTACACATTGGAAAAATAATTAAAACCCTTTTGGAGCGTAATTGCGGGTCAAATTGATTTCACAAACAACGCTAGCAGTGTTTGGGGTGGAAAAATTTGATGGTTTGGATGAAGAGTGACGAGTTCGGTACCCCTTTTTCAAAGCCACCCCCCCTCTTCCAAAGTCGTCCCCCCCCCCCCCCAATAGCAGACGTCGGGGTTCGTAATGTTCATAAGAGACCACATTTAGATTTGATGGCGTGGTGCAGTTAGGAGGGGGGAAGTTGAGGTACTATTGAAGTTGTTTAGAGAGAGAGAGAGAGAGAGAGTGATGAGAAGAGAGAGAATGTGATAGAGTGAGAGAGAAGTTGTGAGTGAAGGTATGAGAATGGAAAGAGAGTGAGAGAAATAGCTGAATATAATCCAAAGCATAAAATTGATTCGACGCTTGTGGGCAAGAGAAGAGAAATAATGAGAGTGAGAGAGAATGATGGAGTGAGTGTGTGAGAGAGAGAATCAGGAGATTGAAAGAGAGTATGAATGAGATAGATAAAGATATTTATTTTTTGCACCTTACAAAATTAGTGGTATGGGTGGAGTATATGAATGGTGGTAAAGAAGACCCCTCAACCACTCAGAGAGAGAGAATGTGTGTGTGAGAGAACGCTAGAGAAAGAGAGAGTATTATTTAGTGAGGGGTGAGAGAGAGTGAGTGAGTGAGTGTGAGGGAGAAAGAGGGAGTGGGAGAGTGTGTGAGGGGAAAAGAGAAAGTATGAGAGAGTTGTGTGAGAGAGTGTGATAGAGTGGTTGTGTGAGAGTGAGAAAAAGTGAGAGAGAATTACAGAGTGAGAGGGACTGAGAAAGAAGAAAAGTGTGTGTGTGTGTGTGTGAAAGAGAGTGAGGGGAGAGAGAGCTTGTGAGAGAGAAATATCTGAAAATAAGCCCCAGGAAACAATTGAATTGATGCTTGTGGGCTACATGCCCTGCTCGGCTCTGGGCTGCGTTCTACATTGAACGTCCATTTGTGTGCAAATCGAGAGTCCCCTCAAATTTCCCCTTCATCCTCCAAGCTTCCACACTTGTTCATCCCAAAATATCGTCTCCTTCCACAACATGCTTGAAAAACAAGAGCAGTCTCTCCCCCTCTCCACCGCTATACCATTAATCGTTTCACCCCCAAAATGGATAAAAACAAAATCGAAATAGGTATTTTTTGAAATGGCAACCGAGGAACTAGTAGGCTGGCGAAGAAATGTTACTCGAAACATGGAACTAGATGGAACGGTGTTTTTTATCCATTGTTTTATTGGTATTAATGCGCCTGATGCCCACATTAGTCATGAGACTTGTGCGTAAGTAATGAGGTAAATGGGTGAATGGTGAGAAACGTCCATGGCTGAATGAGACTCGAACTCAAGGCTACAGAAAACAAACCACCCTTATCTAATCATAGACAAGCGCTCCAACCAACTTGGCTAACAGAACCGCCAAATTGAATAATTTTACAGAAAAATATATGAGAACAATATTTTTTATTTTCTTATTTAGTTGAATTAAAGTTCGAATCATATAATCTTCATTTCCTTCTCATACAAAAATATCTATAAAAATGAATTTAGAAGATTAATACATTTTATATTTTACAGTCTATCAAATCACGAAGGAAAACAAAATTTTGTAATGCATTTTCTAGTTGAATCTAATTTGAATTGATATCATCTTTATGTCCTTCTTATACAAGGCATATGAATCATACATTCATGAACATAAATTTAGGTAATTAATACAATATTGCTACTGTATGATTTTACGAAAAAATTGAGCAAAACCACATTTTTTAGCGGATTTACTAGTTAAATTCGGGTTGAAATCATATAATCTTTGTCTCCTCCTTGTATTCTATCCTCTTTGTTCTATTCAATAGAGGATTGCCGGCTGAATTGAACTTAAAATCAGATGATCTGTTTTTTCTTCTAATATTTTTTATCTAAACTTGAATAGTCAAATAGAAATTCAGAACTTATATAAAATGGATGAACACAACATTTTTTTATATTTATATTGAATTGCAAATCAACTTCTTTCTTATACACGGTACATATAAAACATACAAAAAAAATTAAGAGAATCAATAAAGATTCAAAATTAATAAAAAAATTGACGAATACAACAATTTGTTATAATATATATTTTTTGGAAATTCGAATCAAATAACGTCATTGCGATCAACGACGTTGCTAGAAATAAAAAAATGAATTATAATCACCACTCCACTACTTGGCGAGGCTGTGTAGGACACGATTTCGAAGTATCTGAGAGATGGACACTTGAACAACTTGTTTTTATTCTTTTTATTCATTTCTCATGCTCTCTCTGCATGTTCATCTCTCCTTCACCTTCTTCTTTTCATCCTCATCTCTTACTTATCGACAAAGTAGTAGTAGTAGTATCAATAAGCAGTAGTATAGTAAATAAGCCGTTTTGAAGCACAGACGGAATTGTCCTGGTAAGTCAACAAAAGTGAATAAATATTTTTTCTAGACTATTTACTGTACCTTGGAGGTGTGACGATGAGAGTAAACACTCCAAGACAGCAGCTTTTAAATAGTTGGTTCAATGTCTTTCATTTTCCAATCTGCCAGCAGAGAAATGAAAAATAAGAAACCGTCGAGTTGAAGCACCTTTATCGCGAATAGAAGAGATATTCAACATAAACTTAATATAAAGACTCAGAATCTACTAATTTCAAATTACTTCAAGTGCTATTAATTTATACTAAATACTTCCGCAATGACGGATATTGGCAACAGCATTGAATAGCTGATGAAAATCGATGAATGCTACTGTACAAAAATATCAGTCACCACCGGGAATCGAACCATAGACCTCCCTTGCGCCTCAACCACTAGACTATAGTCACCATTCTGCACATCAGCATTCATTTTAAACTTGGCAATATCGGCTCGTATCTCACGAGTTAGTTTGAAGATAATTTAACAAACTGACAAATATAAAGAAACATAGTTTATTGGTTTCGAATTCCTTCAAGTGCTATTAATTTATACTGAGGACTTCCGCAATGGCGGTTATTGACAACAACATTGAATAGCTGATGGAAATCGATGAATGCTACTGTACAAACTAACTTGTGAGATGAGGATAGGATATGGCAAAGTTTAAAATTAAGCTGTCAATATCCGCCATTGCGGAAGTCTTCATTATGAATTAATAGCCTTAAAGGAATTCGAAATTTATAAATTCCGTTCCTTTATATTTGACAGTTTGTCAGTTACTTCAAACTAACTTGAAAAAACTAGTAGTTCTGTGAACAGTAGACCTCACCCGTTGAAATAAGGGTGCGTGCACAGAGGAACGTACTCAATGATAATCATCTCAAAATTGGAGTGGCCGTAGCCGAGTGGGTTAAGTGCTGGTTTGCTAACCAAAAGGTCCCGGGTTCGATCCCAGTTCAGACCGAAAGATTTTACCTCGGGCCACTCCCGTGTATCGGAGGCCACGTTAAGCTGTCGGTCCCGCCTGCCTAAAAGCAGTCGTTAAGTCACGTCAGAGGCCCTGAACTTATTCAGGTGCGACCTGATAACTCTGACACCAGACCTGAGCCAGCCAGGTCACACGATATTATTTTATTATTATTTATTAAAATTAAGCACAATTATTGTTTTAATCACCAGGGCTGTGTTTCTATTTTCCATACAGCTGTTTCAAACAGATGAGATTTCTCATGTTTGCTGATTCCAATTGCTCATGATGAAAATTCAATTTTAAAAATCATAAGTTCCTATAGAAGTAGGCCTAATTTTTTGAAATTCACTCATTTTGAAATTGCCTCACTTTTTTCCCTTTTAAATATCCTTAGAATGCAAGCAAATTTCGAAAATCCTTACACATAATTCTCTGGGCATTCCTTAAAGGAACATCCATGCAATGTTCCATTGAATTTTGTACTCGCGTTTAGCTTTAAATGCGTTACAAACAGACTAAGCAAGGAAGCACGGTTAAAAAGATGAAACATTTTTAAGTTGAATTGGGACTGAGAAAAACTATCGAACTTCAGAATTACAAAATTTTGAACTTGTAATATATGAAATAAGACCGCTTTGGAGCGCTGAGAAGAATGAGCCCATTTTCATTCTGATCCGATTAAGTGTAGAAAAATTAGGGTGATGCTGAGGGTAAAATTTCCGAATAAAGGGTCGCCATCTTGAAACGGGAGCGAATTTCAAAATTCTATAATTTGACATACGTCGCTCGTCTATTGAACAAAGTATCTTCATACCAAATTTCAAGAAAATCGGTCAATTCGTTTGGCTTAAACTGCGGAACACACTCACGCAAACACCAAATTCCGATCGCTCGAGTTGAATCAGAGACCTCTCTTCGTTCGGTCAATTAATCCATATGAAAAGAGTAGGGGTGTGTTTGTTTCTTGTTCAACGGATTTCACAAGAATGAAATTTGGAAAACTAAATTTGGCACATTTATTCTTCTAGTCGATTCAATGCACCTCGAAGCCCGATTTTTGACTTCCATTTGAAAACCTTCAAAATTAATGTACAAATCGTTCCTGTTTTTGTTCAATGCGTAAGACAAACACCCCCCCCCCCCCCCCACACACACACAAACTCTATTAATATAGAGTTACACTTTGTATTATGTAAATTACAGTCAAGTCATTCTCGAAAGGGTTATGCACTGCTGCTTTAAAATGTCACATGCTAAGAATGTGGGTGTAGAAAGAGATGATAATGGGAGCTACCAAGAGAGAAAAAAAGTAGAAAGTTCACAAAGGCAGCCAATCAAGTAATGACGAAAAATTGAGGCGAGAGGAAAGATGCTAATTAGTCAGATGAGTCCCTTTTATTCCCTGTCCTTTATTTCCTCATTCGATGTCTTTATTATCTTTCCCTTTCTATGTGTAGGGTGAATGTCTCCTGCTCTCACGAATTGAAGGGACTTTTCCCTTTTATTGAACCCGTCGTACGTGACGCTTCCTGGGTTATCTCGTTTCGTTTGTCCCTTCAAGGGATGAAGGGATGTAGAGGCAAAGCAACCCTTTCAAGGTAACGTAGGGATACCAACCTGCTCACCCACCACCTCCCTACAAAAACGGCACACAGATACAATCGGTGACAATTGTTTTTCCATTTTTTACTTCTGCTGCTTTAAACTCATTTTGTTCCTCCTCCTCTTCTTATCCGGCTTTATCTTCATCTTATTCTCCTCCTCCTTCTCTTTCTTCTTCTTCTTCGTCTTCTTATTCTCTTCCTTTTTCTTCTTCTCCTGATGCCTTTCTTCTCGTCTTCTCCTGGTACTTAGTCATTTACTTCTTCTTCATCATCTTCGTCTTCTTCTACTACTAATATCTTCGTCGTATTCTCCTGTTGTCTTTATTCTCGTATTCTCCAGTTTCTTCATCTTCTTATTCTTTTTCTTCTTCTTATTTTACCTCTTCTGTACCCTTTTTTCATGTCTTATCCTGCTGTTTATTTTTCTATTTCATCTTCCTCTCCAATATCTTTTTTCTTGTTTTTTGTTGTTCGTGCTCTTATTCTTCTCATTATTGTTCTTCCTCTTTTGTTTTCCTTCTTGTTCTCCTGCATTACATTATCTGCTTTTTGACTTCTTCTCTTTTTTTCTTTTCTTCTTCTGGATTTTTCTTCCTCTTCTTCATCTTGTTCGTTTTTTCTCTCTTTTCTGGCTTCTTCTATATTTCCTTTTGCATTTATTTTATCTTGTTCCTTCTCTTTTTAGATAAGATAAAGATCTTATCCTCCTCCATCTCTTTCTTCTTCTCCTACTTCGTTACCTTATTCTCTCCGTTCTTCTTCTCCTTTGTCTCCTTAGTCTCTTCCTTCTTCTTCTGTAGTCTATCTTCTCCTCCTTCTTCTTTCCTCTTCCACTTCTTCTATTTCATCTTCTCCTAATTTTTTTGTTCTTCTTTTTACACACTCTTGTTCTTCCTTTTCTTCATCTTGCTTTCTAGTTGTTCATTTTCTTCTGCCTTCCCTTCGTGAAATGTAATAAATAAATATCAAATATCTTCGTTACGGCCTGTTCACTCCCCTTCTTCTTTTCTTTTCTTCTTTCAAATTTTCTTCCTCTTTTACCTATTCATTCTCCCTATCTCTTGTTCTTTCCTTTTCTTCTTCTCATTTTTCTCTTCCTCCTCCGCTCCACATCCTCCACCGTCACCTCTTCCGCCTCCACCACTCCCTCCTCCTCCTTATCATCCTCTTTCTCCTCCTCCTCCTCCTCCTCCTCTCCCTTCTCATTATCTTTCTTCCTCTACTTTTTCTCACTCTTGTTCTTTTGTAGTCCTTCTTCTACTTCATCTTAATCTATCACTTATATTGTTCTTAATTTTTTGTTGTCTCGTTGTTCTCTTCTTCTTGATATTTTTATTATTATTCTTCTCTTCTTCTCCTTCTTAATGTTGTCGTTCTTATTCTTTTCATATTCCTGCTTTCGACTTTTTTGTAGTTCTTCTTTTTCTTGTCTTGTTCGTCTTTCCACTTCTTTTCGACCTTGTTCTTACCCGCTTCCTTGTTCGCTTCCTGATTTCTTTTAATTTTCCTTCATCTGTCTCTTCTCAATCTTCTTCTTTTTCCATTTCTTTTATTATTCTTCTTCTTCTTTTTCTTCTCCTTCTCCTTCTACTCCCCTCATCCTCCTCCTCCTCCTCCTTCTCCCCCTCCTCCTTCTCTCCGTCCTCTTCCTCCTCACCGTCCTCTTCCTCCTCTCCCTCCTCCTCCTTCCTCTCCTCCTCCTTATTCGTCTTTCTCTTCTTCTTTTTTCCTCTTCTTTCCATTTATTTTTCTCCTCAATCTTCTTCCTTTCCGCTTTCAGTTCTTTTAATTTTCTTAAATTTCTTTTAATTTTCCTTAATCTGTCTCTTCTCAATCTTCTCCTTTTTCCATTTCTTTTATTATTCTTCTTCTTCTTTTTCTTCTCCTCCTTCTACTCCCCTCATCCTCCTCCTCCTCCTCCTTCTCCCCCTCCCCCCCTCCTCCTTCTCTCCGTCCTCTCCCTCCTCTCCGTCCTCTTCCTCCTCTCACTCCTCCTCCTTCCTCTCCTCCTCCTTATTCGTCTTTCTCTTCTTCTTTTTTCCTCTTCCTTCTATTTATTTTTCTCCTCAATCTTCTTCCTTTCCGCTTTCAGTTCTTCTTCTTCTTTTTCTTCTTCTCCTCCTTCTTCTTTTTCTTCTTCTCCTCCTTCTTATTTTTCTTCCCTAGAAAAGTATAGCCCCTTTTGCTTTTGAAAGAGGGGTTACTGTCACTTTTCTCAGGATGGCACAAAGAAACAGCAGCCAAGCCCTGTCAAGCTCTGTTGTCTAATCTATTCAATTCAAAAAAGGGACCCGCTGAACATGGGATGTTGCCAAAGAATTATATTTGACAGGCTATATCGTTTTTTGACTGATTTTCTTTGAATTTCCCTGGATATTTCCCATTCCAACCAGATTTACTGTGCTTGAAGATGTATTCTGATATTCAACTCCGAAATAAACTTTGTATATTCCTTCCTTTTAAACAACATTTGTGATCAAATTTGAATTTTGATTTTTTTGTTGTTGATGCTCACATTAGTCTCAGACTTGTGTCTGGATATTGACGTGAATAATGTTAGAAAGATGCCAATAAGTATGGGATGGATTAATTTTGTATTATGTGAAATAGTGAAATTATGGACATATAACTATGGATAATTCTGGACATAGTTATTAATTAATTTTCTATTATATGAAACAGTGAAATTATGGATAATTATGGACTTAGTTATTATGGATTACATAATCTATATAATAACAAAGAGCTGGTTGTGTGTATGTGAGTTTATCTTACGGATTTCACAATAAAGACACCGATTTAAACACTAAATTTTGCAAAAAGCTTCCTGTAAACTTGATTCAGGTCACTTCGAAGTTCGAATTTTGATTTTCCTTTCAAAATTAATGTTTAAATTTCAAGCATTGGTACCTATACTTTTCCAAAATGTGTAGATGCAGGAAGCTCCTAGAATAGCTGATAACATGAAACGTCACTATGGTGTTAATATAGATGATACGACGATACGTCTTAAGCCAAAACAGCATATTAGCTCTGTATCATTATTACAGTTGTTAATTACTCAGCGCCGTGCGGGCTTATTTATTCTATGTATTTATCTCTTACTGTAATTCACTAATCTTATAAGAACTGAACATAAAACTATGTAGGCGGGTATAGCTGCAAAGTTGCTAGGGAGATAGTTTACTTAATAAAAAAAATCACATTATCAATGCAAAGAACAGTTAATTTGTGAACTTTCCTCTCCAAACAAATAAACTGTATTTATTGTATTATAAATCGTATCATAAACTACTGTATTTAAGAAATCATATTGGTGCCTATATAGATAGAAAAAGATAAGCTTCGATCTCATGGGCTCTCTTTGTAAGGGAAACCGAATGGATTGGGCAGCAAAAAAGCTATGTTCTCTGCTGTTAAATCATTTCCCGGTGGTTGAGAACCTATCTGAAACTCTAGGTTTATCTTATCAGTCCACCATCATCCAAATCATAACTATGCACAAGTCTCAGACCTATGAGGGATTCCTCCTTGAACATTTTTTTAAACATTATTCTACTCCAATTCTTTCTCCTCGCCGTTCAGAGAGAAAATTTGACAGAGGTAAGAGGACAAAAAACATACTATATTTGTATTTAAATGTGGGTTATCTATATAATAATCAGTTTTTGATAAGACTCGTTCTCGCGCACATGCTTTTTGCCAATGCGAAAATTACTTTTTTCGTTATTGTTGAATTGTTTATCATTTTTAGAGTATGAATATGAACTTTTTTTTAATGCTGATGATGCCCACATGAGTTCGAGACTTGTGCGTGGGTAATGAGGTGAATGATAACACATAGATGCCAGACGGTGGAGCGGGATTCGAACCCACGTCCACTAAAACGACAGCAAGCTGAAGTTGCGACGCCCCAACCAACTGCGCTAAGCGGCCCGCCAAATACTTATATACTTATATACTCATATACTTATATACTTATATACTTATATACTTATACCGTCAACTACTTATATAATGTAAATAGTATGTAAAAGAATGTAAAAGTTAGTTTTGTTCAAGTTAAAGTTTATAAGTAAGAATGTAAAAGTTTATTTTGTTCAAGTTAAAGTTTATAACGTTAATTTAATTTTGTACTATTTATATTTTTTGATGACGAATAAATCAATTGAAATATTGAAATATTTATGTACTTATTTATGCCTGAAGACTTTTGATTCTAATAGGTCATTTACTATTGTTTCTGGACAATCAATTATGTTTTTGTTCAATCTTCTGTAAACTACTCATCTTCAGCTCAACTATTCATGTTTCTTAATAGAATACAGTATCAATTTATTGTATCATGAATTTAAATCTTGCATGCACTACTGTATAATACAGCTTTATTTATAAATCAGCCACCATTCAAAAATCCCATTCTTGATCAGATATTAACTCGACCTGTTTATTCAACTGCACATGCACCAGACGATGCACCCATTCTGTTGTTGCATTGGGATTGCAGTTGCACCTGACAAGGTGTGACCATGGTCACGGGGGGGGGGGGGGCGGTTTGTTAAGGGGGATGTACCCAAGTGTATGTTGCAACATGACAACAGGAGCTGTGTGTCCTTTGTGACGTCACAGCATGTTGTCACTCACTAAACATGACACATTAGCATGGCTTACTGCCACTATGTAGTTACAGAGACATGTCCTACATGAACTGGATGGACATTGCAGTCTCCATCAAACAAACACTGCTTGAATGTCATCAGGTAGCACAGGGATTCAAATCTGGGACATGTTCATGACATTGCAGACAATGATCAACATTTGAACCAAATTAACTACTGCACATTGAAGACAATGTAACAGTTTGATGGAATTAGCTTCATGAAAAATACAAATGTTGTCACTACCACGAAAACAAATTACTTATCAGACGTTTTGGTTTCGACTGTCAAGTCATTTTCAATCTCAATCAAACTGAAACTAAAATTCAGTGGTTTTTGGAATCTTGATTAACTTTTGAATCAAATTGACAACTACACATTGGGAACGATGTAAAATTTTAATAGATTGAGCTTGATGAAAAATACCCATGTCGATATATCACTGAAATAAATATTGATCTCACCTATGAGTTATTTTAAACTTTTGAGAGGAGATTGGCTGGTGATAGGGGAGAGACGGCCGAGCTACACCCGACGCTGTAAGACCTAAAGGCTTAGAGAAAGGAAAAGGAGATATCCATTTTATGACTAAAAGAGAATTTTGGGAACAAAATTAACTTTTTTTATTTCAATCGAACAAATAGTTTTTTCAGCATAAATTTGAAAAAACTGAAGATTTTTAGAAATTTTAATTTTTTTTCTAAAAACGAATTGATTGAAAAATGCTATTTCATTCCCCATCAGGTCTAAATTGTAAAATAAATATCAAAAGTTCAAAATAGACTATAAGTGAGATCAATTGCCCCCTAAAACCAAAAGTTACAAGCCCCAATTTTCAAAAATAACTGATGAGAAGTTTTTTATGGCAATGGATAACATTTTAATATACTTATAATATCCAATACAAGAAATTTCCATAAAAAATGTGCCCGAAAAATCCTCATCCTTACAGAGAATGAAACACAAGTGAACTTAATTTGTAAAATTCAATGCAATTCCTTTGAATGATGGAGGTGTGGAGGCGTGACTTGAGGGAGGCCCTGGATTTGACAGTGTGCATTTCGGGCCTGCACTTCTACCCTCTTTGTCCGTCTCTCTTGTGCTCTCTCACTCACACACGCACGCGTTCCTACTCTTCCGCATTTTGCTATCGATTTTCGGCCCTCAGCTCTTGCCCTAACCCTTACACCCCTGAAATTCACCCTTATCTTTACCCTGTCACCGTCCATAGAACAAGTACTACTACATGTTAGATACCTTCTCTCATTCACCTTCTCTCATTCACCCTCACTCTCTCTCTTACACACTATTTCACTCTCACTCACTCTCTCTTCCACTCATGCTTCTACTCTCTTTCTCGCTCTCTTTCATTCTCTCTTTCACTCTCTATTTTTCACACTCTCATACATTCTCTCTTTTTACTGTTTATCTCTTTCTCACTTTCTGCCTTACTCTCTTTTCCACTTATTTCGCTTACTAAAACATATTCAATCCTTCTTCCCCTCTGTAAGCATTACTCTGTGTTTGTGATATTTGACTCTCTTTAAGTGTGTGTGTGTGTGTGTGTGTGTTCCTTCTAAATATGGCAAACAATAGTATTAAATCTACTCTATTATGTCTGTCTGTGAATAGTAGTTTATGCAATTATTGTATTACGACTGCCTGCATACCACGTGAGATATAATTTGGAAATGATAACCTCTTTAGTAATTAGTGATTAATTGGTTTATCGGAAGTTATTTGATTATTATAAGTAATTAGAGCAAAGCGAGTATTCTAAACATAAAAATATAACGAATAAAATATAATCGTTGCATACACTATTTTGTGTACGACAACCAGTAACTTACGTTCAATTTAACTTACTAATCACTTGAATAACTTACCCAAACTGAGGTTATATGGAATGCTCAATTATTGTTCACAATCGGCTGTGGGTTTAAAATCAAATTCAAACTGAATTTTATTTTGAAATGATTGATCAGCTCATGTAAGTTTGATAATCTCTGAATAAATTCTAGGCTAACTGTGTGATTTTGACTATTAGTTCTAATTTGGAATTTAAAATTGAATTTGAAATTTCTAAACCAGCTGATGTGATTTATATTAAGTTGAATCAATATTGTTGCTTATCATTCATTTCAATATAAATTGGAGAAATTCTGGGTTCTGATTGGTCTAGAGACTTTACTGACATCAGTGCTTCATTACACAATTGTTTTGATCAGGCATGAATAAAGTCAGCTGTTACGGCTGTATTTCCTTACCTTCAATAACTACTTTATAACATAGTCGTGGAAAAACAATTCTTTTCTTTTTACAGAAGATTGTACTGTCTTCCAAAATTTTCTTAATGAAATATATTATTAAACCAACCGATTTTTTGAAAAAATAGTGTATTTTTAGTGTAAGTATAATGATGTATGTCAATTACTTTGGTTAAATAAAGAAAATTATTACTGTAAAAAAAAAAAAATCGTTATTGAAAGAAATAAAACTCGTACAGAAAATTTGAAAATTTAAAAGAAATATATAATTTTCCATTGTAGGCCTATTTCACTGGAAAGAAGTTCCCCTGTATCTCTGTATTTCTACAGATTGATCACAAATGATCTAAATGACTGGGAAATTATGAAATTATAGGTGGTGATTGGTAACGCGGTGAGCGTGGTCTTCATGCAATCGTAATGTTCAGTCACGACCGCTCAAGACTGAGTTTGGATGGGTGACCTTGCATCAATAACTTGATCTTGTAAGAATTATTATCACTTCCCAGCTCTCACATAAAATGGCTCAAACGGTGAGGTGGAACAACCCGTAAGGGTCTTACCACCTATAAAAACCATACGCTTACTATATTATATTATTATGAAAAGCGTAACCTCAACGTTTAATTTATTGTATTCTGTAATACTCTCTTTATATTCTATTTAATAATTCTGTAACAATTTCCTGCAATATATACTTCCGATTTCAATCTATTTCTTTCTCCTCCTCCTCCTCCTCCTTCTCCTCCTCCTACTTCTTCTTCTCCACCTCCTCCTACTCCTCCTCCTCTTCCTCCCCCCCACCCACTCCTCTTCTTTTTCTTTCATTCGTCCGGCTTTTTCTTTTTCTTCTTCTTTCATTCCTCGTCTTTCTTATTCTTCTTCTTCAATTCGTACTCCTTTTTCATGTTATTCTTCCTTAAAAAAAAATTAGTAATAGTTGCCAACTTTAGCCACTTTCATTTGTATATCGAAGCGTTTCCGGACCTATGTTTATGTCAACTTTCTTATTTATTTTGGTGTATGAAATGAGTTGAAGTAGTATGGTAGATTCCTTCTAAAAAATCCATTTAACATGAATTCAACTATGTATATGTATATAACTATATTTCTTACTTTAATTATTACTATATATGACTACCAATCTGAAATCAAAGTACTCAAACAGTAGTTCCATTTGATTCCGACAGAGAGCGCCCGAGGCATTATTTCAACTTTGATCCGAGTTCAGATAGTTTTAATCAGAACACAATTGATGCTTTGAATGAGCTTTCCCTCACACTGTTCTGTCATTGGTGGATAATTGCCTGCTGTCATCCAATCACAAACAGACTTTCGAAAAGCTGACATTTCAGTGTGATTGGGAGGGCATCCAATCAAAAATTGTCGCCGTAAACAGCTGTTGATCATCTATAATCCGCAATGATGATTAACTGCTATCAGTGCAATGTGCTGGAGGGTTTACTTTGTAATTATAACGGGTAGTTTGGTTGATATTCTTGATTGGGTAAACCAACATAATGGTGCCCTCAGGAATGTTTGAAGTAGGTAAGGTACGAAATGTTTTCATCACAAGAATATTCATAACAAGATATGTTATAGCTAAGCCGCGTCTCCACCAACCGAACATGCTCGGCGAACAGTGTTCGCTGGAATCAGCTGATGTCGCCGAACATTTTTTTGGAGTTGGTTTGGTGTGGACGCCTTCTCGAACATTATGATCGGTGTGGTGGGGTTAGTGGCGGGAACCTGTTGTTGGTCGTCACTGTTCGCTCACAGACCGAACATTTCAATTGAACTCACGAACATGTTCGGTGACCCATATGTTTAATGTTTGTCCGTTTTTTGTATTCGCCAACAATGTTTGGCAGACATGTTCGGTTGGTGGAGACGCGGCTATAGATGTTGTAGCTAGTTATCAAAGCACTAGCAAGTTGCCTGACTCAGTTCAGGGGATACATTTGTTTGGGAACTGGGCAGGTCATAGCCTCGAAGGTCTGCCAAAAAGTGGAAAAATGCGTGTTTTGGTATGAATGGTGATAGTAATAGAGTTATTATATTGAAGAAAACTCTTCAATTGGCATAACATAGCTGACCGAACGAAGAGAAGTTTCTGACAGTCGACCGTTTTGCATTTTTCTGACTGTCTGTCTGTTTGTAACGCATTAACGGCTAAACGGATGAACCAAATTCTATGAAATTATGCATGGACCTTACTTCAAGAAATGCAGAGTTATGTTTCTCACAACTGGCTCGCATTAGTAGGATAATTGAAAGGAAAAAAAGAAAGGCATTCAGGCCTTCTACTACAGAAATTTCCAATTTTTAAAATGAGCTTCAACATCATTAATATGCAATTGGTATCCGGGTTCAAGATAGCCCTCGGGCCCTCTCATCCATCTGATTGAGCCTTTATGAGAATAAAATATTTGTGTGAGAGAAACAAATCAATTTTTTTGTTTCAATTGAGTACCTATAATTTGTGGAGTTTCAGTGCTTGGTTTTTGAAGTGAACTTTTAAATTAATATTCTTGTTTTGGAAAGAATTAGTAATTCACAAGTTAGTTTGAAGTGACTGACAATTGAATAAACTGACAAATATACATAAACAGAATTTATTTGTCAGTTTATTCAATTGTCAGTCACTTCAAACTAACTTGTGAGATACGAGCCGATATGGCCAAGTTGAAAATGAATGCTCCTGTGCAGAAAGGTCTCCATGGTCTAGTGGTTAAGGCGCTCAAGTCTAGTATTTAAGGCAATTGAGAGGTCCGTGGTTCGATTCCCGGTGGTGACTGATATTTTTGTACAGTAGGATTCATCGATTCCCATCAGCTTTTCAATGCTGTTGTCAATATCCGCCATTGCGGAAGTCTTCAGTATAAAGTAATAGCAATTAAAGGAATTCGAAATTAATAAATTCAATTAGTAATTATTTGTTCTTCATAGTGAAATTTCCAGTTAAAATTGGATATAACCTATAATTTGTATTTTTAAGTTGAAAAATTTGTAAAGAATACAGTACTGGGCTGTGCCGGTTGTATCATTCTTCACTCGATAGTGTTCCTTGAAATGAATGAATGAATGGATTTGTAAATAAATGGCAATTTTACAAATTCAATTATTGTTTTATAAACTCATTGATTAAACATCTAAAATCTAATTTGAGCGATTAGCTATCTCGTAAATTGAAAACACATCCTTGTTATGTGATACAGAGTCACCTTTTGTGAAAAAACATACATGAAATAGACTACGCGAATTGAATCAAGGGTTAGGTCTGATGGATGTGTTCAATTTTGCAATATTGGAAATCATTGAGTACATCAAGCATGTTCCTATGTGCAAGCACCGTTATTCTTGGGCTTGAAGTCTACTGTTCACAGAACCACTTGTAATTAACTAGAAATATATCATGACAATTTGCATACCTACTAACATTTAAATTTGTTACATTTATATATATATATTTTTTGAGGATGAGCTCACATAAGTCTGAGACCTGTGCGTGGGTAATGAATTGGATGATAGTGATTTATGGGTGGGCCTACAGTTTTAAGTGGGCTCCGGACCACCGGGAAGTGATTTTACAGTAGTCTTCTTTGCTCGTCGTTCCAATCGGTCACCGTTAAACAATATTGTTTCATCTATGAAGACTCTTTCTTCTATTCCAGGAGATTATAAACAATTTGTACTATTCAATACTGTAGTATTGAGTACTACAGTAGAATACTACAATACTGTAGTATTCATTTAACTTGGCAGCGTGTAGAAGATGGGAGGACTTGCTACATCTGAACCCAACTGCTGCCAAGTTATATGAAAACTACAGTACTCCGATTGAACAATTACTGCATTATTAATTTCTTCCTAAAAAACATTTATTATTTTAAAAGTAGGTTCACAACAATTGTAATAAAAATAAATATTTCCAAGCCAGTAGCTACTTAGCAACAAACCTTGTTTCAATTCAGATCACTAACTTGACATTATTCAGTCTATTCACTTGTGACAAGTTTAATAGTTTCATGGCCAGCTATAAACAGTCTTTATCTCTTTCTGAGTCTCTTTCTCACTCTCTCGCTCTATTATTTATTTGGTTGTGTAATTGCAGCTACTGTAGTTACACTTTCTAACGCCATAGTGATAGATGACATTTGAACCTTTCTCACTTCTACAGCATAACTCACATAATCCAATACCATAAGCCACTTGTACAATAATCCAGCTCTGATTTATTTATACTGTTTTTAACAGCTGTTTGTTATGCGTATATATATATATATATATATATATATATATATATATATTATTGTGTATATATACAGCGATGCCGATGCCCATAAATTGCCGTAGTTCTCCAACAATTCTTGTCATATCTGTATATAATAAGCTACGCTGTACTTGCTCATATACAGTGTTACACTATACAGTATTATATCCTATATAAAAAATAGTTACTTGCTGTTATCTATCGACAAGACTCGAACGCTGAAGTGTAGGGATTGGAACAATCATTCGTGTTTTAATACAAAAAAAATCCATCAATTATTTTAAAACGTTTTTTGGAATGAGATTTCTTTGAATTTATTATACATACGCACTTAGCCAGGTCATACATTATACAAGACACCAAATAATCGAACAGAACAATAATTATCGTACGGCAGGCAATACTGTAGCCTCCCAGCTAATCACTGCCATTTTATCATAAACTCGATGAGGGTGCATTGAATGTAAATAATTTCATACAATTACTTAATGGCAATCCATAACTGCAGTTGCAGGGGAAAAATGTTGTATGTATTTCGAGTTTAAAACTTGTTTATAAATCTGGCAAAATTCGATAGTCGACAAAGTCACTCTTTACGCTCTTAATACAGAAATAACTATTGTTACGGGTTCTAATGTCTAGAATAAGGCTGGCAACACTAGAGTTCACACTTGCACTCTATTTACACGAATAAGTCTACTTACACACACTAATTGTAAGTTCAATTAATAAAGGAAAACAGATCAACAAATGACAGGCTAATACTTATTTTTAGCAATTATTTACAAGAATTAATGAATAATTAATTACAGGCTGATCAATAATAAAATAAACAAGAGTCCAATAAACTGTACAATAATGTTGAAAGAAATGATAAAAAGAGCAACTAATCACTTACAAAAGACAGTCCGATTTGTTATTTGACAGTCCCAAATAATATCACTTGACACAACGTCTTTTAACTATTAGTAAGCTGCACAAAGAGTAAACACTTGTCTCTGCACTTGACACTGGAATCAAAAACTGTTTAATCCACTGGCACGAGATCTGTAACACAATCTGACACGCAAGCTTTAAGACTGACTAGCTTGTTCACGTGGACGTCTTTATATAGGTGTTATAGTTGTATAATTCCAAGAATTGGCGGCTTCTCGATGCCTCAAGAATGCCGTGGAAGGTCACAGAACATAGATCTCGATTGCTCAGGAAATCTGAAGAAATCTCAAGAAATTCAATTGAGTGAGAGGGACACAGATATAAAGAATAGGAGTGAGAAAGACATCTAACGAGAGAGATTGAGAAGAATCAGATTGCAAGCCGCGTCTGTCCATGAAAACAATGGAATGATATAAATAGAACAAGCTCGCGAATAACTGCTTTGTTTGCTTTCATTACACTATTTTAGATACATTGTACAGACTCAGTGGGCTTATAGCAGATATAGCAGATCATGTCCAAGTTATGCGTAGATGATGAAGAAAAAGAAGAAGCTGGAAATGTTGAAAGGTTTCATTAGTATTTTCAAGTGCTTTTTCCTGGAATTCCTTATTACTTACATAGTTGTCCTATAATTTCCAACAGGACGCCATCTTGATATGTCCAGCGAGTAGGTGAGTCATCGGGTGGTATTCTACATTACAACAACGCATACACGCTCAAGATTAAAAGCTAGATCTTCATCGTGTTTCCACTTTCTTAATGTTAATAGGTTATCAGACTGATATCTTGCGGGATAGATCAAGAATCAAGATGGCGTGTTGTTGGAAAATTTATGTTAAAACTTATTATTGGAAATAGAGTGTGTATGGGAGATGATATACAGTATTAATATAATAACAGGTAATATATAACTTAATTAGCGGGAAGTGATAGCCGTGAGCCGTAGCAGGTATCTGTTCAATCAGATTGAAAAAAGCTGCGTTCTCCTACGCACTCTTTGTAAGGGTGACCGATTAGATTGGCCAGCTAAAAAGACACTGTTTTCTGCTGTGGAATCACTTCCCGGTGGTTCGGAACCCACCTAAAACTGTGGGTCCAGCTCATCAATCACAATGACAGGTCTCAGACCTATGTGGGCTTCATCTTCCAAGAAAAATTAATCTTATTATATTATTGTAAACTATATCTCGAAAGCAAATCGAGTTTATAAATATTGTGGTGTATGCAGCTCTTTCCGCTGTAAATTTAGTCCAAATCCGCGATTTTGGAAATCGAGGCTAAAGTAATTGAACATTTTTAAATACTTTTTGAAATTTTGTAACACCCTTTTTAATCTATTACTTTTGTTTCCAAACTCTTTGCCACATTTAAATTCCTCGGATTAGCGGCCTCCTTTGTTCAGTAATGAGTATTCTACAAATACTTTAACACCTTGGTTCGGTCAGAGACAGCAAATTCTTGTTAATTAAAAGAGAAATATTGCTGTAACTCCATTACACTATAGTTAACGTCCCCTCAAACCCACACATATATATTTATATATACGTTGAACCTGACACTTTACATTGCTATTCAGGTCACCCTAGAATAAAGCCTACAATATACCACAGAACAGGTACATAAATTATAAATAGCACGGTGGCAAGTTGTACTAGTTCTTTCAAGTAGTGACAGTAGACCTATATGTTACAGTTAACAAAAACTTATTTATTATTCAACTTTGAATATGCTTAGAACTTAACATTCGTCTCACGCCAGCCTACTTTCGAAGTACACTAAGTACTTATGTACTTAGTACTTTGCGACAGATGACTCCGTATGCTAGTGCATTAGCTGTACTTGTCTAAAATAAGTTGAGCTTCTTATATTTGTAACACTAGCAGGTTGCCCGATTAAATTGAACCTGTATTTTTAAAAGTGTAATAATTAACCAAGAAATTTAATTGAGTGGTTGCTTTATTCATATATTTGTTTTACTTCTCTGTTTTTTTCTCCTATTTATCCTCATCCTATTCATTCCCCCCCCCCCCCAACTCCTCAAACCTCCTAATCCTACCATTCCGTTTCCTCTCCTCCTATTCGTCCTCCTCCTCCTCTAACCTCCTCATCCTCCTTCTCCTCGTCCTCCTCCTCCTTCTCCTCGTCATCCTACTTCTCCTCCTCCTCCTCTTCATCCTACTTCTCTTACAACATTACCACACCGCCACCTCTTCCTTTTCCTCATCCATAGAATCACCTCCTCCTTCACCACCTCATCCTCATCATCAACCAACTCCTCCTCCTCATACTTCGTCTTCTTCTATTTCTGCCTTTTCTTATTCTCATACTTCTTCCTTTTTCTTCTTGTACATCTTCTTGCTCTTTTTCTCGTTCTTCTTATTGTAATTCTTTTTTTTGTTGCTGTACTTCTTTTCATTTTCTTGCTTTCGACTTTTCTGTTCTTCTTCTTCTCGGCCTTGTTCTTACCCCTTGTTGTTTTCCTGGCTTCTTTCAATTTTCATTCTTCTGTCTCTTCAACTTATTTTGTCTCTTCTCCATCTTCTTCTTCATCCTTTTCACCCCCTCTTTCATCTTCTTCTTTTGCTTTTTTATTCTGATATTCTTTTTTTTCTTCTTCTTCCACATCGTCTTCTTCTTCATCTTGTTGTTGTTGTACTTCTTCTTCCCTTTTCTTCTCTTTCTTCTTCGCCTTTCCTTCATCCTTGTTACCTCATCCTTCTTCTTCTTTTCCTCCTCTTCCTCCTCCTCCTTCTTCTTCTCATCCTTTTTCTTCTCATTTTAGACCTTCTTATTCTCCTTGTCCTTTCTCTTAATCATTTTCCTCTCCTCCGGCTTCTTCATTATCTTCTTTCTCTTCTCCTGCTTCTCCTTTATCATCGTTCCCTTGTTGTCCTGCTTCTTTTCGCTTTCACCTTTAAAGAATCAAAAGATAATCTTTTTCCCTCTTCTTTGTAGGAATTCACAATTTTTTCTTTTTCTTCTTCTTCATCATCAACTTTTCTCCCTCCTATTTTTTACTTCTGCTTCTTCTCCATCATCATCTTTTCTCCCTCCTTCTTTTTTTCTTCTCCATCTTCTTCTTTGTGCTCACCTTTAAAAAAAGCAATAGTGCATCCTTTTCTTCCTCTTTGTAAGATTCCTCCTACAGTAAGTTCAGACAGAAGGTGGAGGAACTGGGTACTTCATTAGAATCAATTAGGCTGAAGAGTACTGCTCCTGTTCCCCTGAAATCCCCCTTAATTTTGTGGGGGGATAACAAGACCGGTCAACCCCCTTTTCCCCCCGACACGGACAAATAATCCACCACCGGAACACAAGAGCAGCCATATTGTCCGTGTTTCGCCTATTATCCGCCTTATGCGAAGCTTCCACTACGTTTTATCCGGCCTACTA